>JAXRKP010000020.1:342500-530000 GCA_037039925.1 Doris montereyensis | reverse complement strand
AAGGCGGTTCGACATTTCCTCTAGTATTATAGTTCCATCATTTAATTTTATTTCAATTTCAATCATCTTTAAAAAAAGGAAATTATGCTTGTGTTATCACAATTTCCATTTGAAAAATAAAAGAATACATCAATGCATTCAAATTAAAGACAAATTTAACTTAGTTAATCATTAAATGTTTACATTTTAGGAGAAGTGTACAAAAATTCAACGATAGGTAAATAAATAGTGTGGTAAAACAATATACTTTTTTTTTTTTTATTTAATTTAAAAAGATAGAATAATTATAGACAAATCAGTTTAGCTTCATACACATTCATTAACTTATCATAAATCATTCATTCACCATCATTCAATTTACATTTCTTAAACATTGTGAGGAAAACGCCATTGTACTTTTGAAGTAAGGTATAGTCAAACTTTCGTATGGCGTTTGGAAGAAAGGATCTAAAATATCTCTCAGTGCTGGATTTTAAATAAGTCGATTTAGATGTGAGAATAAAAATTATTCCTTTAGAAATGAAGATAAATGTTGTTCACTGAAACTCGACTACATAAAATTCGACACAGCCAGCCACGCTATTATTGAATAACAGGAGTAACGACTGACCACGTGCCTTCCCAAGCTAGTGCTTGTACCCATTTGCACCGGGAAGAGTGGGGAAATTGTGTGTTATGTGCCTTTCCCAAGGAATATAACGTCGGACCTGGCTTTGCTAAGATTCGAACTCAGGACCTCATGATCCCCAGTCCGGCAGCCTAACCGCTCGGCTGCCGACGCCACTATTGTTAGTAAACACTGCAATATAAACACGATAACAATAACAAAATGAATTGCCTGCTGTGTCACCTTACTCAACGAAGATCAAAAATAATCACAGGTACGTCGTGGTCAAACTCGGCAGCCTCATCAGCGGGGAGAGAAAACTATCAGTGCCACGTTCAGAAGCCTCGTACACAGCGGAACGAGATTTTCGATCGATAATGAGGTCAGCCGGCAGGTTAGCCTTAAAAGGGTTAACATTTAAACTCATAATAATAATACAGGCCAAAGGTGGACAAAAGAGGTGTACAAAGCGAATGATAGGAGTAATTAGCGTTAGGTTTACTTATCTGAAGTAGAAAGTGCACAAAAGTGTGGCAATGACCGAGTAACTGACATATCGAGCAGTTGACGCAAGACTAAGTACCTGAGAGAGAAAATGCACTATCCGTGATTAGTGAGTGTCGGATGTATTGCTGATTACGGATAACAGATTGACTAGTATTTTTTTACCCATTGATACTCAGGTACGTTCTCGTAATAAGCGCATCATTTTTCTCATTCTCAGCATCATTCATTAACTCATTAGTGTGCAGATTCCCTAACCGGAGACGCTGACCTAGATTCAATTTCACCGCAACCAGATCGCCATGGAGTGTTTACATTTTCTAAGCTTCCCATGTTCTTCTGTTGAGTGACGTTAGGAAAAGGATATTTCTCTCTCCATGTCACTATTGTGTAAAAGTCCATTACGACATAATTAATTATAAAAATAAAAACAAAAGCAGAAAACACAAAAAATGGATGATTGAAGCAGAACAATGAAATGTGTGTGTGTTTAAACAAAGGCAGTACAGTAGCTAAAAATATTATCAATGACAGGCTTCACGGAAAGTGACGCTGCTACGTTAGAGTCATGACCTTTAGAGTCAGAAAGGCTTAGACCAAACAGCTTTCTAGAAATAATAGCTCTTAAAATAATGGATAAAAAAGGTTTGCCGAGCCAATCTGATCGTTTAAAGAGGTGTTACCCACAGCCGGGTTTAGCCGGCCTGAATAATGGGAAGTAGTTAGCGGGCGTGTGGGTATGGCAGGGCTAAACACAGGGCTGTCTAGCGTACAGCCCTGTACGGCCTGGTTAATGCCGAGGTGACCGCTTCACCTGTAACAATGTCCTCAACCTTGCCATAGGCTCAACTTTTTACTTTTAAGGAAATAAAGCAACTGGAGAAACAACAAAATGAAGGAGAGAGACACACATACATGCAAGACTGAGAGAGCGAGAGGACAGATTCAAGAAAGATAGGGAGAGAAGAGAGATCTATAGATCAAATCACTCATGCCACATCTAGATCTAATCTTGGATCATGATACGTTCCCATCCACCAAATTCATCTGTAATTGTAATTTGTCAAATCCAAGGGGGAAATAATGAAAACCTCAGATAATAACGAGGTATTATCATTAAATATTTATATTTATAAATTAGTCATTACAAAATACAAAGTCAATTCTTAATTTAAATGGAATCATGCTGAAAACCATTATTTTTCATTAATGACGAATAGTGCCAGTGTCCATTCGTCATTAAGGGCTAACCAAATGAGTGACAAGCTCCTTTCGCCATTGCATTAATAACGAACAGGGGTGATGTCCATCCATCATTAATGACGAGCATTGGCGGTGTCCATATATATGTCATTAAAATAATGGTTTGAACTCTCCTCCTAATTTACTAGACTAGATATAGAAATACGGTTAAACCTGCTAAGACAGAAACCTAGTCAAAGCGGAGACCTGTCTAAAACGGAATGTCACTAATCTCCCTTGATAAATTGCTATATTTTCTACGTATCTAATGCGGAAACCTCTCTAATGCAGAAATGAAAAGTAAAATCTGCTCCTTTACGGCAGTTGTAACCTCTGTAAAACAGAAGATACCCTCCAACGAGCACACAAACACACGCACTCACACACACACACACATGATCTACATATACTGTGTAATGTATAGATATCGCTGAGTAGTTCCTATTCTCTATTTTTATATCCCCATTTATTAAAATAATTTTACGCCATCACAAAATTAATGTCAGCACAATAAGCAATATCAAACAAGAACGTGTATTGATGTGACATCAAAATAAAGGATGAGGGAGAAAGATGATCAACCCTTAAATAATAAGATAGATAAAGGCAAATCTAAGATGGAAACGGCATAAACGATACAAGTGTGGCCCACCCACAATGAAATTACCGTCATCAAAATGTGTAAAAACTACTAAAAAATTCTCTGGTCACACTTATGTATCATATGCGTAGGCATATTCTTGTGGCTTTTATTTTCATACATGTTATATGTAAGGGGACAGAGGTTCAGGGTCAAGGATGATGATAGTGTGTGCCTGACTATGGGAATCCTTCCATAATGAGTGAAGTATCAAAGTCAAGTGTTATTCTGTATCTACTTCTTTCTACTTAACAATCAAATTTATCATTTTTACCTCTTTACATTACATGTCTGGGGACCAGGGACTAAAATGAAACACTTTATTTTAAATATCGCCATGGTGCTGGTGAAATTCACTTTGTCAGCAAATTCCTTGAAATGCTTTTTTGTATACACTTTAATGCAACACATAAACTTCTGTTCCCATATGAATGCAATCAAATAACAGCTTTTTTCATGGAAAACCTATTTTTGATTTGATTTTACTTAACAATTATACTGTTTTCTTCCTTTTATTTCAAGGAGATTGAGCCTGTTTTCAAAAAGCATAAAGAAGCACATCATGATCAGCCAGTTACAAAAGATATGACAGTAAGTGTGAACAAAACTATGCCAACTAAAACTGCCAGTATCAAAACATTGTCAGCCCATGATACTAGGGACAAAGAAGAGGCGAATGACAGACTTTGCTCCCCTTCTGATCAAGAATATCAAGTATCCAATACTGTATTGACTGAGGACGCATCACAATCTGCTGGAACAGACAACCTGAAAGGGTAAAATTTACATTAATATATTACAGTCATATCTCGATAGTCAACACCTCCGTTCTGAGCAATTTGTCAGCTACAAATCATCAAAGTGACTCATTGCAAATCAGCAAAAGGCCTCAGAACTTACAGTATGTAGGCCTAATGCATTTTACAGGGCATGGAGCTCTTCGATGCTGTTCATAACTGGCCAGAACCTGTATAGAACAAGAGCAATAAATTGTGGTTGCAGTGTTAGAAAATCAAATCGTGTGGCTTAGATGCACCGTCAGCGGACTGATTAGACTATCTCGAATAGTTGAGTGTTCTATTTATTGAGACATTAACTCTTTATATTGAGGTAACTTGTTTCAAAATTAGGTGTTCAGATCTGGAATCCCAAATTTCCAGATTATTAGGTACAAATAAAGAAGGAAAAATCAGTCCCCAGCTCATCTATTCGGATTTTCAAGATATACAGATTATCGAAATCTGGACTATCAAGTCGTAACTGTACATTATATTTTGTTACAGTAGTCACCACCTAAATGCCAGGGGCTTAGGAAGCAAAATGAACAGATATTTAAGGCGGGATAGGCATTTAAGGGAAATTGGTCAGGGCGATAAATTGGAGGTTCATCGAGTATGGTTCAGAAATTAAGACAATGGATAGGCAAGGATAAAGATTCATAACCGGACTTTTTTTGGAAGGATCCTCAGTTTTACATAAAACTTAATGCGAGAAATAGGAACACTTGGAAACCATAAGCGCGTGGGCAGGCTAATCATTGCTCGCCAGTGCGAGGTGGGGTGGGGGGGTAATAAAACTTCACACCTCGTGCCTAACTCAATCACAATGCATGCAAGGTCTATTAAAAATCGCCAGGTAATTACATGCAACTTACAACTTCAAACTTCAAGGAAAGAGCTGTGATCTAATGGGATTAAGGTTGTGGGATAGAGACCTACAGTGGGTGGAGTGATGAAGGGAGGGCTAGTCATTAGTCATCTTTTATTACAATGCAATGGATATGAAGGATGGTTACACTGTATGGTAAATTGTTAACGGGCATAAATTAGCCCTATTTGAATTGGAATATTACATGTATGATATATAAAGATTTTTTTAATCAATTACGCATATGATAATTTGGAACAGATTATACAATGCACCCACAGTTGCCATTGAGGACAGGCATTTAGAGGAAAATTTTGGTTTTAAAACTGACATTTAGAGGGGCAGTTTAGATAGGAAGAAATCTATTTCAATGAGATTGCGAGCATTTAGAAGAAACATGCATTATGGTGGCAGGCATTTAGGCAGTAAATACTGTATTTGCAAATCTAACCAAAAAATTTAGAACATCAGAATTTCATAGTCTGCAAAATATTACTGTTTTTGCCATTGTTTGAACTGACTTGTTATTCTACTATGTACCTTACTTTTTGAAAAATGAACATCTGCTGTTGGTATCATGTCAAAGTTTTTGTGATAATTTATATATATATATATATATACGACTGTATTTTTTATCAAATGAAAAATACATTTATATATATATAGATATATATATATATATATATATATATATATATATATAGATATATATATATATAGATATAATGTATTTTTCATTTGATAAAAAAAAGTCGTTCGTGTTTTGTAAATGTTTATAATGTATGATGCACGTTGTTAATAGTGACTATTATAGTTATGAGTTTTAATAATCTAGTTTTATACAATCTCATCCGGCATAATTTTAAATAAATTTATCTCATCTAAGGAGTTCAGCATCGATTAAAGTGGGCTCTTCAAATTGCTTGATTGTTAATCCAAGACAGGTAAGGGGTTATTTTCTTTTGCTCACTGATTGATTAATTGATATTATTTTAGTGTCCTTTCTTTTGGTAATAAGAAAATTGTAGTGTTATAGTTATATCTATCCTCTCATGCCTCTGTCATTTTGAATATACATATCATTTATTAAGAAAGATATTCATTATGATAAGAAATTATTCTTCCATCCACACCTTTGACTCAGTAATGAACTTTGAAAGGCTTTATGATTTTATTTATTATGTAGGTATATGATACATACCATTTGTAATAAACTTTTCCAACAATACTATATTGTTAATATTTACAAGTGTAGTTTTAAAGGAGTTTCATTCGTCTTTATTTATTTTATTTTTTTATGACCCATTTTTGTTGTAATTTTGTATGAAGTGCTTTTTTGTTGCCCTATCTTCGATTGACAGAAAAATGTGTACCGATGCTTTGAATTCTTTCCTTGCCTGTTGCAAGGCAAGACATTTTCCACTTGCTTGTACTGAAGTAAATTCAATGTATTTTCCAGCGTGGTAATCCTATACTGAAGTCTGTCAGAAATGTTCCATGGGAGTATGGTAACATTGTACCAGATTACATTATGGGCCAATCCAATTGTGCCCTTTTTTTAAGGTATGTGAACTGCATATTATGTGCTTTTCAACCCACATATTCAAAGAAAACATGTTGAGTTTTATACCATTTACATTTTGTTTACTCTGAATATCCTCTTTCTAGATTTGCTTATTCTTAGTTCTTGTAATAAGCCTCTAAGATTTTTTAATGTGACAATCTTTACCACCAGGCCAATATGAAATTGTAAAGGGAGGTTCAAATGTAGCTATTACTTTCTTTAAACAACTTGTCATGTCATGGAGGCTCATCAAACATTAAAATAGATAACACATCAGCTTTAGAATGTAGCCATAGATTTGCTCATGAATTTCTTTTATATTTGCCCATCATGAAGGCTTATAAGTCATTGTGAAACTTGTATCAAATGTGTTGATTGTAAGACTACACAGCATCACCCATCAGATCTAGTCATTTAGCTGTGAAAGTCAATTTGTATCTTTTAGTTATCAGTTTGTTTGTTTTTCCAATTTGTTTTAAAAATCGTCAATCATGAGAATATTTTCAATGATATTGCAGTTTACGGTATCACCAGCTTCATCCTAACTACATTCATGATCGACTAAAACAACTCGGTCACAGTTATGATCTCAGAGTTATTCTTGTACAGGTTGATGTGGTCAGTGATTGCTTTGATAACTTTTATTAAGTCTTGGCGGGTGCTACTGGTAGGTCTTACTTCTTCCCTATCATTCTTGCACTTATCTCTCACTTTCATCTTGCTGTTTCCTATTAATTCACCTTGAGATCACTGTAAATGGTGGACAGGATAAATTACAATTGTATTTTATTTGGGTTTTGTGTCAGTCAAGAAGGACACACTCTATTTAGTAGACAGGGGGGCATTTTCTGATTGCTTCTATGTCTTCTTTATCACTTTACTGACTGGATAACATTGATAACATGTTGACTTCTATTTGTCTCCTTTTTTTTTTTTTTTAGAGGCACTAAAGCAAAGAAATTTAACCTTCACAGAAGGAAACAGAAAATGTCAGGATAGGGTAGCGTGGAGAAAGATCATTTCGGGCATCTTAACTCATACACTGGAAGGTAGAATGAGAAATCATAAAGAAAGAAAGCTTTGTCTGTGATTTCCTTACGGTTAATGCTTGATTTATTTACTCAATGTTTGTTTCTTTTAGAGGCACTATAGCAAAGAAATTTAACCTTCACAGAAGGAAACAGAAAATGTCAGGATAGGGTAGCATGGAGAAAGATCATTTCGGGCATCTTAACTCATACACTGGAAGGTAGAATGGGAAATCAGAAAGAAAGAAAGCTTTGTCTGTGATTTCCTTACGGTTAATGCTTGATTTATTTACTCAATAGTGTTGTACTCATTGACTAGCAGTGGATTTTGTTGTGACTTTTTATGAAAAAGCTTTTTCAGCTACTGAACATCTTATTCACGCAGTTGAGAGAATTATTGAAAGGAAATATTTTTCAATATGTCTTGAGAGGCGCTTTTTGTTAACGCAGTCTTTCAATAAATGTTACTGTAAGATCTCTTGTCAAAGGTTGCTTTGTTTGAAAAAATTGGGAGAGGTTTTATAGACCTTAATAATTACTGGGCTTGTTTTCTCTTGTCTTCATTTTCAGAAAGAACCTCATCAAATTTTAAAAGAACTGGCCAAAATATGCATTTTAGCAGATTGCACATTAATCCTCGCTTTCAGGTTTGTTTGTTGACAACGCTTTGGTCATTTGCTTATGATTCTTCAGTCTCTAGAAGCTATGTTGCTGTGTAAGGTCATCATGATTTCACACAAGTAATAATATCTTTGTTGTTATGATTGAATGATTGCTCAGCATGCAAAAGCGAAATAAAACTTAACATTTGCAAGATAAATCAACTTTAGATAGTGAGGGCCACGTCCTGTTTTCCAATACTTCCTATTATTCACTATTATTCAGTCCAGCTGTGGCATGACAAACGTTTCTGACACTCCCCAATTAGAATTCAACCCTAAGTAGAAGAATCCTATGATACAAGGTTTACACCATATTGTATTCCTCGTATATATTCAGGGTTCATACTCCTTGGAAAACTGGAAAAATCTTGGAATTTGGTTGGAAGAAATTAAGACTTGGAAAAGTCTTGGGATTTTACAAATTGCCGTAATGTCTTGGAAAAATCATGGAATTTTTATAAGATATCGCGATCGTATTTTTTCCATCTGCAAACCAGAGATGTGTTGTGGCCATTTAGTGGTGCTGTTTCCGTTTTGATTTGTTCATTCATAATCATTTCCTGAACAACTGGGCTTTCAATTTGTCAGACATCGTCACCACTCTTTATCACTCAGACGTAATCGTTTTAGACTTTTCTCTCATTTACAATTTTACTTTAGTTCTACCTTTGTTACGCTTTCACCCGTTAAAGCCCATACAAGCCAGAAATTTCTGCTCCTGTTTTGTCTAGGTCTATTAAGAAAGATGTAATCTCTCTCATTCTCTCTCTCTCTCTCTCTCTCTCTCTCTCTCTCTCTCTCTCTCTCTCTCTCTCTCTCTCTCTCTCTCTCTCTCTCTCTCTCTCTCTCTCTCTCTCTCTCTCTCTCTCTCTCTCTCTCTCTCTCTCTCTCTCTCTCTCTCTCTCTCTCTCATACAATACAATACAAAGAATTACGTATATAGCATCCTGATCATTGCATGCAGCTCTAGTACTGTATTGTATTAGGCCCACTACTGCTATTACATGAGTATTGATTTTTTTTCAAGGAGGTATTTGGAAGCACTATACTATAGGTAGCACTCTTGGTAGAAAGTTTTGGGCATGATAAGAGAGAGAGAGAAGGGAGGGAAGGAGAGAGATATTAGTAGACTAAGCCTACTACCCTACATGAATATTGATTTTTTTTTTCAAGGTCGCCAGTTAGTATAGCATTATTTTAGTGTTGGCATTATTTCAGCATTATTCTCACATAGCCTTGGTAGGAAGTGAAGCACTTGAACTAGGAAGTGAAGCTAGTTGATTTGGGCGTATCCAATATTATCTGAAACTTGAGTCAAACTGTGGACTGTTGGTGTGTGTTAGTGGTAGGTTCTTCTTCTTTCCTTACTTTTTTTCTTTCATTGTGCTGTTTCTTCTTAATACGCCTAAGCTCATGGCATATGGTGGACAGGTAAAATTCAATGAAACAAACAAACAAATCCAACTCACATCGACTCCTCTACCATTGACTACCAATCACGACTCTCTCTACCATTGACTACCAATCACGACTCCCTCTACCATTGACTACCCATCATGACTCTCTCTACCATTGACTACCACTCCCCTCCCTCTACCATTGACTACAATCACGACTCCTCTACCATTGACTACCAATCACGACTCCTCTACTCCCTCTACATTGACTACCCACCACGACTCTCTCTACCATTGACTACCAATCACGACTCTCTCTACCAATTACGACCATAAAGGGTGATAACTCACACGAATCACATAAGTCAATTTTTCATGGAAGTCGGTCATTTAGTTAAGACCCTGTGACTGTGAGCATTGACTTAATCGGCTTTCACTGTAGTAGAGTATTATGAAACTTAGAAAACTAAATCTAGGTCGTCTTGAAGAAAATTGATAAATTGGATGATCAGCAGATTAAAACAAAATTGTTATTGTTTTAGAATTTTTTATTCATTAATTTGTTTATTTTTGTGTGTAATTGGAATGGTTTCGTACAGTTGAGATTACAAATATTAAAAATGCAACAACTTTGGTGTCATACAGTTGAGATATGCCCTTTGATCTCCAAAAGATTAGCATATCTGGTATCAGATGCTTTCAAAGACGGTACACTATTCTTTAATCGTGTAAATGATTTAAGTTCCCTTATTAATATTATCACACAATTTAAGTCCATATTTATGCTTTTATTCAATTAAAAACAACACAATAGAGTATTCAAAGTTTGTGTTTTCAAACATGATATCCTAGTTGGGAGGGTGTGGCGTGGGAAGGGTGGTCTTCGGTGGTTTGTTGTGACAACGATAATTTTCCTCTATTTGGGGTTTCCTCCATTATCATCACTGATCATAGTCTTGGAAAATGTGATTTTTGCATGGAAAACTTGGAATTTTGTTTCTGAAAATGAGTGGGAACCCTGTAATATTCTTCCCCCATGTTGAAAGGGTCACTGTTTTTTTTTTTTTGGAGAGTTAGATACTTTACAGTTTGATTTGTAAATTTACAGCTTTCATTGACATTGTTACTGTCCTGACAAAGCTGTGGAAATAATTTGAAAGTGCTTTTGGATAAACTGAGTTTTCACTTGTGTTGGTGAATGAAAAAATATAAAGATGGTCAGACTGCAAAAGTTAGCAAACATGTTTTGGACAGCAAAGTCTTACTTAATGTAGCTCTCTTTCGTTTATTTCATTGTCTGAGAAATGGCTGCCTTATGTATTATACGTCCTCAAACTCAAACCTTATTTTTATTTTGTTTCTGCAGTCCAGAAGAGGCAGGTCGTTATCTAGAGACATACAAAGTATTTGAAAACAAACCGCCTGAGGCTATCATGGAAAAGACGGAGGACAATTTCATGGCCAAGGTTAGAGATTTTCTTTCCTCCTCATGCTAATCTTAGCAAGTTCATGTAGGTTTGAAGCTTCTGGACAGTTGAAATTGCAATTTAAATGAGATCAATGAAAGAAATAAAGAATTTAAAAAAAGCCTGTGACACATGTGTAAGCGGGCGGTTGGCGGAGTACTGTTGGTAGGTCATATTTTTTTCTTTTCCCTCTTTCACTTATCTCTCATCTTGCTGTTTCCTTTTGATTCACCCTGAAATCACTACAATGGTAGACGGTAAATTTCAATGAAACACATGTGTCACATCGTTTCCAAAAGAAGCTCTTGGAAATGTGGGTCTACAGTGACAGTGCTGCATCATCATCATCATCATTATGCCCTGTCACCCCTCCTGGGGCATAGGCCAGCAACAACAGCTTGCCAACGATCCCTGTCCTCTAGACAAACAGAGCAACTGAGCTACTAATTTTTATATTTGAGATATTTGTTCATGGTTGATAATCAATGATTAACCAATCTTTCCTTGGGAATTAGACATATACTAAACATTGTTTGTAATTTGAACTTTGTTTGTCTTTCTTTAACTTCTCTGTAAGAGTGTATTTGGTCCTGTCAAGTGTATTTCCTATGCTTTGAGCCTTTTTTTTTTTTCTTCTTTTAAATATTTATCTTCTTACAGATAAACTTGTTCTAGAAATGGGATCAAAATTCCTATTTAGCTTGATTTTGTGTATATTGTGCTACTGCTGTTAGGGTTGTTTTTCTTCTCTGAAGACATTAATGAGTGATAAATTCTTTTTTGTCTTTCAGTTCACAGACTGTCTGACAAGAGTAAAGTCTGTCAACAAAACTGATTGCTCTACTCTACTGACTGCTTTTGGGGTAAATAAAATTAATTAAAACATATTTCATATTGATCAGAAGTAGCGCAGTCAATAGAGCATCTGACTACCACCCAGGAGGCTTTAGTTTGAATCTCAGTCTGGCAAATTTTCTGGCCCCCCTGTTAACCCAGCAGTATAATGAGTAGCTAAGTCTGTTCAGAAAGTAAAGTCCGTGTTTAAAACTATGGTGTGGCAGAGTGGTTAAGATTCTGGACCAGGGATCATGAGTTCCCATGTTCGAATCCTACTAAAGCTAGCTCTGACGTTGTGTTCCTTACAAAAGACATGTAACACGCATTTTCCCCACTCAACTCAGGTGCAAATAGGTACAAGCACTAGCTTGTGAGTAAAAACTTTGGCAGACTCTCATCCTGTCCAGGAGGTGATTATTGTCATCTGTTCTGCTTCACGCTACAGAAACTAGCCTTGAAGGAACTTCTTGTTTTGTTAAAGCGTTGACAAGAATGCAACTTTACTGTTTAAACCGGTTCCGTTGTTTTCTTTTTGTTTAAACACACACTCACTAACACAAATTTCACTGACATTCAGATCTTTGTGCTTCACTTCGAGTCATTCTTTTTTCTCTCTGTGTCCATCTGTCTGTCTCACTCACTCTCACTCTCTCTCTCTCTGGTCAAATCTACTTGTGTTTCTTCGTAAATCTAGATCTAGCTCTAAGCTTTTAGTCTAATTTTGATTGATAGCTGGATCTAGAACTCTCGATAGATCTAGAATGGAGCCTAATTAAGATCTAGCAATCTGTTACTGGAAACTGAATAATCATCATGGTCTCGTTACCCAAACTGAAAGTGGTGGAGAGTCAGTCATGTGCTGATGTTTCAAAATTTGACTCCAGCGTCAAGAATACATGAAGATGGTGAGTTTCTTTCTTTCCTTTTTTGCCTGGGCATTGAGATATCTAAATCTTCAGCTGTCTCCTCTGTATTGCTTGTTACTCTTACTAATTGATCTTTACTCCTTGTTTCATATGTTCTGGAAGGATTATGAAATTTTTGAAAATACTTTCTCCATGTTTCCATGATTTTGCTGTTTTCTTTCATTATTTCTCCTTTGGCGTTCTTAATTTGTCATATTGGGCATGCTTTGGTCTTTCTCACGCTCTTCATTGCCCCCAGAACAGCTTTTTATTTCCTTGATAGCTTTCTTGAAGTCTTTGTCCAAACTCTTTCCATTGTTCCTGTTTTGCTTTCCTCACTTCCTCTTTGGCGATAGTTCTTCTGTTCACGTAATTTATCCTATCATTTGGTCTCTTTGTTTGCAAGTATTTCTTCCAGGCATCCTTCTATTCTTTGATTTTAGTCTTGACATTCTCATTCCACCATGCAGCTCTTTTCTTACCTCCTTTAATTTGTTTCCTTCCACAGACCTCTTCAGTACAACTGATCGTTCAGATCCATCTGCCTTTCACTGATAAATCTTTTTATCCTATATTGGTATATCTGTTTTACTATTGGTTTCTTTAGTTCCTCTATTTTGAGTTCAGTAGCTTTCTTCTCTTTCCTTTTCCGTTTGTTTTCTTCAATCAGTAATCTCATTTTGGCAATCACTATGTGATGATCACTAAATATTTCTGCTCCTTTGTTTACTCTTGCATCCCATGTACTGTAAAAAGGGAGCTGCTAACTATTATGTAGTCTATCATTGACTTTTCACACCTGTCTTCATTTACTCTTGTATATTTGTGGATATCTTTATGAGGAAACAAGTTGTTGGCTATTTTCATGTTATTCTTTAGGCAAAAATCTACTAGTCTCTCCATTTGGAAAAGTTGTCTCTCCTATTTTACCTATTACTCCTCCTGACGTTTCTACATTGTTGCCTACTCTAGTGTTTAAATCTCCTAAAACCATTAGATCCTGTTTGGGTTTAAGATTCTCTGCAGCTATTTGTAAATCATTTTCGAAGATATCTTTTTCTTCTTTAGTGGCGTCTTTGTTTGGTCTTTAAGTTAATAATGATTTAATTTCTCTTCCTTTTGGTTTTATATTTACCTCTGATAGCTGTGGGCTTATAAATTTCCAACTTTCTAGTAGTTTTTCATGCCTTTTTTTGTATGCATTAGGAGGCGCATTCCTGCTCTGGCTCTATCTTTGACATCTACTCCTGAGAAGATTAAAGTATGATTTGGTCCTACATTTTCTATTCTTGTTCATTTTTCTTTGTTTCTGTAATAGCCAAAATGTTTACTTTGAATTTCAGTCCACTCTACACGTCTTTCAATTCATCTCAGTTTATTTGCAGTTACAGTGTAGGCCTATGTGTCTTCTTGTCTTTTGGAGCAGATCATAAGAAGATGAAATGTTATTGTTATTAAGTTTCAAGGACCAAAAAATAAATGATTTGATATAGGCAAAATGCCTTTGATTTCCCTTGGAACCACACAAAATTTTCTGCTGTCCCTGGACTCTCAGCAGATTCTTCAGTGGGGTTTTTTCCCGGCTCTGGTTGCATCCCTGCAAACTATCACATTATGCCGTATGCCTATGACAATCAGGACTCTTCTCTTGATTGCCATACGCCCAACTCTGAGTATAGGACTTGCTTTACTTTGCTTTTACATACCCTGAGATCACTGCATGTGGTGGATGGGGTTACTTTTCATGAAACCTACTTTTACATAGTTATTACCCAAGATGTAAGCTGAAATTCTTCCACTCAAGCGGCTGTGGCTACCCCACATTCCAGGAGGTCACTTCCGGTAAAATGGGGATCGCTACTAGGGTGAATACGATTGTTCAATCACATAACAATGACAAAACAGAAAAAGACATATCTTGAATGAGCTAGTTATAAACAACACAACTATATGTAACAGCCATAGCATCAAAAATCTTGGTTGCTATTTTGATGAAGTCTTGCACATGCATGTTCACATTACTAAAGTTTCTCAAATAATTCATTATGTCCTTAAAAGCGTCTCTCGTATCCGAAATATGTTAGACGAAGCAACATGTAAAATACTTGTCTACGCCCTTGTCACAAATCGTCCTGACTACTGCAATTCTCTTCTCTGCAGATTGCCAGAGTATCCATCGATACCAATTACTCCAAAAAAAGCAGCACGAACTGTAACTAAGACCAAAGAGTGAACACATCACTCCTGTTTTTTCCTGTCTACATTTGCTTCCTGTAAAGAAGAAAATTGTATATAAGACTTGTAACATTCAACTGCATTCATGTCACCGTGTCCTGACTATCTAAAATGTCTCCCAATCGCCCTCTTAGATCATTACAATCTTGCAACTGAAAAGAAGTGTCCCTAAGAGACAATTTCTTGAACGTTCTTTCACCTTCTCCGCCCTAACTATATGGATTTCTTTGTGAGTTAAAACTGGAAATTGTACAGCCCTTGCTTTCTTTCAAACAAACGCTTTAATCAGAGTTGTTCTGCTCCACTTTCAATTCACATATCAATGCTGTCCGGCATAAACCGGCCTAGTCGTCATAAACACTTAGTCACGCAGTTGTTGGGTAAACAATATGGCCTAGGACGAAGAGACCGTGTGCCACCTAAACCATTGGGGAAACCTTGTTTAAAGGCTTTTCTAGCAACAATAATGTTTTGGATGTCATGACTGGCTGTTTATAGATAACCTTAGATCTGACGACACAGATGGGGATGATCGTGACGTTGAATGACCTGAAACCAGCATTACTATACAATAGTGTCAATCAATAGGCCTACATTACTATTACTCGTTGCCAAAATTAACATGGCCCTGTTCTAGATCTACTTTCCACTGTTCCGAAATTGTCTATCGCTGTTCGTTGCTATATCTAAATCTAGTAATATAGATAGATTTACTAAAGAAATGATAGTATGAAGTATATTGATCTGTTCATAAAAGAAAAAAATAGTTTTTTTTTTGTCAATAAACCTTGTGTGAACATAAAATCCGATTTTCTCAGTTTTCAGTTTTGTATGTGTTGTCCACAAATGATCACAACTTCTGTTCTGATTGAGATATATCTTAAAAATTCAAAAGACAAAATGGTCAGCAACACGTCATCTACATTGTGGTAGTGTCAATAACTCAATTTGTGAACTTTTCGCATCATGACGAGTTTTTCCCATGCTGCCTCAAATTTTGGAAGGTGACTCAGATAAGTTCTAAGATTTCAGCACACATGTAAAAAACTATCTCCTAGTACACATTACAACATTTCTTAGTCATATAGGCACATGAAAGACAGAGATTCACACTAGTAGGCCTACTTTGAATTTCAAAAACAGCCTTTTTAGACTAGAGGCTTCATGCCAGCGACCTTGTGTCATTACCTCATATATGCAATTACAGTAGTCTCTGCCAAAATGTATGATCCTCTCTCTCTTTGATCACAGTGAGAAAATCTGAGAAAGGTTTTGTGTGACACTGGCCGTCGACGATGGTCTGCCAGATCCTCTCTCTTTGATCACAGTGAGAAAATCTGAGAAAGCTTTTGTGTGACTCATGAAGATCATACTCGGTATAACATACATGTCAACAAATTTTATTCTTTTTAAGTTTGTATATAGGGCCATCTTGTAATTAACACATATGTCATTTTTAGGTACTGTTCATTTTAATTGTAACGTTCTTCATGTGTGCAGATTGCATGGTTTTATAGTAATCGTAGACATTGATTATAAAATATTATGTAAAATATTATGTGAGCTATTTTATGATACATGTGTAGGCCTTGGTAAAGCGCAACTGAGCATGGCCCTCATGGATAGGGGTGCTATATAAATTTTACAATAGTGTTATTATTGACTGTATAAATTGTAAAGAAACTGCAGATGTTACTTACATCACTAGTCAAAGCAGTAAATTTTATTTTTGAATTTTATTTTCCGCCTGTCATCAAAACAGTGAGGGTTTTTTTTTGTCCTCAGAGCTTAGCTGATGTGATAAATGCAAAGCAAGAGGATCTCTCTCTCTGTCCAGGCTTTGGGCCTCAAAAGGTACAAGAAATTGTATTACTTCTCTAGCACTTTATAATTCTCATTGATAAAAGGGATGTATTTACTTCTACTGCTTTGCTAATGCTGTTTGTTAATTATAATTTCAAAAAGTATTGATTCACATTCTTAAGTCTGAGAAATGTAAGCATGCTAATATACTATTACTAATCATTTGAGATATGTGAAGAGAAATTGAATGCAGTAACAGTGCTTGTTCACTGGTTAACTCGACTTCACAAGGGTCATAGTAATAAGGTAAAATGGTCAAATACTTTGATTAGGTTGTCATGGTAGGGGAGACTCAAAAGGAGAGGAGAAATTGACACGCAACTTGTTGTCTCTTTCCACTCTTATTATCAACCTGGCTTCATGCTTTTTTCCCTTTTATCTTAGTGATGTGACAGTTCTAGGTACGATTAATGAGGAAAAATATTTATGGTTTAAAAGTGCAATGATGTAAATATTGAAGAGTACATGAAGGCCATTTGAATGACATAGTAGTGACCAAGAGGTTAATTATTTTGGAAAGATCATTCAATTGAGCCCTAGGCATCTATTTTTGACATATGGACGGTGAAAGTCGCAAACTGTGTGCGTCCAATTTTGGGTGTTTTGAGAAAATCAAAGAAAATGATACTGCGCTTTTAATCATCTATTTTCACAGACATACACGGTTTGCTAATGTCAAAAACTAGACCCAATGGGAATACATGGATTGCTCATATGGGTTTTTATTGGTTCTTGTGCCATGGAATCCTTACTAGACAAAGTATACCTGCAAATCTTCTCTGTGTTGAGTCCATGAAATTCAAAGGATATTTCTGTAGGGTTTCATTGACTTTCACCGTCAATACGTTGACTTCAACTTGCTGCTTCCATAATTTTCAGCCTTTTGGTGTTGGTGTTGGGGGGGGGTGGACTGCTTGGTAAGATTTTTGATCAAGTCACATGCATCTGAGTATTACAATTTTGTCATAAGACACTTAGAGCAACAAGACAAGAAATCATTGAATTGAATTGTCTTTCTCTCTGTACAAAAATGTCATGATCAGAGAAAGTTTCTACAGTGTGTGCAATGATAACATTTCAGTCATAAGATCATTTTTTCATCCATGGTACTTTTCTTCAACTCCATGTTTAGGCTTGGAGAGTGCACAGTTTATTCCATGAACCATTTTTACGAAACTCGTCCACAGGTAAGAATTTATAAAGAAGTAAACATGCTACTACTAATCATTTGAAATATATGTGTAAAGAAATTGAATGCAGTAACAGTGCTTGTTCACTGGTTAACTCGACTTCACAAGGGTCATAATAATAAGGTAAAATGGTCATATACTTTCGGACATCTAAATCATTTCGGGCATCTAAAACCCATACACCGGAAGGTAGAATGGGAGCTGATAAAGAAAGAAAGAATAATATTCTTGTTCAGTCCATGTCTCACATCTAACAGTATTAGTACTTTAACTATGCTGTGTATGTCGTCATAGTAAAGTTGGGATCATGATTATTGATTTGTGGGAGGTCTCTTGAACTCAATGAATGCAATGGTCTCTGGTCACTGCCGTTACTATAAGTACTATGTCTTTAATTATCTCCATAAAGAAATTACATTGTGGTGCATATACAAAGCTTGCACGCACATACATACACACAAAATCTGCCATACACGTTAGACAGTGTTTGTATCAAGATAACTTTTTTAATAATGTATTATTATTTCTCATCTCTAGGGAAAAGAAAGGCCGCTGAATTATCGCCAGACAAGCAAGCCAGTTCTTCTGCATCATGACACAGAACAAGTTGTAAGGGTTCACAGTCTGAAAATTCTGCCTTTTTGTATAAAACACTTTTCGTATACACAGTATAATACAATCAAGTTCCTTCACAACCCTGGCTGGTCGGAGACACTAAGAGAGCCAGAGCTTTATTTTCTGGTTCAGTTGTATGATACAAAATCACCCTCCTCCCCCCAGACATATTTAGTTCTTCCCATTCTTCCTTTGAAAAGAACTTCTTATAGCTGCCAACCAATATGTTAAAAAACCTATTTAGTGTGTTAGTTTGGCTTTGAGTGAGTCTGTAAGTAGTCTGTATCACCTTGAAAAGTATGTATTTAAGGGTTAGGTAGGGGGGTTAAACCCAAGGTTAATGCAGAGCTTCCTACCCTAGCATATACCTTAGAGGAATCCCAGACCTGAAAATGAGGAATTTCATATGAAAATGAAGAATCAACTTACGAAACAGGGGCAGGGGTGTATCAGTGTATCTTTCTTTGGCCGACTTTAACTCCAAATCCAATTTCTGGTTGTGCAGATGTAACTCCAATTTAATAGACATAACAGTTCACATCACAAGAAACACTAATATTTACATATATACAGTTCATTGCTGAAGCAACATCTCTAATTGTTATCTTTCAAACTCTTATAATAGGCGCTTTTGGCCGTAGCTATAAGAGCTGACGAGAAATTGTGTTTGTGGCAGACCAGACTTCTTGCTGACATACATGTGCACTTTTTGCACTACGAGTGCACTCAAAGTGTCTGTGGAGAGGGTTGGTCTGAATTCAGTGTGATTCTTTCAACCAGACTGAACACTCTCTCTGTGTCAGCATTCAAGTGTGTGAGGCAACATAATCCTTTTATGACTTTGGCAACGTTTGGAAATTTGCAGATATTGTCCAAATTTCTGATTTGGCCAATCATGTTCCATTGGCGATCTACGCCGAGCATAGCAGCATTCTCTAGCAAGTTGTCATCAAGAGGGAATTTCTTTAAAATATACTGTGTTGCAGCATAGAAAAAACATTTAATATCTTTGACAAAGCAGTCCTCCTGTTTTTGACTGAATGTGGCATCCCAGCCTGCAGCAGCTGGAACAGCTCTCTGGTATCGGCAACCATCAAGATGTCTTTTCTCGTAAGCTGCGACTTCTTATCATCAAATTTTATGGTAAAAATTGACGGACATGCTGTAACAGTATCCAGCCTGATGAAGTGAACTACCAGATCTGTAATGAGTTCATACAGTCTTGCCTTTAGATGGTGAACTTGAGGTGCTTCTTTTGGAGCATGAGATTAGGATTGGTGAAAATGGGTAGGTTCTCCTTTAAAAAGAGACAGTAAAGCTTTGCGGCTTTGTTCTCAATAAATTTTTTGATCCGGAGGATGCGCACTTGTTTGGCGTTTTCTTTTTCACGGCTATTGAGATAATCCAACTGGTCCTTGAAATACAAGCAAAGAGGATCCCATTGCTAAAGCAATCGCTCAACACACGCAAGTAATGACAGCCATCTGGCCGCACCATGTTTAATGATGACATGCAGTTTCATTCCACATTCTTCCTGGAATTGACGAAATTTTTCGCTTTCGATGATGTCTGCCAAGGGGTCCCTGGGAACTCGCAGCTTTCACACGCTTTCGACGGAATTCCTTCTTCCTCTTGCTGCTTTTGTCCAAGAAAAAGAAAATATCTACAAGCTGGTCTTCCACGCCCACAGTCAGTTCTTTGGTGACTGTCTTTGCTGCCAAATGAAGTAGATGGCAAGGGTAACCATTAATGTATACCTCTGCATTCTGCTTATGTATGTGAGCAGAGACTCTATTGTGCACCCCAGTCTAGATCAGAATTGACAGGCTCTGCAACTTGTACTCACCTTGGGCCGATACAGTAGATGAAACAGAGCTTTCCTGCCTAAACTCCCTGTAAGCATCAGCATTTAATGTCCGCTGTCTCTTAACTCCAGCCTCAGGCCCTTTCAATGCGTTCTTATGTTTGATGGTCTTGGCATGGATCTCCACTGAGGACTTTCTGGTGTGGTTAAGCACGAGGTTGCATGGAGTGCAAAATAGCTTCCTCCACTCACGTGAATCCACCGAAATTCACCGTGTCGTCTGTGGGCCATCACATGCCTTGACACCTTATGGTCTTTCCAAGTTACAAATTTGTCTATGATGAAGAAAGATAGAATCTAGATCTAGAATTTAGGGGTGTGAAGGCAAGAGAAGACGAGGTGGAAACTGAAGGCCTAGACTAGACCGTGTTACATGTATTATTTTTCGGGGTTCCTTCCGGTACAGGTGATTACTTGCCAGATTGGTTTAATCCAAGGAGACCGGACCAGCCATCATTAAAGTAACGTAAAGGGGAGGGGGTATTAGGGTTAGGGTTGGATTTTAGGGTTAGGGTTGGTGTTTTAGAGTTAGGATTGGTGTTTTAGGGTTAGGGATATCAGTACCAGTGGTCCGATCTCCTTGGATTTTTCTTTATGAACCAAATTTTTTTTGTTCTGAAAAAAATTGCAAAAATTTGTGTGAGAGTCAGAATTTACGGAGAATTTGCCGAACAACCGAAATTTACAGTCGCAAATTTGCCATTTGCGGCCACAAAAAACCACAGACCACAGATAAGTAAGCACGTGAATACAGACATCTCAGTTTTCAATGGCTGCTCCTCCCCATAGCGGAAAATATTACGGGAAAACGCAATTTCACGGAATAGATGTACGCATTACGGAATCACTATCGATTTTGCGGAATGAGTACAATCCGGAAGGGTAGGAAGTTCTGTCATAATGGCAAAGACTCGAAGTGAATGCGATGAAAGTTGGGAGATCGAAAAACTATTGATGCACTTAATCAGAAAGGAAAGGCTTTTTTCCAGATCAGTAGACTTTTTTGTTGTTTGCCTTAACTCAATGAAGACGCAAGGCTTTGATCCGCTGCGGCCCCTGGATACACATAATTTCTGTTCCTTTTTGAAAATTCAGTTTTAAAAATAAATTATTTCAATATATTTTGACTCAGTTTGTTCTATCTGATAGATCAAGAGTTGGTCTTTATTCTGACCAAGTTTCATTACAATATATTGAAAGGAAATTGTTTTACAAGTTTTCAAAAATGCATAGTTTTTCAGCATTTCAATTTTTTTTTTACACATCACAAAAAGTCACATAACATCAACAAATTCATAAATTTAAAGCCAAAATTTTTACCTGACAAAGGACAAAGAAAAAGATGATATCATAGAATAAGAACATAATTTATTGTGTATAATCCTCTTTGGTGTGATACAGCTCAAAACATGGGTATATGCACAATGACTTTTTACAAAGTCCACAATTATGCATTATTTTTGTAGCCTTGTTTTGTAGCCTATGTCTACTTGCTCCAAATTTTGCCATCTTTGCATAGCATACTGTGCAGGTGCCTCTTTTCTTTCCACCTTCTTTGTTGAAAGGAGCTGGAAAATGGCGACCAGATAGGCGGGACATTGTTGCAGCTTCGATCTTGTAGAGATCTATCCTTTTGCACCAAGAAAGGCAGAGTGTCCTCACGAATTTCTCCAACTTCCAAACCTTTCGTTGCCACATTCTCCTGGCCTTGTTATGAAGGATATGGGCCTGAATGAAGCATAAAGTCAGGAGATAGAAGGTCAACCTTCCACCACTTCGCTGCTTTTCTGTGGATTGGCATGTATGATATTGATAAGACTAAGAGCTGATCATTCAGATCAACTCCAGACATGATTTTTGTGTAGTTCACAACAGCTTTTGGTTTTAGTTTAGTTTCTGTTCATGTAGTATTATATTGTTGCATTGGTTGGAGTGTGTTTGGTGGTGAGGATGTGAACATCCCTTCTATCTTTCCATCGCAGAGCTACGAGTTGGTTTTTCCTGCTGAAATCTATGTCCCCCTTGTTTATGGCTTGGGTCATGAGATTCTTGGGTAGGCCGATCCTATTGGCTCGAACCGTCCCAACAACTATGGTATCCTTAGCTGCTACGGTGTCACACAGTTCTGGATTGCAGTAATAGTTGTCCACACAAAAGGTGTGGTCAACATTTGCAAGGGGATCAATAAGGTCATGACTCTGACAAACGTCGAATGACCTATTGCTGATGTTGGGTTCATGAGCAATGATCTCAAAATTCCAAACATAGCCGCTACCGCTTCACACAGCTGATGCAGCTTGATCCCCCACTTGACAGGCTTGTCTTTCATGTACACCCTTATGTGAGACATCCCACACCATGGACAGAGAGCTTCATCAATGCAGATGTTTTATTGATGATGGATGTAAATGGCTTAGGGAGAGGGGGTGATGGAAAAAGGAAGAGAAAAATAAAATTATGCAATATATCGTGTCATGATTATAATAATTTTTCTTTCCTTTCTCATGTGTCTTTATTATATTTTTATGCAGTGATTTTTAAAATCATTTTCCAATCAATTATATTTAATGCCATATCATTATCAAAGAAAAAAGTATACATATAAATGCATTACGTAAGTGAATAATGTTACAATATTTTATTAATATCACCATTAAATTAAGAGATTTTAGTCTTATCGTGTATTATTTGACTTCTTGTATGAAGAGTTTATGCAACAAACAATGCATAAAATGAATTTTTGTTTATTTATTTACATTTGTTAAATCCACACACTTCAGGAAGCTGAACTAAGAATTTTTTTCATGTCTGATTCTCCTCTTATTATTTATAAAAAAATATAAAAATGTCACATTTTTACACTCCTCCGATTTGTTGGTTTATGAGCGTTGATGTTTGTTGCTTTTTGTTTGTGTTTAAACCTTAATTTGCTTGTCTTTTTTCATGGAGACATGGGATGTGTCTAAGTATTGTTTTAAATTGTGGAATGGAAAGGGATGTTTCTTTATGAAAGACCTATTTCTTCTTTCTTTTCTTTAAATTCTTGTCTTGTTTTAATATTAATAAAATCTGAGTAACTACATGTAGAAGAAAAACTGCAAGCTCAACAGCTTTACATTACTACATGTACAACATCATTTTCCCTCCATAAAACTAACCTGGACTAGATGGGAAAAGGAGCATTAGAGAGTTTGGAACGTCCCAATCCCATACATTTTCATAAATCTGTGTATCCTATCAGTATTACTACTATTACTATTATTAATATTAGTATTAGTACAAAGTGACAAGGAACAATGGACACACTAAACAAATATTGAACTCATGTAAATCTCGAGCGATTAAAGCAAAATTCTGGAAATACATGTATAAAATTCAACCATGCGGACAACATAATTTGTGTAGGTTTTGAACACGTTGAACGAAGCATTTATTCTAAGTCTAGAATGACTTTTTTTTTAATAAATTGTACAAATCGACTTTTACAACAACATAAAGGGCATAGATCTAGATTTACTTTAACTCAAAAGATATGGAATAAAATCAAGCAAACGATTGCATGTATGTGTTTATCTATCACACAGAGAGAGGAGAGAGAGACCGGTAAACATAAAAGTAAAAGAGAGTGAGAAGAAGGGAGAGAGAGACAGACATAAATAGAAATAGAGGGGGGGAGAAAGAGGGAGAGTGAGGATCAGAGATGCAGACAGACAGGCAGATAGACATACAACCAGAGAGAGAGAGAGAAAGCTCACACCATAAACACATTAGCACACAAAGATGTTTCATTAATTGTGTCCAAATGGAAATCATTCATGATTCTTTTTCTTATTGGAAGAAATCGAATTCCGCTCAGACCCTTGGCAGAATTCACGATCACTCGTGAAAATGCAATCAAATTTATTATCTGGTCACTCCCCATGAACATATTATAAATTATACTGTATAAAAATGATTTGAAATATAAGCCGATCCAGTCATCTGACGTCACACATCCGGTGTCGCCCCCGTGATATTGATAAACAAACACAGAGCATCGACTTGCTTTACCCAACACACACACACACCAGTTTCACACTACACTTTTCTGCAGGACCATTCACTATCAGGTATCGCCGCTAGTGACATCAAGCGCAGCCTCTCACTTTCTCCTGTGGAGCCCTCTCGCAGTGGGAACTAATAAAGCTTAGATAACTGTACAAAAGTATTCCTGAAATAGGGTCAAAGGTCGTTATGTTATATTCTCATCTTTACATGTAAACAATTTTTATTTATTTTGGAGCCAGGCACCAAACTAGTTCCATCCTCAAACTGGCATGGCGCATGCGTGCCCGCTGACCGACGAATTCTATTTTTATCGAGATCCTTGCCATCTAGACTTAGCCAAGGACCAGCATTACGTGCTGTGATGCTGATACACACTAATGTGTGTTGCGCGCTCGCTCTCTCTATCTCTGTTTGTCTGTCTCAGTCTCATTCTGTGTCTCCCTCTCTCTCTCTCTCTCTCTCTCTCTCTCTCTCTCTCTCTCTCTCTCTCTCTCTCTCTCTCTCTCTCTCTCTCTCTCTCTCTCTCTCTCTCTCTCTCTCTCTCTCTCTCTCTCTCTCTCTCTCTCTCTCTCTCTCTCTCTCTCTCTCTCTCTCTCTCTCTCTCTCTCTCTCTCTCTCTCTCTCTCTCTCTCTCTCTCTCTCTCTCTCTCTCTCTCTCTATCTATATATATATATATATATATATATATATATATATATATCCCCTATCTCTCTCTCTCTCTCTCTCTATATATATATATATATATATATATATATATATATATATATATATATATATCCTCCCCCTCTCTCTCTCTCTCTCTCTCTCTCTCTCTCTCTCTCTCTCTCTCTCTCTCTCTCTCCCTCTCCTCTCTCTCTCTCTCTCTCTCAAGTGATTTTTTTTGTTTTTGAGTTAATGTTTTTAATTTATCATTGAAAAATTATTAGCGTCCTTGGTTACCAAGGAAACGGCCGCCATCTTCGATTTTGACCCAATTTTCAAAATCTATATATCCTCTCTTAGTTATGAATAAAATCACTCAAAATCGTTTTTTACATTCAATGTCTAAAGAATGACATCGAATTTGTTACATATTTTGGATAGGGTTTTTTTTTATGAATTTTTGAAAATAACATATGTCGTTTATGCGCAAAAATGACATTTTTCATTACCAAAAAAAAAGTGTTTTTCAAAAAGTTTACAAGATATAAAAATAACTCGACGTCATTCTATTTTGACTAGAGAAAACCTGTGTGCAAAATATTATACAAATCGGAGGAGAAAGAATTTTAGTGTGAAAAAATTACAGTTCGAGAAATATGTTAGTAAAGAAATTAAAATAAAATAACAAATAACATAAAGCAAACGCTTCAGTCGGGTTGCCCTTCCTGTAGCAGCCCCTTACTCTTCCAACAGTTTCTGGCATGTTTATTAACGTAAATAGGATTGTAAAACTAGGTTTAGATGTGCATTGCTGTGAAAACAGACGTCAAAATTACCAGTTGTTTGTTTTTTCCTCTTATCCTATACTTGTGAGCATGTTTACATATGCGCGACGCTGGCCTCCACCTAGTCTTAGTCTTATGTGACAAAGCGCTCGGCCGATCAACACGCTGTGTTCCCAAAAGCCAAGTAAAAGAACTGTGTTGCGACATTGATGATTAGCCATCGCTAGATGGGTTTTCAATGCCAACTTTCTCAATCTCAGTCAGAAGGAGAAGGAGCAGGATGACCACTAGTATTAGTAGTAATCATAATAACAAAAGAAGATCTAGAATTAGAAATGATAGAGTAGTAGTATATAACATTCTACGTGTTCATATTTGTATAACTTATTGACGGGAGCTTAACAAGATTAATACATTTTATTATTATCTACTTTCTTTGCTTGCACTTGCACTGAGTTACAATATTGATGGATGCACAGTCTCACATTCTATGTGAAAGTACTATAGGATTTCGTATTGAGGAAATGCGGCGACGCAAAAATATTACCACGGCCAATTACTTTTGAATTACATGAGGTCTAATCGGGAATACCTGAAACGAGCTAAACGTCCCTGTAGTTTTACATTTTGATCCATATTCATAAAACGTAATTTAGTATATTTGTGAAGTCTGTTTTCAATTCTCAAATTCTCTAACAAATTATTAAATGTCTTAACCTTACTACAAGTTCAAATTGATTCTTTTTTTTTCGTGTCTTATTTTTTTAGCTCGTTTGTTGGACAGAAGAATATCTACATCCAGAACTAGAATCTCATATAAATAGATATAGACACAGGGAGATACAACATATATTTATTTACAAGAGTGATATAAAAACCTCAATTATTAATTAGATTATATGGCAACACAAGGTAGTCGGACTTAGGCAATCTAGATTTCTAAAGTTGGAAAGGGTGAAAATGCAAGTACGAAGAAGATCTAGCGCTCTGCTCTCCCAGCTGGCACTGACAAGAATAAGTTGTGTAATGTCACGCATAGGAATAATAGGATGTCGAAGATGCCATAGCAACTATTTTCCCACGATTGTATGATGTATATCTAAATAAATCTAGTCATATATGTTGATTCACATGTTTAAATAGATAACATTTAAATGTTTAAGTCAGTGCGTACGTCTTTCTGTTTTCACCATACTATGAATAGCACTAGTAAAAAAAACCCAGCCCTGTTCACAATAAGATACGATTTTTTTTTTTATTCTATACGGTTTTTTTTTGCAAAATGGCGCGCCCCTCTATTATTACTGATCAATGTAAATCTATTGACATGCTTGATGCAGGAGTTTGTGTTAAATAAAGATGTAATGAGACAATTCAAATGTTGTCCAACAATTATTTCAAAACTGAGAATTGTCTCGTTATATCTTTAACACCAATTCCTGCATCAAGCATGTCAATATTGTCAATAACTTTACGCTACAGCGGTCAGTAATAGAGAGGCGCACTATATTGTTAAAAAAAAAATTTTAAAAAAAAAAAAATAATAATAAAAATTACTGTGAATAAGGCAATTGGTGTGTTTAGGGTGACTTATGATCAGAAATGAACTATAGTTTTTAACGAAAGCAAGAAAATTGATCGGGGTGGGGGTGGGGTTTAGCCACGTGCACACCGTGGGTGTGGTCCGTGGCGTGACCCATATAACGTTTGGTCATTTGACACTTCAGACATTACCCGCATTAATTGTTTTAACAATATGCAATTAACTGTATAATGATAGACATGAAATTTTTAGAAGAACATAGGATCTCAAAGTGTTTAGCTTCTTTTGTCCGCGATTAATACAGTATATATAGAGAAACGCAGAAAGAGAGCGTTTCATTGAAATGTAACGTTATTAATCTAACCATATAAATATAAATAGAGGTGATCTCATTCTCAGGGTGAATCGAAGAAACTAAAAAAAATATGAAAGATAAATGAAAAACAGAAAGTAGAGAAATACTTGAAATAGGACCTACCAGCAGCGCTTGATTCATTGAAATTTACCCTGTCCACCATTGCAGTGATCTCAGTGTGAAACGAAAAGATAGCAAGATGAAAAATAAGTAAAAGAAGGAAAGGAAAGAAATAAGACCTACCACCAGCAGCGCCGGCCAACCTACAAGCATCACCCGCCAGAGAGAGAGAGAGAGAGAGAGAGAGAGAGAGAGAGAGAGAGAGAGAGAGAGAGAGAGAGAGAGAGAGAGAGAGAGAGAGAGAGAGAGAGAGAGAGAGAGAGAGACAGACAGACAGACAGACAGACAGACAAAAGAGCAAGGGGGGGGACACAGAGAGCGAGAGGGATGGAGGGAAGAAGAGGAAGAGAGACACGCAGACAAACAGAAAAAGAGAGACAGCCACTATTATGACTATACACCATATATATATATATATAATATATATATATATATTAATTACAGAGAGAGAGAGAGAGAGAGAGAGAGAGAGAGAGAGAGAGAGAGAGAGAGAGAGAGAGAGAGAGAGAGAGAGAGAGAGAGAGAGAGAGAGAGAGAGAGAGAGAGAGAGAGAGAGAGAGAGAGAGAGAGAGAGAGAAAAACAGCGGGGAAAGAGGGAGAATGAGACATTGAGAGCGAGAAAATAAAAATAAAATTTCCATTAAAATATACTTTGTTTCATTGAAATTTACTGTCCACCATTGCGTTGATCTCAGACGAAACAGCAAGATAAGTGAAAGAAAGAAAGGACAGAAGCAGGACCTATCAGCAAGCGTTAAGATATTTGAAATACGTTATGTATTAGCAGACCTAGTCCTGTGACTGTGACCACACACAATGACATCGTGTATCTCTCCCGTCATGGACACTCGGTGACAGCATACGTATGACAATTGGCATACACGTAACACAGTCATCTTTTCCCAACCACACTATCAATTATCATTGACTATCAACTTTTTGTCAATCCGTATGATTCACGCGTGTCATACGTGTATAGTATAAGTATAATCATGCGTGCTGTAAGCCATACAATAATATGACCGTCGCGAGTCGGAGTCGGAGGCATCACGGGAGCGACACCAACCATGTTTTTTTTTATTGTTATTATTGTTAACCATGTGTCTTTAGTTTTTGAGACACGTTTCTTTTTGTGAAGAGTATTGTATTTGTACACAGCAAATGAAACTTAGGAAAACAGAATTGAAATACGGTACTAATACTAGTAATAATAAATAGCAGTTTTCAAGAGTACCAGTACCCCAAAAATTAGATTTTTTTGCTTTATCGTTGAAACATTTTGTAGCGTCCTTGGTTGCCATAGAAACGGTCGCTATCTTGGATTTTGACCCAATTTTCAATATCTATCTCCTCCCCCTTAGTTATGAATAAAATCACTCAAACTCAAAACTTGTGCAGATCGTCTTTTCCATTCAAAAATCAATATCATTCTGAAGACTGACGGCGTTTTTATATATATATATATATACATATTTTGGATAGTTTTTTTAAAATGAATTTTTAATACTTTCGTGAATCTACAAAAACGGCATTTTAAATTTTTTATTACAAAAAGTTTTCAATATAAAAAGTTTGGATTGGGCTTATTTGGGAGTGGAGGGTAATCAGGGGTAGACGTGTGATTTTTCTAGGCATATAAATTCAATATATAATATAACGATGCTATAGTATTAACATTGTGGCAGTGGTAGTGGTAGTTTGCCGCCATTGATTTCCAAGTAAACGTTACTTTTACAGTCAGATATCAGACGAGACTAACTATCCATTCTATGTCTCTGCTGTAGTGACAGTGACATGAGGGCCAGTTAATAATAATACCATTACTGGGAATCAAACTCGGTTCGCCTGCACGCAAGGCCGTCTATAACATAACCTACACTATATAGACGGCCTTGCTGCACGTCAATATGGCTATGACCGGCGTCCAACAATTGTCTTCAAAATGAAGACGGTTGACGGATGCAAACGTATGGGTATACTGCGCCCGCACTTTTCCGCCTTCTTTTTTTTTTAATAAGCTCGTAACACACTATTCATCGTTGAAAGCAACTCACTTAGTCACTGTATTTGACACAATGGCGCTTTCAAGAAAAAGCAAGTTAGCTTTGATGCTGTATTTACGAAGAAGAAGACGCACCAAAAGGCGTTTAATGTCAATTCACCCCATCAACAAGTTAAGGAATGTGTGTGGTGAATATCACCATCTAATGCCGATGTTGCGACAGGACTCGATCAAATTTAAGGAGTATTTTCGAATGGAACCTTCTACATTCAATCTCTTATCTCTGTTGCTGTAATTTCTCTCTCCTCTGTCATATAAGGTCGGTCTCGATTCAACTGCATTAATTGGTGCCTCCTCTTTTTGCGGTGGAAAGACAGCCATTATTTTTAGGAATTGAATTGAAGAATCTGTAATAAATGCTGTGCACATGAGATAAATCATAACGGTTGTACTACACATTATATAATATCTGCTTCATCACCGTGTCAGACACAATCTTCCTGCCACTGCTCCCGTCGCGGTGGGAGAATTGATTCAAAATTATCTTATAATTGAAAAAAACTAAATTCGGCTCGGATCTTGCCTAGAATTTGAGTCGCTAATTTCAAATTTGAAATCAGATTTTTGATCCGATCAACCATTAAAAAGATATTGGACCAGATACATCTCCCCGCTAGACTCAGTGACGTCACCGACATTCGGTGAGACAGACAGCGATCGCTCATCGCGTCCGTCCAGCAAGTTGAAATGCAGCACGTTCCACTTCACTTTGACGGATCATGAACAGTTGCTGCAAGTCGGGTGCAATATAATATAGACCGTCCTTCAACACTCTATTTCAATGAAATTTTCATTTGTAATTTTAGCCTGCGTTACTTCTTTCCTTCAAAGTAGTCAAACCGAGCTTAGTATATTTTCGGCCTATGACTATGACGTTCCACCCCACTAAGCCCCCATATGTTGTCAATCAGTACTAATAAAAAATATTACAATTACATGTATTAGTATTGTTAAATATAAATAATAAATTTAAATTGTATATCTGAGGCATGGTATTGGCGTGGGTCAGGAGAGTGCAGTATAAATTTGTAATTGGAATAAAATGTGATCAAATGAGTCTCTGTTGGATTTCATCTTCACATCTTTGACTCATACTAGTCCTACTCCTAGCTAAGTGAAAGTGGTGGGAAACTATTTCAGATGAATAATATATTAAAGTTAAACCCTCCTGTCCTAATGTAACTTCTGACTCTGACGGTAAACAAAAATTACCAGCGAAAATGTGATGACGTTACAGGTATTTGGGGAAAAAATCATCTCACACTGGATGTTGATTTGAGAGAAACTTAAAAAAGACAAAGATGAGTTTATAGGCCATATAGGGGCCTACTACTACTACTAGTAGTAGTAGTACTCAAGTAGTAGTACATTGTTGGACTGGCATGACACTGAATCATGTATCATAAACTACCTATATATCTATGGGTTTATTTTTCAAAGGTATATCAAGCCAGTATAGTCTTGCACCAAGTTGCAGTAGACTATTCATCCTCTGATTCTAATTCTATAAAACATGAGTGAAAATTTCACAGGCGCCGTCGTCTGCATGCAATGTTACAGATCCTATATCACTATCAGTTTTGAGGGGAGGGAGCGGCCTCCTGAAGTGATTTTTTTGCTTTATCATTGAAACATTTTGTAGCGTCCTTGGTTGCCATAGGAACGGCCACCATCTTTGATTTTGACCCAATTTTCAAAATCTATCTCCTCCCTTAGTTATGAATAAAATCACTCAAACTCAAAACATGTGCAGATCGTCTTTTCCATTCAAAAATCAATATCATTCTAAAGACTGACGGCGTTTTTTTATATATATTTTGGAGGTTTTTTTAAAATGAATTTTTAACTTTCGTGAATGTACAAAAACGGCATTTCTATTACAAAAAAAAATAATTCTCAAAAAGTTTACAAAAAAACTTTATTCTATTAACATTGCCGATAGGAACCTGTATGCCAAATAGAATACAAATCGTTCAGTAAATGGCGGAGGAGATAGAATTTAGTATTTTTAGTGTAAAAAACTAGTTTCAGAAAACGCAAATAAAAAAAAACCCATTTTAGAGGGGCTTCCTTGTAGCAGGCCCTCTTACTCTTTCGAAAGTCTCTGGCATTGTTACTAATGTAAAGAGGATTATAAATCTAGGGTTAGATGTACACCCTTGTGAACACAGCCGTCAAAATGACCTGTTTTTCCCCTCTATAACTCCTATGCTTGCGCACGTGTTTACATACGCACTGACACGCAACGCCCCTTACATCACACATCGATGGGCCGAAGCAACAAGTGGTATCGGCAGAAATCAGTTCACCTCGGTCTTATCACATTTTGCGGTTAACCGCCATCTTCTCAGTCAGTGTTAAACTGTTAATGCAGGGTAATTTACATCAATTTTTAATGTTTTTACCTACCAAAACATTTCGTAATTTTTTTAAAATATATCAAGTGGATATTTTCCTGCCAATGCCATGAACTTGTAGATAATTGATTCATTCTACCCGAATATGCAAAGAACAGAAAACCAACCTGTTGGTCCCAAACTCGCCAGTCCAGGTAGGCTCTAACCAAATAATTACACACACACTAGCACAGACAAAAACAAGTGAATTGTCTCTTCCTTCTGTTTATCTTCATTTCAATCCACTTCTTTTCACCAAACATTCTTCATCCTCTTTTATTGCAGACACTAATTTCCACATTTTTTTTACTCATTTTCTTCCCTGATTCTTTTCTATGTAGTCATTTTACTTCCACAACAACGAAAAAGCAGACCATTAAATTTGAAATCAGCCTAAAGGTCTGTCACTACTACTACTAGGCATACCCTAGTACTAGTACTACTATTTTCACCATCTCTCTCACTGAACTGCGATAAATGATACCGGCACCACAGAGACTCACTCACTCAGTTTGGGACATCCGCCTTAATTAAACTTAGACCCTGTTTTCCCAGATGGCTGGTGCTTGGGTGTGTATAAAATGAGACAAAAACATGCGAGGTGCTCCAATGTGTAATGTTCACCCCTAATGCTTTTCTCAAGTTTCCTGACGAAGGTTCAGGACCAGGACCTTTTACACAAGCCATATGACCTGAGTAACCTCAAGATGATTAAAGACAAAATAACGAGAGAAAGATAGCAGTCAAAGAAAGCAAAACCTAAAGTAAAACCTACCAGTAACAAATGATAATAATGAAGAAAAACAACTTAAAACAAAAAATACAGAAAAAATACAGTGTGATTAGTTTGAAAGCATAATAACTTTTATTTATTTCTTCATCAATTAGGCGACAGGTTGCACTACAGTTCCTTTGTCAGAAACATAGATACCATCCAAGAATTTACGGATATCCTTCTTTTTCACAGATGTTGACTGGTGAATGAGTGCAGCTGGCAAAAAAAACAACAAAAGAATTTTTTTTTTAATAAGCAGTAACAATAATAAAGTCCACGTTATATGGGATATGAGATTTCATCATACATTAATAAAAAATGACAGGATGGATTTTGAGAATATTATATTCATCTTCATATTATAATTAATTGTGGCAAGGCCAATTCTACCAGTAGATCAGTCTTTTACAACATCTTGTGGCACAGGGTCGTTGTTATCTATTCAGGGTGTCCAGCAAAAAGTCAACTGAAAATTTCCAACCTCAACACAAAAAATCATACCTAGGAAATGAAATACTTTCCCGACGCCAGAAACGGAGAACAGCGTAAATATTTCCAATTTCAATGTATTGTTATAAATTATTAATTCAAATCATAAATGAATGACTTTCTAGTGCATCTCAATGAAAAGTGATCACATATTTCTTTAATGTTTCAGTTTGGATTAATAATATTTCAGCATTTTTCCAGTTCTGAAAAAAAATTATTCTGATAGCTGACAGATATACCCCTATCATTTCACAAAACAAGCAAACAGTGCAAAAATGATTTTTTTTTTTTTAAAACATCCTTTCGAAAAATAATTAAACACAAGAGTGACAATATCATAGCCTAAACACACGCACAAATACTTAGTCTACCTAGAAGAAAATGAGGTTCGGTAGGCTTTTTCTATAACTTGATTCAACTCAGCCAATTATAAATGTTCCTCTGTTCTACTTTTAGCAACCCCCCTCAGGATCAAAAACTTGAAACAAGATCTAAGTTTTTAATTGACTGCAACGTAAAATATCTACCCGCCCCCTCTCTAGTAAAAATCTCCATTATATTGGCAACCACCCCATGCTTTCTTCCCGGTTCTACCCTTTCCCACCCATGTCTACACTGTAGTGGAAGACAAATCCGTTATTTCTCTCTTTCTCTTCCAATACCGTATGTCAGACCCAGCCGCCCCTTTTTTTGCCATCATGTTTTCACATTGACATTCTTCACCCTGTCCCCTTCCCCACCTCTATTCTGCTATCAGGCCGTGCGTGCATGATATCCCTTCAATCATCCAACTTCCTCTATTCTTACTACTATACACTTGCATTTGCCTTTCGGTCATCTGTCATTGACTCCATATATACTCTCTCTCTAATACTAATGCACACATGCGTGATTGGTTGTATTAAACACACACAAACATTCTTTGTCTAGCCTTCTTACACACACGTCCGCGATCAGACTTAAAATATGCACATTGCCCTCGGTCTCTCCCTTTGACACGAACCATACAAGAACGTGCGAGATCGGCTTTTGAACACACACGGCATTCATATCTCCAGAGTAAACGTCAAATTGAAGAAAGGAGGCTGGGCGTAGATGCGCAGTTCATGGTATTGCCTTAGTTTTGTGTCGACATCTGATACTAATTCCCTGGGAAAATTACAATTTCAAAGAAGGTATCGGAATCATTTAGTTTCAACATGAGCCAGACAGCAAGCATGCATGACCGGAAATGGATGACAAAATGATGATTCATCGTCCACAAACTTATTTGCATTTTCCTATTTTGGGGTGCCGATAGTTCTTCATGTCTACTTCGATTTCCCCTCATTATATCATTTCCCCTGGTATTTTCTCGACCGGGAAACATTTTTGTTTTGTTTTCAAGGATTTCACTGATGCATGGGAACCCTGATTTTTACTACCTGAGCCCCATTTCCTACTTATTTTCCTACCCAAGACATCAATTTCTGACCTGAGTATGAAAAATACGACATATTTCCGACCTTGCTGGACACCCTGTCTATTAGATACAGACTTAGAGATCAAAAAAATCATACTAAATTATTAAATATGAGCTAAAACAAACCATATCAAATGTTTTGAACTTATTGATTTCCTTCTTCAAACAGTGACCAGCAGATGAAATAGTGAGCACATTAGTACAACTTTAATCTGGCTTAAGCAGATGATGACTACTTAAAAAACTTTCTTCCTTCTAATTTACTAACATTGAAATTGAAATGAATCAATCAAACTACCTAGAAGTAAGTTTCTAAAATGTGCCATACCTGATCTAGAGACCAACTCAATGTCATTGCCTTCAACAATAAATTCGTCCTTGCTGCCTGAAGATCTGAATGTCACTCCCTTAAGCATGTCAACGTGGCGAGTGAATTTCTCCCCAAGAAAGTTACGAACCTCCACGCTCTTATTTTCATTGGTGATGACAATGTTGATGGGGAAATGGGCATAGACAGCACGCATTTTGTACAGAAAACCCTGTAAATATAAGAGGAATACATTCAATGAAGGTTTCAATAATTAAAAAATCTAGTCGATTTAAAGTGTCAATGAAATTCATACTTCTCATGTCAACTTCTGAGAATCAAATTCCAGGACACAGGCCTATCAAGATCGGAGGCAAAGCAGTTCTGTAGCACACTGATTATCTTATGCAATTATCCAGTGCCATAACGAAAGATATTTACCAAAGTCACACCCTTGATCATGTTTTCCACATGAGAACATACAGTCCTGACAGCTGCAAGTTCTTTATGCTTGCCAAACCATTTCTCCACCTAAAACAAAAAAAGAAGGCAAAAGTGAAAGAGAATAAAATTCATGTGTTAACAACATGGAACTGCATCTTTTATTATACATCAAAACACAATTTATTCATACCATTAACACAGTGGACGATGATAAAGGCTCTAATTTTAACCACACATTTGTCAACATAAAATTTAAAATCCCAGACCTGCAAATTGATCCCTGTATAGATTTTTTGAATATTTGAACAAATATTGTCATAAAAATATAAAAACCCATTTGTAACAGGATAACCGTTTGCCTTTTTATAAAAAACCCATTAAACAAAAAGAACAGACATATAAAGTAAGTTGGACTTTTCTAAAGGTACAAATCCCAAACTTTGTAACCCCTTCCAGGATAACCTTTCCTACAAACCTTACAGAATGCACAAATTGAGGATGTCTTGACGTTTATAAATGGCCACATATTTTTTGAGAGAAATGCTGTTCCCGCTTTTCTTTTTTGAAGGTGGGGGAGGTTCTTTTAATCTAGTTCTAGATCTAAAAACAATAAATATTAATAATAGTTTTCGGAGTTCTCAATGCAGTTTAAAAATCACCACATCTAAAATTCAAATCTAGATTAGATCCTCGAATTTCTACTCTAATAAATCCGAAAAAATCTCCAGGAATTTGTTTGATAATTAATGATATCATTAAACAAAAGAACAGACATATAAAGAATAATCTATATCCAAGACGAATTGGACACTTTTCTTGTTACTATTATTACATTATATACATCCGGTTCACAAATCCCAAACTGTTTCTATGACAATTTCATTCTAATGAGAGAAAAAATAACCACAAGGATTTAGAAGAACTTTAGAAGAACTGGGGATATATGTTGAGGGTAAAATCAAGTTTCTGCCAAAATTACCAGTAACCACTGTGCATAGCTGGGATGCATCTACAAATTGAGATTTAATGACTCCAAAGTGGATCAAAGCATTTACCAGGGATGTAAATGGCAAATGAAAAAAAAAAAACCTGAAAGTCTCTGAAATGTGATCATTAAATCTACACTTTTGACAGGTTATCATCCCCCATTTGTTAAATTGTCTAGATCTACATTCTGGAACTAGCTTACCTTTAACCTAGATCTAGAGTTAGTTGTGTTGAAGATATGCTTGTTATAACAAAATTCTAAATCAATTCCGATTCTATCGGTAGTCTATACCAAGTAGATCTAGAAATATACCTCTGGCTCTACCCAAGTTATTGAAGAAAATGGGTGCCAAAATTCTAGATCGAGAAATCTAAATCTACTCTTGTCGTTTCTAGGCCTCTCGATAGCAATTAGACTTGGATCTAGATATATCTAGATCCTACTAGATGAATCCAGATCTTTCATAAAATAAAAGGTCTGTCTAGAATTTAAATCTAGATCAACGTGTGCACTTATTTTCAAGATCTTTCTATCCGACTAGAATCTAGATCTCAATTTCTCTGGGACGCAGAGCAAGAAATAATTTTAATCTAATAACAAGCTGATATACCGTACTAACCCAACCTATGGCCTAGCCATTAAAAAATATATAATATAGATCTAGAATACTTCACTCAAGTAGATCAACCGTAATCTTGTCTACCTCTAGATCCAGATTAGACTATCAAACCCCAATAACCCCCATAGAATTAACACAAATTGCAAATGGAATAGAAAAAGTAAATTCACTTAGAATGCATTAATAGTTTCAGGCTAAAAAATCTGAAAGGAAATAAAGAGGGCTCTGATTTTTAAATCTGAAACTGTCTTGTGTGAGTAGCCTTACGGATCAGTGTGGAAATTGTAGTTAGTTGTGAAAGTGAAATTGAAGCAGTGTACTTCCGTTTATGATAAGTATAAAAATCGAATATGGGTCTGGAGTATCATGTTGTGCTAAACCATCTCACCTAATCATAAACAGCAAACATAGAAGTATTTTATAAGGGAAGAAAAGGAAAAATATGTTAAAAGTCGAAAACCTCTAATAATCTGAAAATCTGACAGATTTACATATTTCACATGATGCTGGTCATTCCTTCACATAATATCACCTCTGACACCAATAAAGATTACATCTGGCCAATTGAGGATCTGAAATCTGAAAATGTTACTAATAATTTTGAGAAAAAATAAAGACAATTCTTGTGAGAGAAATCTTACCTTCATTTGCTTCTTTCCTACCATTCTCATGTCGACTGGTAAATGTCTGAAACTCCTGACCAATGTACCTCTTGGTCCAGTCACTGTGACTCTTCTAGATTTAACAGCTAAGGACACTAAAAAAAAAGAGAGAAAGAACGAACACATTGAAAGGGTTATTTCAATAGTGTGCCCATGTCAGTTTCCCTCAACAATGAAACAGAGAGATAATCCTATGGAATAAAAGGAAATCCTGCTTTCTGAAAAGTGTGAAGATGATATGATGAAAATACGTCACGTTTATAGCTGTTAGAAATTTGGAATTCCCAAAGACAACAGTGCCTAAGTCATCTTTCTCTAAATGACGTAATTGTGACTTAGGCACACTATTGAAATGACCCCTTCACTTAAACAATTACACTGTACACGAAAAGCCATAAAAGGGAAGTACAAAATTGATCATTATATTAGCCATTGGTAGGCAACCTTCCTCATGATGGTCAGGACAACTCCATCTATTACTCTGTTACTCAGAATAATTTTTAAAATGCCAAATCAACATATTGCAATATAGTTCTACTGCTAAAGGTGGAAGGAGGAGATAAAACCAATGTTATTCAATCAATGTGTAAATAATATAACAGCCTACTTGTGCCATTATAGGAAGAAAACTTTCTTTCTTTATCAGCTCCCATTCTACCTTCCGGTGTATGGGTTTGGGGAAAAACGCTGAATCTTTTATGGCAATAGGTTGAGGGACACTACAAATTGATTACTGCAATGCATTATTGTTTGGAGTTAAGATTGTCAAAACTTCAAATTGCCCAAAAACAATGCAGCAAGATAAGTTCTAAGGAAAAGCAAAAAAGATCATGCTTCATCCTTCATTGACCCCCGCAGAAAAAAAAACCCTTTATAAACTCATGACTTGTCACAAATGCATACACTATAATGCCCCCATCTACCTATCTGACATAATCAATCCATACGTTCCAAATCAGCAGCTTAGCTCTCGAGCAGACACAAAAAAGTTAATAGTTCCCTGTTTAAAACAGTTGGTGAAAAATCTTTCTCGTTTTGCGCCCCTAAAGTCTGGAATATCTCCCCAAACACTTAAAAAAGAGAAACAGAATCAACTGAGACATTTAAGAAAAAAGTAAAAACCCACCTATTTTCCAGCCATAAAACCCACAGATTCATATTTCTCACTGCTTTGTCATAAATGTAGTTCAATGGTGTCAGCCGTCTTTTGTATTATCACCCTATGCTTTGAAATGTTTGTCATGTGTAACGTATATATTGTGTTGGTCTGTGTAAATTATATTTACATATGTCTTGATTTATGTTTATGTTTGAGCGCCCTGAGCTTGATATATATTGGAGTGGGGCAATATACAAGAACTATTTATTATTATCCTTATTATAATGGTGTACAGAATTTCCAATGTCAATATGTATATATATACCCCATGTTCTCAATTTCTCAAGCACTATATCAAACAAAAAAAGCCCTGAATGCGCAATAAAAATCTTTTATTAGAATGCTTTAGACAACCTAATGGCTGCACCATAGGGTTGAAACTAGTTTATGGTTGAAAGGGTACACTGAGGAAAATGTGATTGTGTAGGATGAATCTTGATTTTCCTCTTTTCATCAAAATAGTTAAAGACCAAAAAAACATTTCACGTAAAACTTGACAATGACCCAAGATATCAGGTTATGTTAAATACTCAGGCAACAGACTTCACAGAGTTCTTCAGGACAACCACAGAATTCACACATAAGCTAGAAAGGTTAATGGAGTGGTGGAAATGCATTGTATGCAACTGTACATTTAGACTTGCTGTAACAGATCAATGTCAGCAGTCATGAATGTGACAGACTGCTACTTGAGCCAACCATAAACAGGAGTGATGTATGTTACTTAAATCAATGTCGACACTAGTAACGTGCCAAGTGTAGCAAACATATAGCACCACAAAGCAAGTATGTGCAATGACTATAATTCCACGACACACTGTGTGTTTGCGATTCACTTTGCCTAGACGATTCTTACGTCAGCACGCGAGATTGCCTGGTACGTGTTTTTTGTGTTGTGTTATGGATTAAACATGCCCGTAACTTTATAACTTATGTTAAGATGTGAAACAAATATTATGATAAAGTGTTATTAAGAAGCCGAATAACACTGTAGAGTTTGAAAGAACTATCCTGATGCCATGATAAATAAAGAGCAAAATATGATTGGTAGCTATGGTCACTTTGCGTAAGAATAGCCCCTACAATGTTTCTTCAACTATCACGTCTAAATTGCAACAGATGGGTCTATTTTTCACACCTTGAAACCTAACACCTCCTGTCTACTTGGAATCTACCAAGATTCATTACTCCACGAAGCAAGCATCAATTTTCTCTAATATGATTGGCAGACAAATCAGAAAGCTAGTTTTAAGCTTTGTTTGAGTCAATGAGTAATGAAAATAGACACTTTGAGGGCAATCCCGACCCACACGGATATATCCGGCCTTCATGCAACACGGTTTGCATAAGGAAGACGGATATAGCTAGCCTTCGTGCTACGGTTTGTTAGTGAAGGACGGAAATAGCCAGCCGCCGCGCCCCAGGTGTTAAGATCACTCTTTAAAATGTTGATCTCACAATGCTAACAGTTGAAAATGATCACCTGCATTATTCATACATATATATATATATACACAACATTTTAATATTCACCATACCAATAGTCTTTTCTCATATTTTTAATAAATGCACATACCATCTTTTGATGCCACCACAATCTGAGACGAGTTAATGGTCTTCATGTTGCCTAAAAATGAGAAAGAAAAACCAACGTTTAAACAAAATTGAAAGAAGCTTAAATATCTAACTGATATTCCCTGCAGAAATGTCCTTTTTCCTGTTTACTGAATGCTTTTATCCAATTAGAAAGTATTATTTAAAAGATAATAATAATAATAATGAATAGCATTTTTATAGTGTATATCGAAGAAATTACTTAATGCTCTATGCGCATTCAAAAAGAAAAAGTAGATCTATAATATTATTATTCACAATAGTATAGATAATGGTATACCAATTTCAATTACAAGGACAAGTATATAAATCATCAAAATTTACATTGAAATTAATGGTGAAACATAATACACAAATTTTGTCAAATGAGATATATGCCTTTTGAAAAGATGGTGTTTCAATTGACATTTAAATATGTTGAGACTCTTTGCTTCTCTAATTTCCCTGGGTAAATCATTCCATACAACAGGGCAAACATAAGAAAATGAACGTTCGCCATACCTTTTGTAAGAGGGAGAAGTTCTTTCATATATATTAATTTGTCACTCGACGATCGCAAAGTGCAAGAAGGGCGGCGGAGATTAAAAAATTGTGACAAATAGAGTGGTATAGTTCTAATAGAAGATTTAAAACAAAAAGAGCAATTTTATAAGTGATACGGTCTTTGATCTGCAGCCAATGTAGTTTCTTTAGATCTTGCGTTATATTATCTCTTTTACTCTTTTTGACGACTCTTGCTGCATTGTTCTGAACTACCTGGAGTCGTGATAAGTCCTTTTGGGAGATTGGCAAAGAAAGAATCTTTGAAAGGATCAAAGACGTCCTTTTGGGATTAATATTTTAGTCACATCAATGTCAAAAATTGCCGAACGTGGCTTATATTTCTGATTTGAAAATTCAAGGATTTACAAAGAGATGTTATTTGAGATGTCATAGAATAATCATGATCGAAAATGATACCCAAATTCTTAGCCCGCGGAAATGATACCCAAATTCTTAGCCCTGTGTGAACATTCAACTTTATGATCATTTATCTTTAGTTGGATAGGGGTATTTGATTTGTTATCCTTGGATTCCCAATTATCAAAAATTCGGTCTTATTTTCATTCAGCTTTAATCTATTACTAGAAATCCACATTTTCAAATCTGTGATACAATTTTCCATAATATTCAACGATTTGGACAGATCATTAATGTTGCATGAACAGTATAATTGTGAATCGTCTGCATATAAATGGTATTTTAGTTAGTAAGATTTTATTATTTCAACCATTGGTTGGGTGAAGATGGTAAATATTATAGGCCCAAGTACTGATCCTTGAGGTACACCATGTGTTAAAATCTTTTGTTCGGAATATTCATTACCAATGTTGACGGATTGGTATCGCCCACACAGATAAGATTCAAACCAAAGAACAGTCGCTGAAAAACCAAATGTATTCTTAAGTCTGTTTATAAGAATTTTATGATCTAGCGTATCAAACGCTGCATTTATCATTATAGCCGTACCAGGGTTAAGAATTGATGTCCTGTTTGACCCCTTAAGTAGTAAGTGAATGTAACTGAAAAAAGATGGCTAGATCTAGGTGGTTTTTGATTTTTATGCCAAATAAGTGTCAACTATGCCATGGCATAATCGCACTTTAGCACCGCCAGGCAGTATCAAACTTGAAATTATTTAAAAGACAGGCCTACTGTTTGCGAGTATCGCTGGCCCAACTCACTGGAAAAAAACATGCAGTTAGGCAGAGGAGATGGGACAGTTAGGCCTAGAGATTGAGATGGGACCACAGAACAGATATAATCAGAGATGTATATAAGAAATCAAGATTGATGAGAGATAGCACGGTAACGGCCACTTGTGATCAGTGAGAAGAGAAGAAATCAGTATCACGGTAAGCCAGCCTCATCACAGTCGATTGGCTTGAGTCACCGAGAGAAAAGACTAAGACTGCAAACAGTATCGTTTAACTATTTTCAAGTTTGATACTGCCTGGCGGTGCTCAAGTGCGATTATGCCGGTTAACTATCACTATCCGACATGTTTTCAGTAAGTTCTCACCCCCCCCTACCTTCTTATTTGGCATATTCCTATCTGGCCAATAATTCCTTGTGTCACTGGTGGGACATCAATTGTTAAGGAGTACCTCGATAAACTAGTTTCGAGTCAATGCTCAATGATACTATTCTATCTAGAATCTAGATCTAGATCTATAGTGTCTAGCGGTACGAAAAATCTCGTCATGCCAATAGTTTGCAATATAGACAATGAAGTGGAAGACAAAATGTACCCTTAGCTGAACTTAATAAGATGAGACTGATCTAAAATAGTAAGTGGAGGAGTTAAATAATCGAGTGACGTATCTAAATATATCGGGAAACGAAAACCAATGAGACGTAAACATAACACATGTCAAACCAAGGATCGGGAATGAAATGGGCATCTAAAACTAAAAACATTGCCAGTACCCATCAACGATAAAACATAAGAAATAACACTAAGTATGGCATATTTGTGTAAAATAGCCACGGCTATCCCCTCGCATGATTATTAGCTTATCACTGGAGGAATAAAAAAGACATATACCCTTAGAAATCAATTAGGATGCAATATGATTTTAGAAAAAGAAAGTACCTCAATCCTGCCCCAGGAACGGCACTTCGTAAAAGGAAGTTGAGAGAGGTAAGTTGGCGCATGTGCATCAAACTTGACAAACCGGAAGTGATATTGTGAGATGTAAACTAACCACCGCCACCATGCAGCTCAAACTCGCTCGCTCTCCCTCCCTTCCCTACCCACTTCCTTCTCTCTCTCGCCCCCCCCCCCCCTCTCTCGCCCTCCCTCTCTCTCTCTCTCTCGCTCGCTCGCTCTGCCTCCCCTCTCGCTCCTTCCCCCTCTCTCTCCCCTCCCCTCTCTCTCTCTACCTCCCCCTCTCCCCCCCTCTCTCTCTCTCTCTCTCTCTCTCTCTCTCTCTCTCTCTCTCTCTCTCTCTCTCTCTCTCTCTCTCTATCCATCTATCTATCTATCTCTCTCTCCATCTCTCTTTCCCTCCCTCCATCTATCTCTCTCCCATCTCTCCCTCTCTCTATCTATCTTGGTGTGTTCCTTCAGAATAAAGTTGTTTTTTTCCACCCCGACTACAATATTGCTCTGTTTGGAAATATTATTGTTTGATTCAGATACGTGTAGATCTATAGATGGACTTGTGTGCAGTGAAAATGTGAGATAGGGTCAAACTAGTCAAAGGCTCGTTTTGGGGGTTTGTTTCTTTTTTTAAATTTATTTTAGACATAGCAGAAATCCTTTACATCGAGATACCACAATACTTATGCGCGCCATATCTCCAGTGCCGCGAGACTCGCGTGGCAATCCTGCGCACCTTGTGGTGTGCTGCCTATACGTTATAAGGCCTATTTTCGCCTACTACTACTAACTAGTACTTCTCACAGTACAGTCAAGTACATAATGATAACATTTCCTTTGTTGAGTCTACTTTCGAAATCAGATTCAATCAACTTCAAACCTCATTTGAGCTTTGACTTCAGACGAAGAACAGTTCACGACAGAAATTTGACATAAACATAAAATTGAGCGAAAATTTTGTCAGAATCAGAGACCTTCCATGTGTAGGAAGAGATTAAGATCCAGAAATTTAAAGCTATCTCGGTCTACCATTACCAATCTAAGTCAAATACTTGCCTGGCAAGTCAGCTTTCTGTTGAAATTAGGCCTGCTCATCCACATGAATCCAATCCATAAACATAGCCACAACATGGTAGCTGATATGTCAATCTCGTCATGACATCTTCTCATCTCGACTCTTCAGTTCGTCTTTTTCGTTTTCATTGCGATTGTCTTCACATGCTTATCCTCGTCATTTTCTTCGATTTCTTTTAGATCTTTATACCTTTTTCGGCTTCTCAGTTTTTGTCTTAATTTCTTTTTTCTTTTTTTGTCTTTTCTGTCTCTATCACTTTTCTTAAAAAATGTTTTCGTCTTCTCTGTCTTTCTTAGATGTTTTCGTTTTCTCCGTCTTTCTTTAATGTTTTTGTCTTCTCCGTTTTTCTTCAATTTTTTAAATTTTTGTCTGTCTTTGCCATATTTCTTAAATTTGTTCGTCTTCTCTGTCTGTCACTTTTCTTAAATGTTTTCGTCTTGTCCATCTTTCTTAGATTTTTTTGTTTTCTCTCTGTCTTTGCCGTCTTTTTTCAATTCTTTCGTCTTTGTTTTTCTTAAATTTTTTCATCTTCTCCTTCTTTGCCATCTTTCTTCAATTTTGTTGTCTTCTTCGTCTCTGTTGCTTCTTCAATTTTTTAGTCTTCTCTTTCTTTACCGTCTCTTGTTAATTTTTTGTCTTCTCCGTCTTTTTTCAATTTTTTTGTTCTATCCATTTTTGTTCAATTTTTTCATCTTCTCCATCTTTCTTCAATTTTTTCGTCCTTTTTGATTGTGTTCAATTTTTTTCATCTTCTCCATCTTTCCATTTTTTGTTCAATTTTTTTCAATTTTTTCTCCGTCTTTCTTTTTTTCAATTTTTTGTCTTCTCCGTCTTTCTTCTTCTTTTCTTCAATTTTTTCGTCTTCTTCTTCCTTCTTCAATTTTTTCGTCCTTTTCATTTTTGTTCAATGTTTTCATCTTCTACGTCTTTCTTCAATTTTTTCTTCTTCTCCGTCTTTCTTCAGTTTTTTCATCTACTCCATCTCTACCGTCAATCTTTCAATTTTTTGTTTTCTTGGTCTCTATTAAAAAATTTCGTCTTCTCCATCTATACGTTAGTCTTCAATTTTTCGCTTTCTCTGTTTCTATTCAATTTTTTCATCTTCTCCGGTTTTCTTTAATTTCTCTGTCTTTTCTATCCTTGAATGAAGACTCAAAGCTTACGGCCTCAGCTGGTTCAGGGCCAGTTGTGGATCTCTGCGACTTAATCGGTGATCGGGTTGGCTCCACTGAATTACATTGGGCAAAATGGGAGCTACCCTTTCAATGCAGAGGCTCGCATAACTCACTCTTGGGAGCAGGTTTACTCTTGATCATTGGAGGTATAATGGGATACTCCGCCATTTTTGGGCTGAACTCTCATGAGAATGACCTTATTTTCGGCGATCGAGGGCGGGCAGGCCCAGGGGGCCATTGGAATTTCCCAGCTTTGTCCCTAAGAATCCACCAACCCCTCCCCAAGTAGTCGGAGGCATTTACGAGTCGCTCATAAGGGAGCAATCCGCTTAAACCCTAGGTATTGTAATCTTGTCCGTCTTTCTTCGATTTTTTCAACTTCTCAGTGTTTGTCGTCTCTCTTCAATTTTCTTCACCTTATGTGTTTCTTCATTTTTAAAAATCTTTGTCATCTTTCTTTATCTTTCATGTCTTTGTAGCCTTTTTTATGCCTTCTTTTTGTGTTATGCCTTTGTCGCATTTCTCTCTCTTTTTCGTCTTCTCCGTCTTTCTTCAAATTTTTTGTTTTCTCTGTCTTTCTAAATAATATTCATTGTCTCCGTCTTTCTTCAATTCTTTTGTCTGGTCTGTCATTCTTGATTTCTCCGCCTTTGCCGTTTTTCTTCAATTTTTTTGTCGTCTTTGTCTTTCTTCCATTTTTTCGTCTTCTCCGTTTTTCTCGCTGTTTTTGATTCTTTTCATTTTCTCTGTCTTTTTCGTTTTTCTCAGTCTTTAGCATTTATCTTCTTTGTCTTCATTTTTGTCACTTTTTTTCAGCTTTTGTATTTTCATCACCTTACTTGATTCTTTTTATTTTTCATCTTTCTTTATCTTTCATGTCTTTGTAGCCTTTTTTCTCCGTTTATTTTTTGTTATACCTTTATCGCATTTCTCCGTCTTTTTTTCGTCTTCTCCACCTTTCTTATTTTTTTTAGTCTTCTCTGTCTCTGTGGCCTTGTTCAAATCAAGGAAGACCTTCTCCGTCTTTCTTCAATTTTTTCGTCTTCTCTGTTTTTCTAAATAATTTTCGTCGTCTCCATCTTCTCCGTCTTTCTTCAATTCTTTTGGCTGGTCCGTCAGTTTTCAATGTTTTCATCTTCTCCTTCTTTGCCATCTTTCTTCAATGTTGTCGTCTTCTCCGTCTCTGTTGCTTCTTCAATTTGTTCGTCTATTCCTTCCTTACCATCTCTCGTCAATTTTTTGTCTTCTCCATCTTTCTACTATTATTTTCATCTTTGCAGTCTTTCTGAAATTTGTTCATCGTTTCTGTCTTTCTTAAAAAAGATTGTCTTCTCTGTCTCTGTCATTTTTTTTAAATGTTTTCGTCTTCTTCGTCTTTTTTAGATTTGTTTGTTTTCTCCGTCTTTGCCGTCTGTCTTCAATTTCTTTGTCTTCGTTTTTCTTTAATTTTTTCATCTTCTTTTTCTTTGCCATCTTTCTTCAATTTTGTCGTCTCTGTTGTTGCTTCCTCAATTTTTTCATCTTCTCCTTCTTTACATCTCTTGTCATTTTTTTGTCTTCTCCATCTTTCTACAGTTTTTTCATCTTTCTTAAATTTGTTTCTTTCTTCAATCTTTTCGTCTTCAATTTTGTTGTCTTCTCCAACTTTGACGTCTTTCTTCAATTTTTTTGTCTTCTCCGTTACTGTTGATTTTCTTCGTCTTCTCTGTCATTTTTCAATTCTGTTGAATTTTTGTCTGTTTAAAAATTTTTCGTTTTCTCTGTCTTTCTGAGATTTTTTCTTTTTCTCTTCAATTCTTTCAACTTCTCCGTCTTTCTTAAATTTTTTCGTCTTCTCTGTCCCTGTAGTTTTTCCTAAATTTTTTTGCCTTCTCCGCCTTTTGCTGTCTGTCTTCAAGTTTTTCATCCTCTACGTCTTTACCATCCTTCTTCAATTTTTTCATCTTCTCCGTCTTCGCCACCTTTCTTCAATTTTTTTATCTTCTCCATCTTTTCCGTTATCTTCAATTCTTTCATCTTCTTCCTATTTCTTCCATTTCTTGGTCCTCTCCGTCTTTCTTCCTCATCTTCTGTTTTTGTCGCCTTTTTAATTCTTTACATCTTCTCCGTCTTTGTCGCCTTTCTGATTCCTTTGCATTTTCATCACCTAATTTGATTCTTCAATTTTATCTTTGTTTTGTTTCATATCTTTGTCGCCTTTTCTTCACCTTTTTTTTCAGCTACGCCATTGTTGCATTTCTCCGTCTTTTTCATCTGTTCCTACTTTCCGTGGATCGTAGGTAAAACAATCGTTTTCCAATTAATAAGACGTTTAGCTCCTACTGCCAATCTGTCCCATGATGCAATGCGACTTCCCAGATCGGTGGTAACTCTTTTGCGTGGCTGTTTTTTACTAGTGCTATTATAATTATAATGACAGCAGAAGACGAACTTCGCTTACTTCAACACTCAAATGTTGTCTATCTAAACATGTGAATCAACATATATGACTAAATCTATTTAGATTACATCATAAAATTGTGGGAAAATAGTTACTATGGCATCTTCGACATTCTATGCGTGTCATTTCACGACTTATTCTTGTCAGTGCCAGCCGGGAGAGCAGAACGTTAGATCTACTTATTCTTAAGTGTTTGCATTTTCGCCCTTTCGAAATTAAGAAATCTAGATTGCTCAAGTCTGACTATTTTGTGTCGCCATAGAATCTAATTAATAATTCAGATTTTTATATCACTCTTGTCAATAAATACGTTGTATCTCCCGTGTCTAGATCTATTTACATTAGGTTTTAGTTCTGGATGAAGATGTTCTTCTGTCCAACGAACAAGTTGAAAGAAATAGGACACGGAAAAAAACAATAAATTTGAACTTGTAGTAAGATTGAGACATTTAATAGTTTGTTAGAGAATTTAAGAATTGAAAACAGACTTCACAAATATACTAAATTTCATTTTATGACTATGGACCAAAATGTAAAACTACAGGGGCATTTAGCTCGTTTCATTAGACCACGAGATTGGTCATGGTAACACTTTTGCGTCGCCGCATTTCCTCAATACAAAATCCTATATAATATTATTATTTTCACATAGAATGTGAGACTGTGCATCAATCCAACTCAGTTCAAACAAAGGCAATAGATAATATATTAATCTTGTTAAGCGCCAGTCAATAAGTTCTAAAAATAGGAACACGTTGAATGTTAGTACTACAACTCTATTATTTATAGTTTTTTTGTTATTATCATTACTGGTGGTCACCCTGTTACTTCTCTTTCTCTTATCAGTTTAATAATCATCACCAAAAATTATGGCATTATTATTTACAGTATTAGATTAATTAGAATGATTATTAACAAGAGTATATATGGTAGACGTAGTTATACTGCTTTTATGACAACATTATTATTTATGAATAATGACGTGGGGTACTCACTGCCCCCGTATTTTACTATAGTATAAATATAATTAAATCAGGGATTCAGGCTCCACACCAAAGAGCTATCACCGATCTGTAACAAGAGAAGATAATTTTGTGCGCTAAACGCCCTATTAAAATACTAATTTGCCCCAAGAGTTTATTCGCTAAGAACCTAAAGCAGGCTCTTTACTTTTTTGGGATCTACATGTGAAATATGGAGGATGTGGCTACACTGGTTCCTGAGTTTATAGCGGTCAAAGTTTGAGATGTACAGTGTTTTATATATAAGATAAGAGAAGTAAAATTACAACAATCTTTAAAATATAAAACAACCCGATGCAAAACAAAATCTTTTGCAACATGTCATTTCTCCATCATGAAGACAGCTGAAAAGATCTTAAATGTCATTTATTGCTCATAAGAATAAGACATCATCCTACACACAGAAATTGAATCTGGACATTTGTGGTCAGCGAAAGGGCATAAAAAGATTCAATTTACTATCCTGCCATCTCCACTTTCAATATCAATCAGAGCTCATGGCCTTCCTGTAAGCGCATTCAGTTTCAGTACATATTGGACCTGTGCATCAGAAGCAAGAATGTAAGGTAGGGTAATTCTACGAAGGCCAGGGAATACAAATGGGACAAGCACTGCACTAATTCCCGCAAATACTGCTCCGGAAACACCCAAGATTATTTTCCCTCGACCAGACGATTGAGGCTGTGAAGTTCTTCCAGCATCAGTTATTTCTTTTACAAAATTGGCAATTTTCTTCACATCTCAGAGCTGTGTTGGCCATTCTGAGAAGAAGAAAAAAAGTAATCTAGTCAAAAATGTTAGAGCCTGCTTAAGTGAATTCAAAATTCTAAATGGAAATCAAGGCCTTTTGTTATTATTCATATTCAATTGCTCCAAATAGGTAAAAATACAAAACGTTTCTATATCTGGTACCTATCGGTGACCTCCATTCCCCCTGCTGTTTGCTACATTGCGATAAGAGAAGACAGACACAGTGAGAGACTGTAGTACATGATTGTATTAAACTGCTGTTACCGTGATAGGAGAAGGTGGGGTAGTGAACTGAAAGTTAGTTGGACGCCTGCTCAAGAGGGATGGGGTGCTGCTAGGTGTTGTGATAGTGGGGGCAGTATTGAAATAGGTTTACCAAGGGCTGGGGAAGAGAGAGATGTCAACAGTGAAACTGAAAGTTGACTTCAACACCACTCCCCTCTCATCTTGTACCCCCACTCACCACTGTCATGGTCGTGTCTGCTGATGTATCTTACTGCTAACACTACATCGTTACTGCAACCTCAGTCTAGTCTTGTCAAAGCAAAGCAATTTCAGCCTAGGCTGGTATTAAGACGGGGGTTAGTATTCATCATCACTTCTAGTCTCAAGACTGGTCAAAATCGAATAATGGACCTCAAAGCCTTATATTACTTGGTACCAAGTAGTGTTTAGAGTAACGTCCAGGCCTACCATAAAGCAAGATCGTCTTATTCCAGACTAGTTGTAATGTCAAAATTTTGAGGACTAGAAAAAATCGAGAATATTCAACTGTCAAGGCTTGAACCAATAAAAGAGAGAGAGAGAGAGAGAGAGAGAGAGAGAGAGAGAGAGAGAGAGAGAGAGAGAGAGAGAGAGAGAGAGAGAGAGAGAGAGAGAGAGAGAGAGAGAGAGAAAGAGCAGAAAGACCACATACAGACATAGACAGGGAGAGAGAGAGAGAGAGAGAGAGAGAGAGAGAGAGAGAGAGAGAGAGAGAGAGAGAGAGAGAGAGAGAGAGAGAGAGAGAGAGAGAGACAGACAGACAGACAGACAGACAGACAGACGGACAGACAGACAGACTCACAGAGAGAGAGACAGACAGAGAGACACACAGCAAAACAGAGAGAGAGAGAGAGACAGAGACAGAGAAAGAGGACACAGAGAGAGAGAAGACAGAGAGAGAGAGAGAGAGAGAGGAGAGAGAGAGACAGACAGACAGGGGAGAGAGAGAGAGAGAGAGAGAGAGAGAGAGAGAGAGAGAGAGAGAGAGAGAGACAGACAGAGACAGAGACAGAGACAGAGAGAGACAGACAGACAGACAGGGAGAGAAACAGACAGACAGACAGAGAGACAGACAGACAGATAAAGGGGTCACACAGCAAAGCAGATATATATATATATATATATATATATATATATATATATATATAGAGAGAGAGAGAGAGAGAGAGAGAGAGAGAGAGAGAGAGAGAGAGAGACAGACAGACAGAGACAGAGACAGAGACAGAGAGGCAGAGAGAGAGAGAGAGAGAGAGAGAGAGAGAGAGAGAGAGAGAGAGAGAGAGAGAGAGAGAGAGAGAGAGAGAGAGAGAGAGAGAGAGAGAGAGTGGAAATGAAGAAAAAGAAGAAAAAAATCGAACGAATAATTCTGTTCGAATGGTCGGAAGTGGCACTGCCATACTGTCATAATCTTTATAGCATAAGAGTTCACAGTTCACTCGCCATTGATCTAACTAATATTGGGAACTAGGGCTAACTGCTATCTTTACGCCAGCTTACTTTTATCTCTACACACGTACACTACGCATAACAGAATTGACTTGTTCATTGTTAACATATCAATTAATATAATTAGTGAGTGCGTTTTCAGAAAAAATCTGTTTTCAGTACATTAAGTAGGTCTAGAAAGGTACATAGATCTAGATCTAGATCTAGATCTAGATCTTACTCTTCTTCTATCTGGGATTAGATGTTTGTAACATGATGTATGTATCTAGATTCTGGATACAATAAACGGTGATACATGATCTAGAATATGGATCTAGCTTTCTTGATAGAGATCTAGTCTAGATACTACTTCTAGAACTAGCTCCATATACTCTTAGATAGTTCTAGATTCTAGATGGACCAAGCCCAAGCTGCCATTATTGTAAAGATTATTAATAAGATTCTAGATCTAGATCTAGAATAGAATCTAGACTATCTAATCTCTAGATCTAGAAAGGCACAGGCACTATGACTAGATTTAGATCTAAATCTATATGCTAATTAAAGAATTTTGTTTGTTTATAAATCTAGATCTAGTGTGAACTTACACTAATTCAACCACCAAAGACCTATTCTGACCTATTACTATTACTATTATTACTAATACTATTTGTGTAAAAAAGATTATTTTAATATTATATTATAATATGATCTTCCAATCTTTATTTTTGGTACCTACTGCTAGAACATTTTTAAAAGTATACAACCTCTGCACTCTCAACTCTGTGCTGTAACCTAAAAGCAGAGATCTAACCCAATATAAAACATCTAGACATGTTTTTGTATTAACTCTTAAAGTTTTGGAACAACGCTGTCAGCGTTCGGCAGCCATTCATGTTTTGACTGAACAACGCTGTCAGCGTTACTCTAGTATTATTTCGTTTGACACAAGTATAAGTTTTATATTTAAAGGGAAATCACTCTACTTTTTCACATGCCCCATGAAAGTGAAAGTAGAACGTACTAAACTGAAAAATCTTGTGTTTTTCTGTGTTTTTTTTGTGCCTTTTTTGATGTTTTTTCTTCAATCCTGTAAATCAGATGATTTTTGTTTACAACTATGGCTTCTGCTAGTTTATCTAGTGCACCTTTCCGAGGCTGTGCTTGATGATTGACAGCACAACAAGGCTTAGAACTCTGTACTGTTGATGAAGGTTCTGATTTAGACGATGATGAACTGAGTGAATCTGATGATAATTTGTTTGAGTTTGATGGTGATTTACCTATGGAAGACAGTGATGATTCTGATAGATCTAGTGATCCCAGTAGTGCAAAAACCTTTTTTCAATAAATGATGTTGATTTGAAACTGCATTTAATTCCTATTATTTTGATGTATGATCTGTCTTTCTATCTCTATTCTAAAGCTTGTTACAAATATTTTAAATTAAGTTGTCTGCACGCATCCTTGACCAAAAAATAGAATTCCGGGAAAATGAAGAAATAATTCCGGCTTTTAAGAGTAAAGTCACATGACTAACCAATTTGACCAGCCTAACCAACATCAATTCGACCACCTCATTAAGTCATAACAGGAAATTCTGGGGTTTATTTTAGTCCAGGAGTACTGTTTTCATATTCTTTGGGTTGGCAGCCCTGCAATCTAATAATCTATCACAATCCTTGAAGTTGAAGGTTGAACTCCTTCCCACCCCTCTCCCACATCCTTCTCACCGCCCATTCCCCTTGCCACTCCCAACCTGTCCCCATCCAAGGTTAAGTCCCTCCAACAATATTTGAAAGTTAATGAAATTTTAAATATTTGTCTGACAGCTAATACTATTAGTAATAGTATACATGATGTAATTGAATAATTTATTACATTTTACAGTACATTTTAATGGGGAAAACAAAAAGATCTCAGCACCAATCTGGAAGTAAAAGGAATGCCAACAAACATCAGGCCACCAAGCATGATAGAAAGGCTGGTCATCGTGACAAGCATGTTGATTTGAATTGTGAGACCAAGGAACGGGTCACAGAGGAAGAATGCTCCAACGATGGTAAACATGTTTTTTGGGGCTTTTCTCTTTTTTTTTTTGTGGGGAGGGGGTTTGCGCTGGTCTATTGGGGTTTATTTATATGTTTTAAAATTTTTGTTTTTGTTGTTGGAAGGGTGCGGTTGAGGTAAGGAATTATCAAATGTACACACCAAGAATGTTAATTATAATGGAATAAAATGGGCCTTTTGACATTCTTCACAATCATAGTATTACTAAGATATATCTGTATACCTGTTTTTTATATATTGTTATGTACCCATATATATATATATATATTTTTTTTTATGGAGATATAAGAGTAGCATTTTCTGCATAGTTTCTTTTTGTCTCAATTTTATTTCTACACTTTTTGCAGCATAGTGAAACCAGACCTATTGTGTTTTTCTTGACAATCTGTTTAGGGGCTGCTGCTGAATCCCGTTTGAAGATTCCCTTTCCATTGGCCATGTGGGATGTGGAACACTGTGACCCAAAGAAGTGCACTGGAAGGAAACTGAGCCGATTTGGTTTTGTTAGAACTCTTAGGCTAAATCAGCGTTTCGGTGGACTTATTCTCTCCCCGTTGCTACAAAGTGTGTGTCTCCAAGTGATAGGCAAGTCATGAAATTAAATACTAATTCTTTTATATCTGCTGTTGAAGATTCTGAGCCCAAACTGTGTTGAGAAACAAAGAATAGCAAACAGTTTTATTTTCATGTGTTCTTTGTTCAACATAACTGATTCACTAATTTTTCTCAATCGTCGTTCATAAAGTAAAGAAGTCTTTGTAATTTTCACATTTACTTTTTATTTAAACAGTTTCATTCAGTTACTATATTATATTGATATGGTTTGGGTTTTTCTTTACTTTCTTAGATGTATTGTAAAAGAAAGCGGGATGGCTGTTGTAGATTGTAGCTGGGCTAGGTTCAAGAAACTCCCTTGCTCGTATGAAAGGTGACCAGCCTCGTCTTCTACCCTACCTCATTGCAGCCAATCCAGTCAACTATGGCCGTCCTTGCAAATTGTCCTGTGTTGAGGCATTTGTTGCAACATTGTATATTACAGGTGCACATTTTTTATATCTTAGCTGTGAATTAACAAAACCAACTAGGATATATTTATGAGACCCTTTTATTATAATTTATTTCACTTTTGTGCTGTTTCTTGTCATTTACGATTTCCACAGTGTTGAGCAACCCTATTGTATATAAAAACATTTTAATCTCCTAAGAAGTTTGATAAATCAAATTTGCCTTTTCTAGATCATGATTCAAAAGAAGTTGAATGATGTATGTTACACTTGCTTGTCGTCCGCTGTGTATTGGAATCAACTCTAATGTTTTGCCTTTCAGTTAATCTCAGTTATCATGTATTGAATGGAAGTGTCTATATCCGCTCCATGATGGAGCATTTGATCAAGTGGAGATGTTTTCCCTTATTTCAATGACTTTGATATTAACTCATAAACTATCCAAGGTCCGACAAGATTATGGCGTGGGTACACAAAAAAGTAGTGGGGTTTAAAGAATTTGTAACTTTTTTTATTTGTTATTATTTTCTCTTCATTTTTTAAACACAGTGTTCATAAGAGATCAAACTTTATATTGGAACCAATATGTCATTAGTTTGTCTGAGTGGGGATAATTAAATGGGTGAAATTGAGAAGCTAAAAATCTTTTTGGGGTGGAGACACCATTCACACAGTACACTATTTACATCAGTAAACAGATGAAAACAATGATTGGAAAACGATGAGCTGGTAAACTGATAAAAACAGTGCTGTCTATGCTGTTTCTGACTTGTAGATCTACTTGTAGTACTAGTGGTAATAGTTGTTTTATATGTTGGCGAAGAAAACAGGTTTAGTCAAAGGATTGCACTGCCAGCAGTAATAAAATCACAAAAAGTCAACCATTCACGCTAGAGAGCTTGTTTCGGTATGAAACAGAAGAAGGCGAATAACAAGCCTAGAAGATGCTCCTTACCACAATCGCGTATGCGTGATCTTTCTATAGTTATGGCCCGGCAACGTTATGATCGCACATGTGCGACAATTGTACCATGGCGTAAGTGTAGCATGATTGCATCCGTGCGAAAATGGTAGTCTATGAGTTAACCGTAAATCTTTATTTCCATATTCCATTTTTACAACCCCCCCCCCACTATTCCCCTTAATGACTGTCAGTGTGACAGTTCGTTGCCAGCTTCTCATCAAAAAATTTAAATATAATTGTGTATCTTCATTTCTTCACAGAGAGCAGTATTAAATATTTAGTATTTTTTACACTGTTTGACTGTTCGGCCTGATTATTATGTCACAATAGTGTGAAAAATCTCACACTTGTCAAAGATTTATTTATGTATTCAACTACTGCAGTTTTAATCCTTTTTATAACTATTCAACTTAATGTTATTTAAACTTTTTTCCCTAATGCATTTTTGGCTAATTTTTTTCCTGCCAATGTGTTGCTTGCATCTAAGTACTATGTAAATGTAAAATTTTTGGGAAAAATTATTGATTATGGTAACGAATCGACCATGTTGAATTTTGATGCTTTAAAATCTTAAAATCAAAAAGTAGCAGCAATGAAATTCTTTTTCAGACATATTCTTTAAACCCTTAAATAAGTAAGACATATTTAATTTATCTCAGTTGTTTTGACAGTATTTTATTAAAAAATAACTATTGATAAATTTTGTAATATTTTGATTTTAAAGGTGCACAAAAGATTTAAAATCAAAATAAAACCAGTGAAAATCTCTAGTTCCCAATAACAAATACTAGTCTAGCTGTGTACCAAATTTCAACACTCTGGCATGAATACTTTCTGAGATTTTAAGATTTTAAAAACGTTGTATGCTAGAAAATCAACTTTTGAGAAAAACTTTGAAAATTCAGTTTCTTCAGAATGATACAGCCATATTAAAATTGGCCATAGAATTAGTACTTTTCAGGCTTTATATAAAAAAATCAACTGATGTAATGTTCTAAAGATGTTAAGACATTCTAGTGGATTTGGAAAATGGGTAATGAGCATACTCTTAGCTCACCCGGATACCCAAGACATGAAGGAATAAAATGTAATCATATTTTTTAGTTGTATACTCAACGATTATTGAGAGAGAGAGAATTCAAGGACATAATCTTATTCTCTTTCGTTTAATTTTTTTTTTATCTCTCGGTTCTTTTCTTTTCAGGTTTTCACGATGAAGCTGAGGAATTACTTTCAAAGTTTAAATGGGGTTCATCATTTTATTCCCTGAATAAAGAATGGATTGATTCCTATGAGAAATGTCAAACGAGTACTGAGGTTGTGGCAGAGCAAGAGAAAGTTCTAGCACGCCTCACGAGAGGAAAGCAAGAGAGATAAGTTGACGGGTACCTTTTGTTCCACTGTTTTTCTGTCTTGTTCATCATAGTTCTGATTTTTTTCTTTTAGGTGAAGACTTTTTCGTGTTTTTGTATTCTTGACCTATACTGACTTTCATAATTTTTCTGAAGGTTAATGGGCAATTGATGAATCCTTCTTGCTGTGCCCTTTGACACATTCCGATTGCCCTGTTTGTTTCTCGAAGATGGTGATAAATGAAGGGAATGTCATTTTGGCTTTGTGTTTATTTAAGTTCTATAACCAAAATAATCAAGCAAGAAAGAAATCTATGTTCATATTCTTAGCCCTGGTAATCACATCCAAGCCAAAATCTATGACGTCACAAAAACTATAACTATAATATCACCTATGTGTCAACTTGATCCATGCTGTGATACATGTATGTTAGACACTCTAAATCATTAAGACAAAACAGCAAAAGTCTTTCTTTTGCTCAATTATTGAGTATTCCTTACTGTTATATGCAGATGCAAAACCTTTTAGGACAAACTTGATAAATCAGGAAATCATAATCTTCTCCTTATTATACTGATCATTTGTCTATTCATAAGGTCAAACATGTGGGTCAGGTAACTTACTGATGTGGTCGTGATATTTACCATTTATGTTATGGGTGGGATATTCACTATTACAGGATCGATATTATAATGTTTAATGTCTTTTTATTTATTCCATGTTAGTTATCTTTTTTTATTACAGTGGAACCTCTCTAATGGAGAATTCTTGGTGGATTGTAAAATTGTCCTGATTAACCAGGTTTCCGATTACCTAGGGATTTTGTTTTTTTCCTCAACAGGGTTGTGAATAGTGGAATGGCCTCTAGATATAGATGTTAGCTGTGAATTACCATTAAGCAGTCATGGACAATCTAGTGCTGGTCATAGAGGGTGGGGTGGAGTTGGAAAATGGAAACTCTGCTCTAAGAAAATATCCCAACATACCCACAGAAATGACTAGCAGGCGAATCGAGGCGCCTTTATAACCTCTTCCCGGGTTGATAGATCTTGTCAGTCTGGTAAGGTAGTCTATCTAAGAGACGGAAAACTCTGATTTCAAACCATAGGTAGACAGGGCTCATTAACCTTGAAGGGTAGCCTGTCTAGGAGTGAATCTCCAAAATAAACCTGGTCCTCCTAGTCAGGGGGTTGGGCGTGGGGCCAGCAACACTACCCTGCAAAAAATCAGCATCACTACAGAAATGTCACAAAGAATTTAGTTATGCCAACCCTGGACACAATTGGTGCCCCTCTAAAGTGTCAGGGACACATACCACCTCCCTGGGAAAGTGGAGAGTGCAATATGAAGCCTAGTAGGCCGATCCACCGTAACCCAAGGAAAATCTCAGAATTGGCACTTGGAATGTCCATACTATGTAGAGACAGGAGGTGCTCACAAATAGCCTCAGAATTCAGAAACTATCAACTGATATTCTTGGAATCAGTGAAACTCATTGGATAGGATAAGAAGAAACAAAAATGACAACTGGTGAAACAATAATTTATTCAGAAAACACAGACAACAATGCAACCCACTCTGGAGGAGTTGGTATTATGTTATCAAGAAAAGCCCAAACCTCACTTATTTCATGGAAACCAATGGGACCTTGGACTATATCAGCTACTTTTAGAACCAGCAACCAATGAATAAATCTAAATGTTATCCAATGTTATGCTTCAACGAATGACAAGGAGGAAGATGTCAAAGTAGATTTCTACTAGCGGCTCATACAAAAGCTGGAAGACATCAAGTCGAGGACATTTCAATAGTAATGGAGATTTCAACATCAAAATAGGGGATGACAACAAAGGATTTGAAGAAGTCATGGGAAAGCACGGATTAGGGACAATGAATGAAAATGAGAACATACAAAGCTACAACCTTATGGGGGGCAGCAACATACACAAAAAATCTTGGGAGGAACCAAATTGACCGGTGGATTTAGATCCATCCTTTCAGCGATGTTCAAGTTCATCGAGGAGCAGATGTCAGTTCGGATCACCACCTTGTTATAGGAAAAGTAAAATTTAGACTGAAACGATTATAACCAAGAGGAAATACGCTGTCAGCCTTTAAGGGAAGAAAGGAAAAAAGAAGAATTTTTCTCTCACAATTTCCAGTCAATTTGAGGCTCTGACAGGACTAGAGGATAGTAACATAGAAGACTCCCTGAAAGATGTGTGGACAGCAACATGGGAGGAAACGCTCCTGGGCAAGAAACAACAACATCAGAAAGAACAGATTTTTCAAGAGACTCCATAAAGATAGAAACATTCAGGAAGGCAAAAGTGCAGCTATTTATGCCAAGAACCAGAGCAACCAAGGCCCAATCCCAAGGCTTATACACAGAGGCCAATGCTCAAGTAAAGAAAAGTGTAAGAACAGACAAATGAAATTATTTTGAAGAATTAGCCAAAGAGACCAATGAAGCGACAGAAAAGGGAAATATGAGAGATGTCTATGCTGTAACTAAGAAGCTAACAGGGAAGTACGGGCAAGGAAGTAGACTCATAAAAAGCAAAAGCGGTAATCTGTCTTTTGGTCTTTTATCTTGAGTTTTAGCACTGTATAGATTTAGCTATTTTATTGTCATTCATTCTGTTAACATGCCCCAACTATCTCAGTTGATTCATTTCTATCTTAGTTTTTATGCTATCTGCTTTGGTTTGACCTCTTATTGTTGTGTTTCTGATTTTGTCTCTTTTAGTTTTCCCCCTACTTCTCTTCTGAGATATTTCATTTCTTCTGCCTGCACTCTACTGTATTCCCTATTGTCTAAAGTCCAGGTTTCACTGCCATAGAGGAGAGTAGGAAAATAAACTGTGTTGTATACTGCCATTTTGGTTTTTGTCACAATTCTTGTTTACCTACAAATGCCTTTCCTTGATGGTTATATATTCACTTGCCTTTTTTGGATTCTCTGGCTGACTTCTTCTCTTAGTTTTCCTCTCTGAGTTAATCATTACTCCTAAGTAATTGTAGCTTTGAACTAATTTAAGATTTTATGTTTTAGCTTCCCTAGCTACTAGCATTGTTTAGGTTTTCTTTGCATTTACTCTCATTCCTTTTATTTAATTCATTATTTATTATGTTGATATTCGGCTGGAGGTCCCTCTCTGATTTTCCAAACAAAACTAAATCATCAGCAAATGAAAGCATTGATACATTTACTGGTTTGAGCTTCCACATACCTACATTCATTTTCTTCATTTTTGAGGATGCCTTTGCGACTGAATCCATAAATGTGATAAACAAAAGAGGACTTAGGACACAACCCTGTCTTACTCCTATATCTACATCAAATTTTTCAGATACATTTCCAGCTACTCACTGCACATGTTGCTTTATTGTAAAAACTTTTAATGACTTCCTTTATTAATTTTGCTTTATGTCGTGTTCTTTTAAGGAATGCCATAGTTCGTCCCTCCTCACAGTGTCAAATGCATTTTCTAAGTCAATAAAACACAGGTTCAAGTCAATGTTTCTCTCAAGGAATTTTTCTATTATTTATCTAATTGTAAATATGTGATCTTGTACACTTCTTCCTGGTCTAAATCCACTCTGTGGTGTTCTTCAATCTGATCCTCCTCTTTTCCTTAGTCTCATTTCCAGAATCCTGGCATACTTTTTTCCTGTTACGCTAAATAGTGATATCCCTCTATTGTTTGAGCATTCCATAGTTGATCCTTTCTTGTGTATTGGTATTACCGTTCCCTTATTCCAGTCGTTTGGCACCTGTTTGGACTTCCATGCATGTTGACGTATTGCATGTAGTAGTTTGTCTGCCTCTCTCCCTTGGTTTTTAATCATTTCTGGATAAATTTGATCTGCTCCTGGGGCTTTCCCTAATTTCACTTTTCTTATAGCTGTTTGAAGTTCTTCCATTGATATATCTACATCTTCAGCTGTCTCATCTCGATTACTTGTTACTCTTAATAATTGATCTGTACTCCTTGTTTCATATGTTCTGGAGGATACATCTGTGAGTATTTTAATTTTGGTGTGTGTCACAATGTATAGATCTCATCTTTTACCTCATTTATGCACTTTAACTTTTTTCATTTTTCTTTTATTGCTCTCTGTAGATTGGTTTAATGTGGAATCTGACCTTGGAGTTCAAAATCCAAATAGACCTCTGTACCCCCCATCTGAATCTGAATCAAGGTGAGATTAAAGAAAAAATTCTGTGGAGTACATGAATTCCTCAAGTCAAATTATTACAGAGCTCTTTCTTTTATCTTCTTACGAAATTGTGCATGAAACTAATGAAAATATTCAAATCTGTTATGTTCCCGCATTGAAACCTCATCCATTAAAAATAATCTTTATACATCGTCAGTTGTATAACATAAATGCTTTTCTGTTCTTTTTCTGTTCTTTGCATATTCGGGTAGAACGATAATTTATCTACAAGTTTATTGCAAAAAAATGTCCACATGACGTATAATTTTTTTGTTACAAAATATTTTGTAGGCACGGTTAGGTAAAAACAGTCAAAATTTTGATTTCAGTCACCCTAACACTGACTGAGAAGATGGCTGTAAAAACCTGCATATTGGCGGCTAATCGCCACATGTGGCAACACTACTTTCGCTTGGCTTTTTCGGTCACAGCACACCGATTTGATGCTGAGTGATTTAAGAGACGTTGTGGCGTCAGTGTGTATGTAAACACGTGAACAAGCATAGGAATAGAGGAAAAAAAACAAAAATCCGGTCATTTTGACGATTGATTTCACAACAGTGTACATCTAAACCTAGATTTACAATCATCTTTACATAAGTAACATTGCAAGAGGATGTCAAAAGAGTAAAGGGGCTGCTACAAAAGGATAATCCGTCTGAAGCGTTTGCTTTATGGTATTCTCTTTTAATTTCTTTACTTGCATTTTCTCGAAATGTATTTTTTTTTCACACTAAAATTCTTTCTCCTCCGTCATTTACCAAATGATTTGTATTATATTTGGCACACAGGTTCCTCTGGTAATGTTAATAAAATTACTTTTTTTGTGTGTATATATTTTGTAAACTTTTTTATTTTTAGAAAAAATATATTTTTGTAAATGGAAAAATGCCGTTTTGTATATACATCTATATAGTATTGAATTGATCTATTCAAGCCCTTTTCAACCATGTTTGTTGTGATGGGGTTTTTCCGTTCACCACGGTGCGGTACAATGTGCTCTCACACTCTAGTAAACGAGGTTGGTCAGACCCTTTTCCAACCAGTGGCGAGCTGGTGAAAAACCAGGCGAGCTGGTGAAAAACCCAGCTCGCGAGACACCCCTCTCTCTTTATTCGTGTTGCGCGATAGCTCAATGAATGATAGTCGGCTCTGATTGGTCGAATCAGATTGTGCTAAAAATAGGCTTTACAATGATAGTTGATACCCCATAGTTCTGCCGATGTCAAAGTTAAGAGCTCGTCCGGGGCTATTAAAGTTTTAAAACGCTTCGTAGAGCTACTTCGTAAGAAATTCAGAGAAAACGAGACCACCTAAAGAAAAACTCATTCAATTTTGCATTAGAAACTACTAGTGTCATTAAATTTCGTCTCTGCTATTTACTGCGACAGGCTTTGTTTAACACGTCCTCAACCAAAACATAGCATAGCCTTCTATTCAGTATGCACTGTGCTTTTCATGTTGAGACTAGACAGTCAGCGACAATAGTATTATTTCGCTATAGTACAATATTATTGTATTCAAAACTGCTATCAAAGCCCACACTTCTATATAAGGGCAAAGGTTATGCTCAAATGCCACTAATATCCGGACAAATAGTCGCAAAGTCTCTCCCTATCTCTCACGGCTGGCCCGTTCAACCAATCAACACCGCTCTTGGCGATCACACGTGTTGCTTTCCACGAGTGATGCAGTCAGTTCCCTAATTGGGTCATCATGAATGTTTCATTCTGTTTTCAATGATTATAATATTTGATTACAGAATGTGTTCATTCCATTCTGTGTATCGTTTTTATTATCATTTGATGCATGTTGTTTGATGATATCACAAGTAAAGTACTCTTGTGAGCCGAAAGTTATGTGAAACGTGTGTTTTTGTATGCTTTTAGTGTTGGGAAACTTCAATTGTGTTTTTCTCAAAATGTTATTTCTTAGACCATTTTTCATTGTTTGGCCTTATTTGTACATATTTTATAATGAAATTCTGCATGTAGATAGCCATTTACTGAACAAAAAAACTTTAAAGAAAATATTTTCTGAAAAATGTGTGCTTTTTGCTAAAAACGTTTTCTTCATGATTAATTTGTATGTGTGTTATATGGCAAACTAAAAAAATCATAAAAACATAAATAAAACTAATTTTGTTTTGAAGGTTTATTGGTATTACCTTGATTAACTTGTATGTGAAGTTTGGAGTGATTTGGTCATTAAGTTTTTCTAAATAGCTATGTAAAATAACATGTAAACAAAAAGCATAACAATTCAAGATGGCGGCCGTTTCCATGGCAACTAAATAAACAACACCATATAAGTTCATGTTTCAATGCCGATTTCTTAAACGCGTAATTTAAACGAAAAAAAACAAAAGTAAAAGAAATAGTTTCAGGACCCGCATATCCCCATAACTGGTTCAAAAGTTTTGGGTGTTTTAGTATGTCTATACATCAAAGTTTAATTTTAAGAAAGTCTAGTTTAAAGTTCAGAGCAGTGGACAGATGTATGGGGATTAGACGATCCCGTCCTCCATGAATCTGCTGCTGCCTTGACTGACCATAGGATAAGGGAGCTAACCTACTTAACAGTGTTTAGATCTAGATCTAGATTCTAGATATTTCTCGTTTGTTGTCTGGCAAAGTGTTATACCCGAAACGTCATGTGTTTGTTCTGTCTTTATTGGTGGAGTTGTCACTGATTGTCATTTTTCATCTTTGACTTCACTCCACTGTGGATCCTTTGCATCATATTTTGTATGTAGATTCTAAATGATCTCAAGATCGTTTTCATCTCAGGAATTTTTTACCACAAGCGACGTTTAATTATTGAAAATTTCATTGTTTCCCCGTCTTTGAGTAGAATTTTCATTCACCAAAGCCGCCATTTTGAATAGGTTTTATCAAATGGTGGAATACTGTCATTCACGCCTACCTGCTTAACCTATGTCTCGAATACTAACTCTGTCTAATAATCGTACTTGGTACCTCCCGGGTGTAACATGCTTGTCTTATATTAAACTAGCTGCACACTACATTGTATCAATCGAGGCAGGAAATTACCTTTGCAAAGATATGCAGCATGGCATAGTGTTGATCACACAGTGCTTATGTGTGAGCCTTTGAAAACCAATGATGGTGATCAGAATAGAGACAATTGTTTGCTTCAGCCGTTGTCCTCCCAAATAGTTTTTTTATCAATGAAATGCTCCGCAAATATAATATTGTAAACTATGTAGAATTTGTCTTCCGTAGGGAATACGCCGCCAAAACAAAGTTAGGTAATTTGACGTTCATATTCAGTTAAAACGTAAATTTGCCTTTTTTAAAAAAAGGACTTTAAAAGGCGCTAGTAAGAGAAATGCCATTGCAGTATGTGAAAAGATTTTGTGGGGTCACACATATTAATATGTTAAAAATTGAAAAATGTCATAGGAATGACAATGAAATTTGCAATGATTAACGACATCTGAGGTTTAAAATTTCATTTAAAGAAGAAATGACACAAGAAATAATGTTCAAATGAAATATAACATTACTTATAACTTTTTATTGAAAAGATCTCAGGAAAGCAAGGGGCTTTAAGGGGGCGTCCGGGTGAGCTGTAACAGCGTTTAGTAGAGTCTTGGGCTCAGAATGCTACTTCAACATCTTTAGAATCTCATCAGTTGATTTTTTTATATAAAGCCTGAAAAGGTGGCCAATTTTAATATGGCTGGAAGAAAGTTGAATTTTCAAAACCGTTTTTCTCAAAAGATGTGATTTCTAGCATACAAAGTTTTTAAAATCTTAAAATCTCAGAAAGTATTCATGCCAGAGTGTTGAAATTTGGTACACAGCTAGACTAGTATTTGTTATTGGGAACTAGAGATTTTCACTGGTTTATTTTGATTTTCATATCTTTTGTGCACCTTAAAATCAAAATATTACAAAATTTATCAATAGTTATTTTTTAATAAAATACTGATTTTTTAAGCACATTTAAAAACAGCTTAAATTAAATATGTCTTACCTCTACTAAGGCTCAATCAAAATAGTAACTTAGATGCTTAGGAAAAATTAGCAAAAATGCATTATCAATAGTTATTTTTCAGTAGGACGCCCCTTAAAGAGTTTATTTCTCTAAGACACATAGAAAAACAGTTGATTTTTATATAAAGCCTGAAAAGAGCTATTCTCCAAATGTATCATTCTGATTGAATTTTCAAAACCGTTTTTCTCAAAAGATGTGATTTCTAGCATCAAAGTTATCTTAAAATCTCAGAAAGTATTCATATTGAAATTTGGTACACAGCTAGATATATTTGTTAAACTAGAGATTTTCAGTTTAATATCTTTCAGTCAAAATGAATTTTTTTTAAAGCTTTAAAAACAGCTGAGAAAATTAAATATATCTTACTCCTTATTTAGATAATTACATTGAAAGAGATTTTAAGATTTTAAAATCAAAATTCAACATGCCTTTTACCATCGAATAATTTTCCCAAAAATTTGTACATTTACATAGTAACTTAGATGCAAACAACACATTGGCAGGAAAAATTAGCCAAAAATGCATTAGGGAAAAAAAGTGAAAATTCAGAGCCCCCTTAAAAAGTTTATTTCTCTAAGACTCTCATGCAAAACATTTCAGAGCATTTGGCATACACACATGCGATGTCATTATTCTTACTAGGTTGCTAGATATTAATTTTAGTTTTAATATTTTCAGTTGAATTTTCTTTAGCAGAAGATAATGAAAGTGAAGAATGCCTTTAATCGTTTCATTTGAATTTTTTCTTTAGCTCAGAGTAGTCAGAGGAGGATACAGAAGAGGATGAAAATGAAAGAAAGCCTGAATTTTTTTCATTTGAATTTTTTCTTTAGCTCCAGAGGAGGATACAGAAGAGGATGAAAGTGAAGAAGGAGAGCCCTAAGGACAGTTGTGAATCGGGCCATGAAGATGCGCTGACTGTGATGAATCATTACCAAAAGTTCAAAGTTGTGAGCCTGATGAGCTGTCCAGAGCTCATCAAACAGAAGAACCCAAAGCATCAATGCAAGATGACATTTTAAAACAAGATTCAATATCTTCATTATCTCTTAATGATACGAAGTCAATAAATTCTACATGAAAATTATTTTTTTCTGTGTTCAATTGTTTTGAATTTCCCCATTTATTTGAATGTGCCTGACTTAACACAAGATTGTTTGAAAGGTCATTTGGAAAATATAATACATTTCTTTACCTCTTACAATTTATAAACTGTGCAAGTATTCTACCGGTCAGTGTGCAGGTGCTTGCACCTGTACAGGGATTAGACGGTTTCGCCTTCAATGTCCCCCGCTGCCTTGCAGGCGGGTCTTGACTGACCAAAGGCTAAAGGAGTTCCGACAGAATAACAACCTGCTGCCTTGCAGGAGGTCTTGGCTGACCGAAGGCTAAGGGAGTTAACCCTGACAGAAAATAACAAACACGGCCCCATCTCCCTAGGTTACAGTTGGCTAAACACCTGCTTACCCAAAATCAACCGATTCAGAGAACTTAATGTGAAATAACTGGATTGAACTTTTGAAGACGACCCTGGAAACGAACACAGACTGTGATTTTAGAACATGGAATGTTAAGGCAATAACACTTTGACACAGAAACAAAGAAAAAGACAAGAAATAGAAAATGTTGGACCAAATCACAATATTCTCTGAAATGTAAAAGATAGAGCTAGTAGGCTTCCTGGTTCTATAAATAGACACTTTGGCCATCACAGAAACAAAGAAAAAGACAAGAAATAGAAAATGTTGGACCAAATCATACTTTAATATTCTCTGGACTAGATGTAAAAGATAGAGCTAGTAGGCTTCCTATTCTAATGCTTAAATTTGGAAATTTTAACCTTATGCCTATTAGAGACATTAAACCAAAAGGAAGAGAAATTAAATTATTAATAGTGTATAGACCAAATGAAGACACCACTAAAGACGAAAAACATATTTGAAAACGATTTACACATAGCTGCAGAAAATCTCAAACCCAATCAGGAACTAATGGTTTCAGAAGTTTTAAACGCTAGAGTAGGCAACAATGTAGAAACATCAAGAGGAGTAATACCAGTAAAAGGAAAAGAAGGAGACACAACAACATCCCCAAATGGAGTTTGATTTGATTAACCCATATCCACAACTTAAGTGATTTCAGGGTTTTGGTAGGATTATTAATTTTGCCCGAACTGCCCTGTAAACAGCCAAGGATCTTTAACGTGCATAGTGTTGTGATCTGCACACGGGACCTCGTTTTATCATCCGTCTCCGATGGGACTAGGTGTCGATCCACCTATTTGAACCAGGGGGTAGATTTTGCTTGAAAAATATTCAGAAAATTTTTTAACCGTTGACGGGGCTCCCTTTTGCCCAATGTCATGCAGTGGAGCCAACCCGATGAATAGATTAAGCCGCAGGGACCCACAACTGGCTCCCAAGCCAGCTGAGACCGTAAGCTTTGAGTCTCCGTTTCAAGGGTTCTGAACAGAACTCAAACGTAAACCACCCCCTTTAAAGACAGACTAATATTACTACTAATAATAAAGTTTTGCTTAAAGTTTAAAGAACAACATGAAAATAGCCTAAACCTCTTTTCCTCATAAAGAGAAAATGAAGACAAAACTGAAAAGATTAATCATAGACATCATAATAGTAAGCAGTTCCCTTTCTTACAGTAGAATGGATACAAGAGTTAACAGAGGAGCTGAAATATGCAGCGATCATCACCAAGTGATTGCAAATATGAGATTACGGACAGAAAAGGATAGAAAAAAGGCTGCTACTAAGCTTAAAATAGAAGAACTAAATAAACCAGAAGTAAAACAGATTTATCAGTGAACTGAAAGACAGATTGAAGAAAAGTGGCAACTGTTCAAAGAAATACTTCTCAGATGTACTGAAGAGATCTGTGGTAGAAAACAGATAAGTACTATAGACTTTTGCCTAATGAATGACATGAAAGTAGTCAATACCTGTTTTCCTCATGAAGATATCCACAAGCATACAAAGGTAAACAAAAACAGATGTGAAAAGTCAATCATAGACTACATAATTAATAATAGTTAATAGTTCCCTTTTTTGCAGTACAATGGATTGAGTAAACAGAGGAGCTGAAATGTTTAGTGTTTATCACCTAATGATTGCAAAAATGAATTACTGACTGAAAAAACAAACAAAAAAGGAAAGAAAAGCTCTTTGACACCTACTACTGAGAAGATTAAAATATTATTTGGTCCTACAATTTCTATTCCTTGTCCTTTTTTCTTTGTTTCTGTAATGGCCAAAATGTCTACTTTGAATGTTTCCATTTCTTCAACTAATTGTAATTCTTGCCCTAACATTCCATGTCCCAAAAATCACAGTCCGTGTTCGTTTCCATTTTCGTTCGTTAAAAGGTCAAGCCGGGTATATTACATTTATTTCTCTGTACCCTAGGCAGATGGTGGGGCTGCCACCTTGAGGCCCCCTACCAAGCCTTGTTATTTTCTGTTAAGGTTAACTATCTTAGCATTTGGTCACCCAAAGCAGCCTGTAATGCAGCAGGTTGTTATTTTCTGTCAGGGTGAACGCCCTTAGCCTTTGGTCAGCCGAGACCGATCTGTAAGGCAGCAGGTTGTTTTCTGTCAGGGTTAACTCCCTTAGCCTTCGGTCAGCCAAGACCCGCCTGCAATGCAGCAGAATACTTGTGGAGGGTGGGATTGTCTATTCCCCTTACATGTGCTTACCTGTCCACTGCCTGGGTTTCAAGGCACCAAGGTTGACAATAAGTGAGTCACTTTTAAAAAAATACCAAATTGGACATGATTTATTTTCCAACCAAAAGATTTGTCATATCCCTTAAAATGAGTAAATAAGAGTATATATATATCAGGTGCCCAGTTTTTTATTGCTTATGAGTACATGTTTATAAATTTACATCTAGAAGCCATTGGTGGGTTTCTCAGTTTGTTTGAATAATGAATGATGGCAGGTGCCCAACTGCACGCATCTCTATATCGAGTAGTCTTCAATTTATTTTTATCTTCAGTGTTTCATCTTTGTCTTTTTCGTTTTATTTTTATTTATTTTTTCTTTGTTTTCATGTTTTTCTCATTGGCCCCTCTCCCACCTGTTTCAATATAAAGTAAATATTTTTTGTACTACTGGTACATAGTTTTGTCTTGTTGTCTAGCAAAGCATTTCAGTATGTTTGACTGACGTAAAATCAAAAAAATTAATGGCCCATAGAAAAGTATCACAGATCCATTGTTTATCTTGGTTTCTGGAAGCAGCATGAGTGGGCGGTTGGCGAGATTGTTGGTAGGTCCTACTCACACTCATTTTCCATCTTGTGGTTTCCTCTTAATTCACCCTGAGATCACCTCATATTGTGGATGGGGTAGATTGCAATGAAACAAAAAACACTGCTGCAGAGGGGTGTGAGACATTTGATTCTCCACTCCCTCTAACCAGGGATGAATTCTTTTAAAGTCTATCATCTGTCAGTTTGCGAATCTGTGGTCCATATATAGAATTTAATATACTTCTTTGTCATATTTTAGTATTTTAAGCATGTCGATGTCACTAATGGCACATCTGTAAAAAGAATTTCCCCGGAAGGGATGAATAAAGTATTATTATCTTATCTTATCTTCATCACTGAGATAAGGAAAACTGCCAGGCTGGGAGATTGGATGACGTTATCAGATGTGAGTTAACTTCATTCTCATTAATAACAAATTGAAACAGCAAAATTGAGCTGTCTTTCATTTGAAAACATTCAGTCAACAACACATGCCTACATATCAAACCAGGGAAAAGAGTCCGTCAAGATTCACACCACCCAAAGAAATAACGAAAAAATAAAGTGTGTGATCAATTTATCATTTAATGGATATTGAGAAACACAATATTTCTTCTCAACAAAAGGTACAAAACACTACAAAGAACACCATGTAATAAAAACTTAAATCAAATATTATACACAATGTAGCAAAATTTTACTTATCTGGTGCAGCACTCCACTAACTGTCATGTTGGTTCAAATGATATTTCAAGACTCTTCTAAGTTTAAGTATGCTATTGAAGCATTTTTCATGAATGTATTCCATAAAAATACAAATGATGAAAGAGCAACAGTCTATGCCGGAAAATGATAAAAAAAGAGATTTTTGGGTTGCTTATACATGTATATATCACTATTTTTTTATCATTCATCATCTCTTGGGTAGGGTCATAGATCATGAGCTGTCCATCTCACACATTTATTGTCAGTTGCTGCCAAAAATACCTGCGACTTTTAATCTCTGTCTCTATCTCTCGTTTCCACGAGCTTGTAGATCGACCCTTTTTCTTTTACCCTGCGGGTTTCTACTGAGAGCTTGTCTTGTGATGCTCGTCTGCGGCTTTCTCAATGTATATCTCGCCAAACACCATTTCCTTCTACTTCTTGTGACTTTTTTCAATAGCCTATTCCCGCTTCTCTCATAGATACTGTAAAATAAAAGTCTTAGGAATGTTGCATCATGCGGATCATCTGATCTTATATGGTAAATATAAATGAAAACTGCAGCTAATTAAGTAAATGCAAATGAAAAAAGAGCCATTGCAATAGAAGTAATTTCCATAATCTCATAAGAAGGGAGCGTGAAACGAATGTGGACATTTTATAGTAATTCAGGATGAAGAATGTAAAACCAAAATCCTCTCTCTCCCAGAATAAGTAAAACGAGTTTTTTCCCCACAAATTGAGATTGTAAATAGCACAAATAATGGAAGAAATGGCTAAGAAGAAATGTGTGTGAGACAGTGTAAACACAAATAAATTAAAAAAATTAGTAGCACAGGCAAGACGGCTAAAAACCTTACAATAAAAGAAAGATAGATCTATCTTATAGAAAGGAGATAAGAAAGACAATAAATAAGAAAAACTACATAGGTATTAGACAGTATGCAAATAAGCAAGAAAACTCAATTTCCAAGAGTGCATAAGATAATATGTAACAACACTTATAATAATAATAATAATAATAACAAAAACAACAACAACAACAACAACAACAACAACAACAACAACAACAACAACAACAACAACAACAACAACAACAACAACAATAACAACAACAACAACAACAACAACAATAATAACAACAACAATAACAATAATAATAATAATAATAATAATAATAATAATAATAATAATAATAATAATAATAATAATAATAAAACATCATAATAAAAGTTTTGGAAAATAAAGAAAGTTTACAATTGAAATTAAGAAATTCTACAAATATCTAAAATAACACAAGAATAGCATAAACTATCACCAACTTAATGTATTCATAATATTTTTGGGAACACAAGACAAACCAAAGTATTAATAAATATAAAAATGCCCCCCTCCCCCTAAAATAAAGAAGAAAAAAACACTTTAAAAAACAAAAAACAAAGAGAGGAAAACCAAAAAGGGGCCAAGAGATTCTAAAATAATAATAATAATAATATTAATAATACAACATGCAATGAGAATAAGAAATTACATAAAAGCCTGATACACAATATGTCAATCACGTTTGAAAAACAAAAATCCCATTTACAATTGGAAAAGATGTGAAATTTGTGGACAGTCATCACCAATAATTTGAATGATGTCAAAAAGTGACAATTTCCATCTTTTCCATACACAAATTTCTTTTCCTACACATATAACAAATGAATTTGCTATTCAGTAAACTTATGTCTATATTTTAAGCATGAAATCTAACACATTTTTGGGGACATCCTGTGAGAACAACAAGAGACTGTATCATAGTTTAATGAATTCTTTCCTGAATTCTGTGCTCATGTGCTTTAGTAGTGTTTAAGCATGAATCTCATGTGGGTAATCAAAAGTCAGAAGTTAAAAAGAAACCAAAGATTTGGTTTTGAAAGACAGTAAAAAAATAAAAAAGACAAACTTGAAGGTGTGATAATTTCTTCATATTTTTAGAGAACAAAATCATTGAATACATATCATAACTGGTTATGAAATATCAAAGGGTGGGATATGATGGTGGCTACACAGCAACTGCATTATCATATGATAAATAAAGATTTTAGAACATCAGTATAGGAAAAGCAATGCAAGCTCTATAAATTTATCTAAGTAGTTACTAGACAGAGCACTATTTTATTCTTATATAGTCAACTCCACTTGTAGTGAAGTTGGTTTTAATGATCTTTGGCTGCAATGAATTTTTTTCCTCTGGAACTGGCACTGATGTCATTAAACATCTATGAACATGAGCCGGTTGTAATGACTTCAATGCATTGGTAGTGATGGTTGTAGTGAAGTGAAATTTTCTCCCATTGTCTAGTCTATAATAAAAGTCAACGGATGTATTGATTTTTTCCACATCAAGTTTAACCTGACCATCAGTTTAAGATAACACGCAAAATAAGCCTGACTATCTATATAAATAATGTAGAAATACAGTATGCCTTCGTTTACTAGGCCTATGCTGATAAAGTAAGCAGTTTCTTCGAGGCCAATACAGCCTATAGATCCGAAGTTTAACCTTGTTTTTGTAACATGAAACAGAAAAGGTGATAATAATCATCTCCTGGAGAGGACGTTTACTCTAAGCTAGTGCTTATACCCTTTGCCCCTGGGTTGAGTGGGGAAAATGCGTGTTAAGTGTCTTTCCCAAGGAACACAACGTCGGACCTAGCTTTGTTAGGATTCAAACCCAGAACCTCATTATCCCAAACCTGGCAACCTAACCACTCAACCACCGATGCCACTAGGCCCAGATTTGTGCTTGCTTATTATTATTACAATCTACACCATTAGAGCGTCTATTACTTCAGTGACGTATAGTTACTGCACATTGCACTTATGTCCCCTGAATTTTTTGTCAAATGGTTGTATTGAACTATGAATGTGGTGATCTTTTTTCTGCTCCCCGAAGGACATGACTAGAAAGGTTTTGAGAAATTGCTTGCTTCATGAATACTACAAACAAACCACGAGGCCTTTACTCTTTAGCAAGCCTAGTCAATCTTTCTCAAACTTGACTCATTTCAATCTTTATTTCTATATGAATTGAATTTTTCAATCTATATTTCTGTATGAATTTTGTTTTTTCTTATATTAGTTTAAAAGTGACTATCTTTTAAACCATTGATAAATAAACTAATTTAAAACAAAACAAAACAATAGAAACCACACCAACATATCAGAGGAACATAAAAATCCATCCATAACAAAAATAAAGATATTTGAAAACATATCATTCTATTCTTTTGATCTATTCTATTATTTTTATCCATCTCCTTAGAGTTAATTAAGAGGATAAAAAAAATAATGATCTATTAAATAAGATATTTTGTTCTCCTGACTTTATTTCTGCACTTGGCTCAAGAGTACTCATCAAGTAGACCTATCTGTGCATCCCCCAAGTTCATTATTATCAACAAACAGAAGTTTTCGTGATCATCAGGAAAAAAAAAATAATTGCAAAACATAACACTCAAAATGTTAAGAGTTGTAGGTATACATAAACACCTTGATTGCATTGGATATTTATAAGGGGGAATTATACAGTAAATTAAAAGTTGACCTTCTAAACATGAATTAAAAGAATTCAAAAATGGAAAACAATTTCAGGCAACTATTCTTTGGAATGTCCACAAAATTAGGAAAAAGAAATAAAAAAAGTAAACAGTTACAGGATTTCTAACAGCAGCTTGTAAAAATGCCAAGCCAAATAAAGAAACAAAACAAAACAAGAATCCAAACTGTAATATACACTTATGAGTAAGTTTTAAAGTAAATTTGTAAAAGTATTTCTCACCAAATTAATCAAAAGGAATCAATTCAATGAGAATAAAATAATTGAAAATGGAAAATTTTTTGTTTATAGAAGTGGTTTTGAGATTGGCAACAGTTTGTGTCAACACCCTGATTGAGACAAAACTCATTTTAATAATTTCACCAGTTTCAAAGAAATCATAAGCAGATGACTTATTGGTCCTTTAATAATCCATTTGACTCAATAAATTAGTAACTTTTCGATAAAATGCATAAAGGTAAAATTGATTGGTATCATGTTCGAACATTTTTCATGAGAACACTATCCTCCATGAAAAAAGCTCATACATTATATGAACTTTTGCAGGTTTAAAGTAACAAGACAGAACGCATTGAAGTAAGTACAAAATTGTAACAACCCTTGTTTAATCAGAAGTTCATAAGCACCAATAGAAAACATACAATAGAAATAGTATTCAGTATAAAATGAGCATTAAAATTTGACTGAAAATTATCAATCAAAAAAAGGAATTTGTATATTTCTTATTTATCTTCATACCTAAGGTGACATCACATAAATTCATTATGATCTTTGCTTCTTCAACTGTTAAGTACAAGGAACAATTTCTTTACCAGCTCTATAAATGTTGACAACCACTGATGACATTCATAGTTCAAAACTGAACATTGAAATAACATACAAAAGATTATAAAATAAGATATCTCGTAAACTAATTTGATGACCTGAACAGGAAATTATTAAAGAATGTGAATGATGAAATGACTAAATCTGATCTTCCTACAGTGACTTTTGCAACAAGAAAGAGACATTATATTGCCATCAAAACAAAAACCTTCTCAAAGATCGCTTCCAAACATTCTATTTGTACGTTCAAATCTCTTTCAGATCCTTTTCGTATTTGAATCAATGTCTTGAAGATAAATGTCAAACAGCTCAAGATCTAAAATTGTCCACTCTGTACCACACTCTGTATTCTTGTACTTTGCGCAAAAATAGTAGGAGAGTAATATTCCAAAAATCTGTCAAAAATGAAAAGAAAACAAGACAACAAAAAGTGAAAAACAAATCGTAAGTAAACCAAACTGAGGAAGGACATACTCAATTTCGTCTCCCCTCTGTATCTCAGATTTTCAGTGTTATAGTATTATCTATATATATAATTATGAGTCGGTCAATCTTTTGTTTCGCCAACGGCTCTTTTGATAGGCCACTAGTGACTAAGCGTAACCATATTTTGCATGTAGGCTTTAAAACATCCCCGGATCATTTTTGTTTGAGAAATGTTCTGCCAAAAGTGACGTCAATTAATGTAAACTTCATTGTTTCCCCATGTCTTTGTGAGTATCATTTTCATTCAGCTTGCCCATCATTTCAAACAGGTTATACTGGGTAATTAAAAGTTGGAATAGTACCTTCACGCCTACCTGCATACCTTCAGAATTGAATACTAATCTGATCTAATAATCATATTTTGTGCCACCCAGGGTGTAATACACTTTTTTAGCTATATTTACCATCTTGAAGAGCAGGGGAAACCATAAAGAGTTTTGAATTAATTAAGTTTTCAGCAATTTCTTGAAATATCACTGGCTTCATGTGTTTTTTTATGTATGTACAGTGCTCATTTTTCACTACGTATGTATACTTATTCCCCTAGAGCTGTCGTATGAAGGGAGTGGGTGCTATAGAAATGAATTGTATTATTATTATTATTATTATTATTATTATTATTATCACCTGTTCTGCTTCATGTCAACATGTACAGCTAGTATTTCAGCGTGGGTGCGGCAGTTATCAACTTTTGCTTTCAGCTCTCTTCGTGTTCTTATCTTGTTAACAGAAGCTTGCTGATCCATTTCTTATCACTGTTGAATTTTGATCCAGGTATGTTCTGGCATGTTGAATTCATAGCCTATTTTATCTTATCCCAGTAAGTGTTTATCTTATACTCTTCCAGATCTTGAATGGCTTGAAATCTGTTTGTCAGTTCCAACTTGAATTCATGTCTCTTTGCAAGATCCTTCCAGAGACTGACTTGGTACTTCTGCCGGCTTTCAGTATTGCTCTGTGCATATCTTCTCAATTTTAGCCTCAACTTTCCAAGGATGAAGTGGTGGTCAGATTCACCTTCTGCTCCTCTCAATACTCTGACGTCTTCCAGTGAGCGTCTTAACTTTCAGGAAATGCAGAAGAGTCGATCTGGTTCTCTGTCCTACCATCTGGCGAGACCCATGTTGCCTTGTGGATTCTCTTGTGTGGGAAGACTGTTCCACCTATGACTAAGCCGTTGAATGCACAGAAGGTCTGAAATCTTTCTCCAGTGTCGTTAGCATCTCCAAGTCCATAGCTGCCCAAGATGTCCTCATAATATCTGTTGTCTGAACCTACCTTGGCATATATATCTCCTATGATAATGTTGATATTCTTACGTGGAAGCTCGTTGATCACACTCTGTAATTGATTGTAAGAGTTGTCCTTTGTCTTCACCTGTAGCTTCGTTGGTTGGAGCGTATACTTGTATGATGGTCATGTTGATGATCTTCTAACCTCTTTCTCTTTCCGTGGTTTCTTCCTTCGTTCCAACGGAGGCTATGATTATTCTAAATCCGTGTGCTTCCCATCTTCTGAAAGTTTTCTGTGCTGCCTTGTTGAAAATTATAACTCCTTCTCTGTGTGGTCCATCACTATCATTTTCGAAGAAGATGAAAAGTTCTCCTTCTTTCATGCATTTGTGTTCAGACTGACTCAAGTGGGTCTTGTTGATTCCTAGTATGTGTAGACGGTACCTGTGCATCTCTCGGTACTTATGTAATTTTTCCAGCCTCATACAAGGTCCTAACGTACCACAAGCCATTCTGTAGACTGTTGGTGGTGGAGGGATCTGCTCAGCAGCTTCCTTTCAACTTTGGCTGTTAGGCACCATGCGTTCTCCATTTGAAGAAGCTCCACTATCAGCCAAGGAGAGAATTTGGTTATTGCTTGCTTGTGTTTCTGTAACAAGTTCTTGTTTTACAGGATGGGTTGTTAGCCCCACGATCAACCCCAACCAGGAGGACCGGGTGACTGCTGGGAGTCACTACCTGTTTTGCCAATTAGTCACCTCATATGACATGCTAGCACCACATCAGCCCTATTCTTCTCAATATCGGGAGCTGCATGGCTAACTTTAAAACATGTGAAGTACATTTCTTATCTCATCATCTCAAGATTTTCAACCTACAAGGAGACATTATCCTTCTCTTTTTGTTTTATTTGTCTGCAAGACCGTTATAGAAAAAAACTAATTTAACTGAGATCTGACATGAAATAATTTTTGCCCTTCCACCCCAGCACATACCTGTGGAATGGCAAATCCTAGGCAAAAGCCCCCACCAGGTCCAAATGTTCCATTAGCCACTGAACAAGAGCATCTTTGCATCCCTCTACATAGACCAGGTCATACATCTGGGGGAGGTTAACACAAATTAAAAACAGAAAATTAAGATAAAGATGACTCTATACCGCACATCCATACGTCACTGCATCCTGACCAACTTGACATAAATTACCCCCTTTGAAAAGGATTTCTATCAAATCCACCTCAACTCCCTTAAGAACATACACTAGAGATAATTGTCAGGTCTATCATAAATTGTTAATAGAATGAACTAGAGTCTAATGTTCTTCTTAATGGTATAACATCTAAAATAAAAAACAACTTGCATCAGCCTATACAAGCTTTAGTCAAGCCTGCAGGCTTTATTTTGCAATATAAAAAAAAGAAAATTATCTCGACTTTTTCTTTCAAAAAACGTGATTTTTTTTTCTTCTGTTTTCACAAGTCATACCTTTGAAAGTATTGGAAATATATCGTTTTCTTAGTCTATAATGGAACATGAGAAATTTTTAATTATCGTAGGATCATAGTGTCTTTATCCATTCCTAACAAAATTGTCTGTATACCTTACTCAGGTCTGGGAATGCCATTTTTGCAGAAAATGGGACAAATCTAGTCTCTCATACCAGTGAATAGAGCAGTTCATTCCCATCATAATGATATCATAAAAGAAGCTCAGTATCGATTCTTTGAATTTATACGAATGTTTTAGAAACAATACAGGCATATCTTTCAACACAGCTATTATACAATAAAAGTCAGAAATATTATCTAAAGTATAGCAAGTTGGTACTCATTTTGATTGTCACAATACACGCTATCCAATTCAAACTTATATGAGGATTTATTATGAATATTGCCTTAGATCGACCGGAAGATATAGAACATATTCCGCGCATCCTATTATCAAAAGGCACCATCTCAAAATGAGTAAAAAGGTGGTGGCGCACTTGAAACAGTTTCAATAAGGAGTAGTTGAGAGCCTCTCAAGGTTTTGTGATGTTTCAAAGTAATATCCTACTCTTTTCTTAGGTTTATAAGAGAAAAATGTATTCAAATACCAGAAAATAAGAGAAAATACGATTTTCTCAAAATGTCCATTTTTGTTCATTATTTCCTATCTCCTTTTTTATTTCTCAACGTATCTTCATGAAATTTGGTATGGATGATGACTGGGGGAAAATAAAGAACTGAGCAGATGCTTTTTTATATGTATTATAGTTTTGGGAAAATTGAATTTTTTGTACAATATTTTTGTATATTTTTGGTTGTTCTCATATCCTATTTTCAAAAATTCATAAAATCAAAACTTACTAATGAAACAAAAATCTGATCTGAAAAAATTTAAATATTGTATCAAATAAGGTGCGTGCCAAATTTGAAAGAAATTTGTTGAAAAATGAAAAAGCCTATCGATATTGAACTTGGTAAAATTTGGGGGCAAAATCCAAGATGGCCATCAATTCCACGGCAACCGGAAGCATCAGGAAAAAAACAACGACATACTTCAACTCAGTACACCATGCCCATTACACCTATACATAAGTTAAATTGATAGGAACAAACGGGAAAATTTTCACTCCAGGACCCGCTCCCCTTAAGATGATCAGCTCTTGATGACACAAATGCAAAATGTTCCCCTCTAAATATAGACTAGACTCACTCTCACCGATTGCTTAGCGTGTGCTGTCATCTGTCCCGTCGCATCATGATATTATACAATGCAGTATCAACACGCGATCACTATGATACAGGCTTTGTCTAACTGCTTATTACGAGAACCAGTGCTGTAGGTTTGCCTTCAACAAATTTGCAGTTTTCATTCTAGAGTTATATGAAGATTCATTTAACATTGATGATTAAATTGTTGATCTGTCAGGGATGACACTATGCTGTATGTCCGTATGGTAAATCCACCCCTGGAATTATTTTTTTTTTTTTAACTCAAGGAAAATAAACCTCAACAATCCCCTTGAAGAAAAGAACTTTTATCGGGATATACATAAATGGCTAAAAGTTCAGGCACGGAAACATAGAGTAGAGTAGGAGAAACATGAATAAATTATATCTCAATACAAGGATTGATTGATGTTCCTTGAAAAACTTACCGTTGAGTTTTCATAAAGGCCATAGCCACAAGATTCTGGCAGCACAACACCCTGAAATATACATCATTGCAATAAGCATTGGTTTCAAACAACCAACCATAAAATGTATTATTCAGTAAATTAAGGAACTTTTATCATTTGGTCTTCAAGTTTTTCCAAATAAATGTAGACAAAAAAAACATAAATTCAATATGACGACTGTTTCCACGGAAACCAAGTAAACAACACTATAGAAGTTCATGTTTCATTACACTGATTACATATATGCATAAATTAACCGAAAATAGTCAAAAGGAAAAAATAGTTTTAGAACCCGCATAGCCTCTTAAGTGTACTAAAAGCAGAGGGTTTTGTTCATTTGAGACTACGAAATGAAATCTAAGGCAAGAAAAGCTTATGCCCCAAAACAGAAAGTCAAATGAACTTTGAGACCAAACCCACTGATGTTTTGATCTGATAGCATGCTCCAGACCGGTTTATTCCTACTTTGCCTTTCCTTGGGTCAGGTTCCTCCCCCCCCCAAAATAAAATAAAAATGACAGCCCATCATACAGCATGACTTGACTATCATAGACAGTGGTGTAATAAAATACAGATTCAACCCCTACATTGCCATCTTCTATGAAAAGGTGAAACTTCCATTAATAGCCGCCATTGCAAAGTTTCCAAAAGAGAAATTCATAATAAGCCCTAATTCAAAGGTTAATACACAATGTCAGGAGTCATTTTTGACAGTTTGTTTTCTTTGCTTCAAAGACATTCCTTCTGTTGGTGATCTTTTTTTCTCTCCCTGTGTGGAATGTTTACATTTAACTATGTATTCAGATGGTGACCACAATAAATATACAAGCATGATTTGGTTTCTGGGGAGGTATTTGAGGGAGATAATGAGGATTCGGGGACAATTTCGAACCTACTTCAGGGTGAGGATCTAGTGGCAGTGATGATGATATTAAATCTACGAGGTCTAGAAGAGATTTTTGACTTTTGATGGTAGGAATATTTAGCTCATCTACTTACCTGAATAACTAGTCAAATTAATTCTTGAATTTTGATCTTGTCGTTCAATGATCTTATCTTGTGTCATTTGTCTAGACTTTTTATTGTATGTACCTTTTTCTTTCTGCAGCATGATTCTGGAACACCACAAGCCTCTGGCTTTACTGAGTCACAGCTGTAATCTTCATTGTACATTCTGTAATCCAAGTAAGAGCTGAAGCCACAGCATTTGTACTGGGGGGGAAAAAGGGGGAAAGAGTCATAAAGACAAACTGAAAATTAGCCAACAGCAAAATAAACAACCAGCAATAAAATAAGCATGTCTTTCGAGTGATCAGGCGACTTTCAGTTTGATTGTTTCTTTTTACCTAGTCATGGTTATTTTGAAGCCTTTTTTCCTCATTATTTTGAAGCCTTATTTTGATTTCTAAAGCTGAACATGAAGTGCAACTGAAAGAGGTGACATAGTATTGATCCTTTGTTCAGAAACATTTCAGACAATTTGATTAAAAGTTAATAATATCAAACTTTACCTCACAAATAATGAAAAGAGAGTGAATTTTCATAAACTACATAGTTCCAGATTTCATACTTTCAAATCTGAATAAAATACCTGAATGGATTTTTGTTTGCTTTTGATGTAGGGTTTTTGATTTTAGTATATATGAGTAACTGTAAAAATATAATCATCCTATATCATTGACAAGTTTGTAGCATCTTTGGTTGCAAAGGTAATGGCCGCCATCTTGGATTTTGACCCAATTTTCAAAATCAATCGACTCATCAAAACCTGTGCAGATCGTTTTTTCCATTCAATATGTAAAGTGTGACGTCAGGTTTTTTTAAAGATATTTTGGATACATTTTTAAAATTAATTTTTGAAAAAAAGCATATAATGCAAAAATGGCATTTTTATTATAAATTATTTTTTTTCTCTCAAAAGTTTACAAGATATAAATAACAACTGAAATCGCTCTATTAACATTGACGAGAGGAACCTGTGTGTGAAATATTATACAAATTGGTCGGTAAATGACGGAGGAGATAGAATTTTAGTGTGAAAAAACTACATTTTTCGAGAAAAATGCAGGAAAATTAAAGGAAAATAACATAAAGCAAACGTTTCAGATGGGTTGCCCTTACTCTTTCGACAGTCTCTGGCATTGTCACTAATGTAAAGAGGATTGTAAATCTAAGATTAGATGTGCATTCAGCCATCAAAATGACCATCTTTTTGTTTTTTCCCTCTATTCCTATACTTGTGCACCTGTTTACACATGCGAAACGCTGGCCTCCACCTTTTATGTCACTCAGCGCTAGGAAAAATCGATGTGCAGTGTTCCCGAAAGCCAAGCAAAAGAACTGGTGTTGCCACATTAGCGATTAGCCGTCAATAGAGGGGTTTTCAGTGCCATCTTCTCAGTCAGTGTTAGGGTAATTTACGTCAAAATTATTACTGTTTATACTTACCCTCATCTACAAAATATTTTGTAAAAAAAAATGTACGTCATATGGACATTTTTTTGCCACAAATTTGTAGATAAATGATCATTCTACCCGAATATGCAAAGAACAGAAAGTCAACATTTTGGTCCGAAATCCCCCCCAACACGCATACCCCCTCAAAAATAACAACAAAACGAAACAAATTAACACCCTGTCAAGAAGAAAGAAGATATTTATACCTCCTCTACACCAACCTCCCCACTCACACACAAAAAGTGTTACAGTTACAGGAACAAAGCACAAGCCTCTTAATTCAGAAAAAAATGTGTGCCGTGTGCTTTCAGATTTGAGTATCGATAAATTATTGGTCTCCATCTGTAAGCTTCTTGTCTTACTCGATCTTGAAGCCAATCAACAGCTGCCTTGATGTCCTCATCTTGTTTGTAACCCTTGATAGCAAAACTCAAGTGAGAACTCATCATATCCGGAAGCTGTGAAAGAAGGAAAGAGAAATGTAAGTAAATGACATGTCCAGAAGACTACTCCCATATATCCTATACTAAATTTTACACTTACACATAGCTGCTAACCTTTTCAAATCCAGAAAACAGACCCTGACCTGGCAACGAATTCTAACTTGCATGATGGCCCATAATATTCTAGAAAAAAATGATAATGTATCTTCAAATAACCCCTTTTAAGGTAAATAACAAGTAGTCTGCCGACTGGGGAAGTGCAGCAGATAGTTTTGTGAACTCAGAATGGTGTCTATATACATTCACTCTAATCTCTCTGAGTGTCTCGTTAACATAAGGTTTTTTTCTTTAAAAAAAAAATACAGATAACCTCGTATAAGAACTTTTCAAGATAACTGCAGACGTATGGGCTAAAGCCGGCCACTCACGACACAGGCTTGCCTTGAGGTTTGGCCTGTACGTGGTCTGAAAGCGACCTGTACCATATCAAGGTGGCCTTGCCTGTACGCGACCTCTTGAGGCCACGCACAGGCCACATCCGGACCAAATCCCGGCCTGTGCGTGGCCTCAAGGCGACATGTTTGAATTCTGTCATCGCCTGAAATTTCACTTTGAGGCGAAAGGGAACAACACATATTTTATTCAAATTTTCATGTAGTGTCGCGAGGAATCTTTTTTAAAGTCGCTGCAAGCCGTTCATTGCCTGTCCCATCACATAGCCTAGTATCAAAATCTAGAACGAGGAATTTTAATTCAGATTTAGAATAATAATAATAATAACACATAGTCAGACAGACAGGATTAGAAAGAGAGAGATGACAAGATTAAGGAAAAAGCAAGATGGTAAAGTTGTCAACAACAACAAATGAAAGGAAAGAAGGAGAGCCTACCAAAAGCGTACACCATTCGCAGAAAAACGAGATAGATAAGCAGACACAGACAGACAGACAAATTATGCGGAAATGATAAACGTATTATACTTTGCTGTTACCACTCAACATTTATGTCTAATCACTGACATTTTGTGTGTGTGAGAGAACATCAGCTCGCCTAGTCTCCACTCCCAACAACAGCTCCCCCCCCCCCCTAGAAATCAATTGGCTACCCTGTTTTTCCTATTCTCGTTCTCTTCATCCCATACGATGGCTAACTGCCCCATCCCATTTACGCCAGGGGCTTTCCAATGCCAGTCTAGTCATTAGGTCCATGCTACCCCGTCCCACGGCCCATCATTTTGGCACCGTGTCAGCTGCGCAAATTAGACCCAATTCAGCAGGTGTTCTCTTTTGCCAAACAGAGAGAGAGAGAGAGAGAGAGAGAGAGAGAGAGAGAGAGAGAGAGAGAGAGAGAGAGAGAGAGAGAGAGAGAGAGAGAGAGAGAGAGAGAGAGAGAGAGAGAGAGAGAGAGAGAGAGAGAGAGAGAGAGAGAGAGAGAGAGAGAGAGAGAGAGAGAGAGAGAGAGAGAGAGAGAGATCCACAATCCTATTTCAACCACAATATGAAGCGTGTATGTTCTGTTGCTCCTGTACACATCTACAAGTACAACTACAAGTTGTCCGTCGGTACAATTCCTTTGAAGTACTTATATTACGATTATCTCATTGGCCCGTATCGTGGGGGTAGGGGCGGGGTGGTGCATAGGCCATTGCGAGTAATGTGGAATCAATACCAAACATACAATTAATTATACTAGAGCTATTTGCATGGCACCATGTACTCATAATATGCGATACACATTAATATGACAAAAAAACCCAACCCCGCTTCACCCCAAACCACAAAGAAAAAGAAATGATTTACACCAGACAGAAAGGTAGAACCAGAGACCTATGCATTGACACATGTCGCCTGACAAAGCAAACCGATGCCATCACACTATCCAATTATTGGTTTGCCTCTAACAGCACATCCATTCAATTTCTACTGACTTCTTGGTTCTTCATACCACTTTTACGTATTACTATACCTCTTTAAAAATTACACATTTTACCCCTGAAACCAACGCTGCCTTAAACCCATCGACCACGATTCGTCCCACTGCCAGAACTCTTTGTCTGAAAAACCAGTTGAGACCAGTTATCCATCGTCTGTACAACCTTTTTGCCTCCCAAAAAACCCATTCCGATCAACACTGTTGTATCAACTGCTGGTCTCCGTACAACTCCCTCCCAATACTCCCATGAATACTGAATACCAAGGAGCGTAAGTTAGATGGGCTGGCCAAGGGCCGGTAGTGCCGCTCACTTTTCATGGCGAGACGGTGGGTGCCGACGCGGAGGTCGCGGGTTAGATTTAATATTGACGCCAAAATACCCCCCCCCACTCCCGTGTATTCCTTTGTACTTTTGTCTTGTCTTTGTTCACACGGGGCTTTAATATTATTTGATGTGTTTATTTATCACTTTTACCTCTCTCAACACATTACACTTTAAACCCCTGAAATCGAAGCGATCCTACATTACAATTACATAGTCCTTTAGTTCGCTAAGCCTGAAACATATCGATCCCGATTCGTACCACTACCAGAACTCTTTGTCTCAAAGACCAGTCATGGTCTGTTCAACATTTACGTCTTTCACTCATTCCGCTCAACATTGTCGTGTATATCATCTTCTTGTCTCGACAGTCGACGCCAGTCCATGAATGCTACTTCGCACGCACTCATTTCATCCGGTTGCAACTCAAATAATAATGCCTGCCTCTGTTCAAGAAGGCGCTTGTTGTAGACCCTGGCCTTGGGCGTTGGAAGAAATTTGGAAATCGATAAAATCCACGAGCACGCATTCGGCGGACATGCGAGGAGTCCGTTATGGGATTGTGAGGTCCCCGGTCTGACTCATTACAACAGCTGGTCTGGGAATTTACTGCTTGGTCCAACCGCGACGCCGTTCTTTGTGTGGGACACGAGTGTAGTAATTTGGGAGATGATATATTCATCATCATAAAAAATAAATAAAGAAGTAAACATTGGAGAGCTTGTGGCCAGAATGAAAAAGATGAGGTCGGATTTAGCACAATACCCTCCACTACAAAACAATAACAACAGAACTGCAAACGGTTTCAAAATAAAGCACGAATGGTTGTCTGGTAAGAAGTACTTATGCTCTTTAAAATAAAGAAGACATGAATTTAAAAAAAGACAGTCTAAAGATCGGTGGTCTAGAGTTATGTCGTCGGCCTTTCAACCAAAAGGTTGTAGGCTCGTACCCGACAGATTCAAATTTTTTTTCCGACTATTTTTTCCAAAGTAAAACCTTCCGTCTGGTCCAAACAGGTGGATCGACACCTCGTCCCATCGGAGAAGGACGATAGAAAAGGACGATAGAAAAGGACGATAGAAAAGGACGATAGAAAAGGACGATAGAAAAGGACGATAGAAAAGGACGATAGAAAAGGACGATAGAAAAGGACGATAGAAAAGGACGATAGAAAAGGACGATAGAAAAGGACGATAGAAAAGGACGATAGAAAAGGACGATAGAAAAGGACGATAGAGAAGGGACGATAGAAAAGGACGATAGAAAAGGACGATAGAAAAGGACGATAGAAAAGGGCGATAGAAAAGGACGATAGGAAAGGACGATAGAGAAGGACGATAGGACGATAGAGAAGGACGATAGAGAAGGAAGGATGATAGAGAAAAAGGATGATAAAAAAGGACGATAGAGAAGGACGATAAAAAGGACGATAAAAGGACGATAAAAAAGGACGATAAAAAGGATGATAAAAAAGGACGATAAAAAGGACGATAAAAAAGGATGATAAAAAGGACGATAGAAAAGGATGATAAAAAAGGACGATAAAAAAGGACGATAAAAAAACGATAAAAAAGGACGATAAAAAAGACCCTATGTCCAGATCACAACACTCTGGGCATTTTAAAGATCCCCTGGCTATCATTACAGTCTGGGTAAAATTTTAAAAATCCTTCCCAAAAACACGAGATCACCTTAGTTGTGGATGCGGGCAAAATCAAATCAAATATTTTTTTTAACAAGGGTACACAAGCCTCCAACTACTCAAATCTGCTCTTTCAACACGTAACAACTCTGTAAATTGTCATCTCTCACATTGAAGCAAAATGTTCATGGTTTTATTTATAAATTACCTCTTGCAACTGATTAGCACGAATGGCATACCAGCTCTTATAGATAATGTTCAGGCAACACAAGGCTTTAATTCCAATATGTTCCATAACAAGAAAAACCTCCCAACCCCCAACACACACGCACAGAAAAAAGGCCCCGAAAGCAAAATCGAAACAAACATGTTCCCCTTTGTACATAAAATATTCAAATGCTTATCACTAAAACATAGAATGGCATACATGAAAAATAAACATGAAGGGCATGCCCTCTTTAAAAATTATAGTCCAGAAACACAAAGACCAATCATCCCGTTTTATAATACATGACAGGAAACACCCAAAAACAAACGTGCACATTGTTATTTCTTCTCTCACTCGCAAAGGAAGAGTTTATCAGTCACAATACCACCTCTGAAGAAAACGTTTTTATTTATCAGTCAACAAAGTAAGAGTATGTCAGTTATAGCAATAACGCCTTTAACCCCAAAATTTATCTATTCATTTGCTCATCCGCGGATGTCACATTGGTGTTCTCGTAGGGTTTAAGGCCTCGGGAGGTCCACAAGCAAGGCCTTGGCCCCTCAAACAAAAGGTCGTGGGTTTGTTCCCGACAGGTGGAACAATTTTCTAGATTTTTTTCTCTCGAGTAAATCCTACCCCCCCATGATCCAAGAGAAGGTGGAACGTCACCTAGACGACGATAAAAAGGAGGTCCCGTGTGCAGATCACATACCTCTGTGCACGTTAAAGATTCCATGGCAGTCAAGGCAAACGTTAAATAAATAAATCCTACCAACAACAACAAAAACCCGAGATCACCTTAGTGGTTGATGTGGGTAAAAAAACCACAACAACAAAACAAAACAAAAACAAAACAAAAAACAAAATAAAACTCGTAGGGTTTAGGGGTGCAATTGTGAATAGCCAGGCATCTATTCCAACGGCCATTGCATAAATGTACAATGCGCTCTTCAATTGTATTCCATTGAAATTTTCTACAATTTATCATAGCACACTTCGCTGCTTCCAGTTCCAGCTTAGACGTGCACAGGGATTGTTTTTTTTTATAACCGGAAACAATCCCTTCCCCGCCCCCGGAAAGGACAACGCGATGTCAGCAAGCTGGCGCCAAGATACCAAGCTCAAAGCTCCGGCTTTCCATGCTAGCCACGTAGCTCACACCCATCACCCAACAGTTTCGGTTTAAATAAATCTGCTGATAACTACTAACTGCGGTAAATTCTTAGCATCCACATAGTGGTGCATCTCGTCTCCATAATACAGCATACCACAGTTCAATATCATCATTATCATTATCATTGGGGGGGGGGAGGGAATTATTATTACTTTTATTGTTACAATGTATTATTATCATCATCATCATCATCATCATCATCGTTATTATTATTATTATTATTATTATTATTATTATTATTATTATTATTAGTATCATCATCATCCTCATCATAATTAGTACATGTATTATTATTATTGGAAATATATTGTACAATGACGTAAGCATTCTTGGCAGTTGTTTTTTTCGGCCGATGTCGTTATGCAGTACATGCTACAAAGTAATGACAAGCGAGATCTAAAAGTTTTCCTCTGATGTTATCAGAATCTCTAGCCGGTAGACTGGGCGGCACGTCCAACTAAAGCCGAAAGTGAAGAGCACGAGGATGAGAATAAGATTACAATTTCGCGAAGTTGGGTTTGATTGAGGTAGGGTGTTTTTTCACCTTTGAGATAAAAAAAAAAAGAGAGAAAGAAACTCGAACATGCAAACCGGAAATTAAACCACCGGTTAATTTCACGTGAAGCTCAAACCTACTACCAGCTCACAATCCTGATCTTGTCACGGCGTTATAGGCAATCTCAGTTGTGTCTACATGGCAGCTCAAAAAGAAAGAATCGATTCTGAATCTTATTTCAGTCCTGAACTATGTTGGGAAGGAAATGTCAAATAGGAATCTTGCATTTTTTTCGTTACGGTTTCGAAACTAATTTATAGAGTAACGTGACATCTCTTCATTAGCCATGAAAGATAAGATTTCTGACTTTCTTGTAGTCTAATCCATGAGCGAAATAAAACACATTCATAAGTGTCGGCATCGTACGGACATATTGAACGAAGAGCGGGTCGAACTGAAATTCTCGTGTACATGAACTTAAATCGGAATCGGCAAATTTCTCCCCACGAAGAAAAACACAGCGCATTAAGAAGAGTTTTTTTGTTATTGATCCAACATCGCTATGACATTAATTTGTCCTTCGGTACAATACCGTGTTTTTCATCTGTTGTAGATTCCATTTATGGTAGTCCAGGTATCGGGTTTCTCAGGGAGTAGCGGATCTGATTTTTTTGTTTGATTGTCAATCAGCTTCATCTTACTTTGCGGGGTCTTTGAAAATGATGTTTTGTGGACATCTGATGTCTCCTTGTAGCGAACCCAATCATCTTTTTGAAATCCCAACGTGATGGTAACAGAGTGCACACATGACTCAACGTCGAATTGCTCTCAAAAGCACTGCCTGGGCACGATGTAAGAGCCAGTGTCACTTTTACTACTTTTTGTCTTGCAGTGTCTAGATTGTGATTCCGAGTAGTGCAGTGGTGCACAGACAGATTTAGATATACATTGTATTATCATGTCGTAAAACCATCACAACTAAGATACAGATGGGACGGAAAGAGACACGAATGTTACCACGTGACAATTTATAAGATGATGACACTCTGGGAAGTACGAGATGTATTATGAATGAATACATTTCTGTGATCGTATGCCCAATTCAGGTTTTATGATCAAATTGTGGCCAATGTATGCTCCTTAATAAATCAGAAATCAACAGTATTCTTTCTTGTGTTATCATAACAGATCACAACAACATAATTTGTACCGCACTTAGTCATTTCTCTATCTTGCACTTACTAATCTGAAGTCCTTTATAGCAGGATATATTTTATGATGATGAATATGTCATTTGAAGCAAATTTGCATTATGGACGTAACCTTTCATCCCCAGTTAAGTGCAAAATGATAATTCTTTCACGGTTGCGTTCAAAGGCTAAGCATTGGATGTTGTTGAAGAATTCTAGTAAATGGATCCATTAGTACATTCAGTAGAGTACGAACAAGAAGTAGCCGATCAAAACAAAGAAAAACCCCAAAACAAAAAAAAACCCAAACAAAACAAAACGTCACACTATGAATCGTTACTACCATAATTTAAAGCATTTAAAGAATGTTATCTCTTTAAAATATTTTGTCCGTAGAACAAACATCACATCACATGCAAAGTAGCGACTGTCCAATATTTACTACACTTGAGTCCTTTTCATAAAGTACAGTAACATGGGATATTTTCGAGTGAGTTTGTCGACTAAAGGTACAGTGCCAGATAAGGGTAAGGGTTAAAGGTCATGACTAATTCAGGACTCATCAAGGGAAATAGGTATTTCCGGTGCCATTCGGTTCAACTCTCATTACCCTTGAATCAGACAACAGGATATGCGAGAGGTAGATTTAGACGTTGATAACTGGGTATAGAAATTCATTGGTGATTCTTATATTTAGTAAGTGAACCAAATACTCTGGACAACTACATGTGCAATAATAATTTGATCATAGAGGTTCAAAAGTAGTAAAAACATGAATAAAGTAGGCAAATGTTTGTTTGGTTGTTGATTTTTTTAGTGAACCGCCTTTCGATGAAAATTCATGTACTTGAAACGACAACGAAAATATCAGCCAAGGTGGATACTCTAAGTAGCCAAAATGCATTGCAATTATCACAATATAAGGCACGAAACCAAGGATTGTGTCTGTTAGTTTGTGACAAGTATCGTCGGCGAAACACCTGTTGTTTGTCAGTTGTTGTTGAGTTTTTTTTTCTTTTTCTTCAAGCAATAAACTTGTCACTTCAAAACAATACAATGTTTTTTTCTCTATTATTTCGTTACATTTGTATGGATTCATAAAAGGGGTTTTGTCGACGATAGAAGCCATATTTCCCCTATAGTTTAAGAAGTGTTCCATTGTAGTCTCAACGTGTTCACGGGTTTCAACCGTGAGATTTCAAAATCAACAAGGAGATTCTAGCCGAAGACGATCATTTTAGTATACATTGCCATTTTACGATCGAGGCATGTATATGATATTATGGTATCTTTGCATGGGCTTACAGTTGATTCAGAATGGACGTACTAGGCGATTATACATTTGTGATCATAAGATAAGATGGGATAAGATGAGAGACCTAACAGCAAGAATCATACTCAGTTGGTCTGAGGTAAGGTGTCATTCCCAAGAGCTGAGATTTTAGGACTCGATCGAATACTGGGGTGGATTTATACATTAATGACTTTGAAAAACGAACGAATTTCTATCCCTGCCCCCCCCCCCACACACACACACACACATTTGCCAAGAAACAAAACAAGACAAAAAAAAAAGAAACCTTACAACCCTGGTCATCGGTGTGCGGGGTCTGGACAAGTGCCCGGCGCTACAACAACCCTGGTCTTCGGTGTGTTGGGTCTGGACAAGTGTTCGGCGTTACAACAACCCTGGTCTTTGGTATGTTGGGTCTGGACAAGTGTCCGGCACTACAACAACCCTGGTCTTTGGTATGCTGGGTCTGGACACGTGTCCGGCACTACAACAACCCTGGTCTTTGGTATGCTGGGTCTGGACACGTGTCCGGCACTACAACAACCCTGGTCTTTGGTATGCTGGGTCTGGACAAGTGTCTGGCACTACAACAACCCTGGTCTTTGGTATGCTGGGTCTGGACAAGTGTCCGGCACTACAACAACCCTGGTCTTTGGTATGTTGGGTCTGGACAAGTGTCCGGCACTACACCATCCCTGGTCTTTGGTATGTTGGGTCTGGACACGTGTCCGGCACTACAACAACCCTGGTCTTTGGTATGTTGGGTCTGGACAAGTGTCAACACCACCCTGGTCTTTGGTATGTTGGGTCTGGACAAGTGTCCGGCACTACACCACCCCTGGTCTTTGGTATGTTGGGTCTGGACAAGTGTCCGGCACTACAACAACCCTGGTCTTTGGTATGTTGGGTCTGGACAAGTGTCCGGCACTACAACAACCCTGGTCATCGGTATATTGGGTCTGGACAAGTGTCCGGCAACAACAACCCTGGTCATCGGTATGTTGGGTCTGGACAAGTGTCCGGCACTACAACAACCCTGGTCATCGGTATGTTGGGTCTGGACAAGTGTTGGTCTTTGGTATGTTGGGTCTGGACAAGTGTCCGGCACTACAACAACCCTGGTCTTTGGTATGTTGGGTCTGGACAAGTGTCCGGCAACAACAACCTTGGTCATCGGGGTCTGGACAAGTGTCCGGCACTACAACAACCCTGGTCATCGGTATGTTGGGTCTGGACAAGTGCCAAAAAAATGGGAGTGAGAAACAATGGGGATTTTGAATTTCGTTTCAAGGAAGGGGGAAACGAGTTCAGGAGTCAAAAGTGATATCAGGACTGAAAGTATATATATATACATTTCCACAATGGATACCTAGAGGGCATTATTCAACATAACGATAACCACGCCTTGAAAGGGAGGGGAGCACAGCCAGGGAAACGGAAACGTAAGATTGATCATCTTGGGATAATTTATCGAATTTGCTATCGCACTTCCATGATCGTTTTCTACTACACGTACGAATACTAAGGCTTCAAACCTAGCTCAACGTAGCGAAATAATAAAGAAGAGTCGGCCGCTGTACATTGGGTGCCGTTTGTTCAAGGCAAACAAACTGGTGGGTCACTTTGACCTCAATGTGTGAGTCAATACAGTCTTTTCCCAGGTTATATAAAACACAACGATTAAACATTTGTTTCTATCCTTTAAACATTCTCTGTGAAGAGCTTAAACTTAAAGCAAATGATGGGAGGGCAAACACAAGCACGGCAGCAAGGGACATTTTTCAACGCATTGGAAATCATTGAACGAATATGATCATAACAACGGTAGATCGGATAATTAGATACATCGACAGCCCCCCCTAAATTCATTCATTTCGCGCAATCGAATAGCGTGGAAAAGCAAGCAATGCAAAGCGACAGCAAATATTATGTATGGTTAGTTTAACAGCAGAGATGAGGACATTATTACGCAGCAGGCAGCATGGTATGAAATCAATTTGAGGGAGAGGGAAGTGGGAGACAAGAGTGGGCTTGGAATGATATTATGCACCGTCAAAACTTTGTAAGTGAAGCGATGGATCTGGGAATGTGTGTGTCTATGAAGAGAGAGAGAGAGAGAGAGAGAGAGAGAGAGAGAGAGAGAGAGAGAGAGAGACAGACAGACAGACAGACAGACAGACAGACAGACAGCTTGATTTATTGAAAAATATCCTGTCCATCCTATGCAGTGATCTCAGGGTGAATTGAGAAGAAACAGCAAGACAAAAGAATAGTAAAGAGTGAAATGAAAGAATTAGGACCTACCCCCAGGTCCCAGCCCTCCAGACAGACGGGCAGACAGAGCGCTCTTCTACGTCCATACAGAGAGGTTTTGCACCATGACCGAGGCGAGCTTACTAATAGGCCATTGACGCGAAATTGGTTAGTAAGCTCGCCTCGACCATGACCCATTAAATTAAGGGACTCGTTACGTTACATGACGTCAGATTATGCAGGTCTGACTGCCCAGTGTCCCCGTTTAGATGACACGTAATAAGATTTAGAGGTCGACGCAATTAATGAGGTGTGAAGGCGAAGGTGAAATGAACAAGAAGAATCAGAAATCATGGCGAAGAAATTAGGGAGAATGCAGGAGAAAGATGAAAAATAAAAAAGTAGATGGGTGGGGGGAGGGGGTGAGAAGACAGAGACAAAGAGCGAAAGAGAAAAGGTGGGGTGGGCAAAGCGAGATACAGGGATGGACAGAGGAAGTGGGGGAGAGAGAGAGAGAGAGAGAGAGAGAGAGAGAGAGAGAGAGAGAGAGAGAGAGAGAGAGAGAGAGAGAGAGAGAGAGAGAGAGAGAGAGAGAGAGAGAGAGAGAGAGAGAGAGAGAGAGAGAGAGAGAGAGAGAGAGAGAGAGGAGAGAGAGAGAGAGAGAGAGAGAGAGAGAGAGAGAGAGAGAGAGAGAGAGAGAGAGAGAGAGAGAGAGAGAGAGAGAGAGAGAGAGAGAGTTTTGTTCAAAACCTATGAATTGAAAAAAAAAATAGCCTGGAGAGGAGAGGGGGGTAAATGGTTAAAATAACACAAAGAGAGATAGCGTGAGAGGGAAGAGGGTCAAGCAATGACGTAAAGATGTTACATCTTTCTGATGATATTATTCTGTCCCGTGGACATTACTACCAAGAGTCAATTTCCTTTCTTCTATTCATGACTTCACATCACGATGGCACGCCACAAACCACATGCAAATCGTTTACATGACTCGTAACTACTAAAATTATTATTATTATTATTATTATTATTATTATTATTATTATTATTATTATTATTATTATTATTATTATTATTATTATTATCATTATTATTATGATTATTATTATTATCATTATCATCATCATTATCTTCATTATTACTATTATGATTGTTATTATGATTATCATTATTATCATCATCATTATCTTCATTATTACTATTATGATTGTTATTATTATTATTATCATTATTATTATTATTATTATTATTATTATTATTATTATTATTATTAACACCTGTCTTGCCTTCATTTTACATAAACGGCTGTCGGATATCTCTTGAAAACACTTATATGATAAAATATGCTGATGACACTTCAAACGAAGCACTTATTACTACAGAGCTAGATATCATAAACTACATAAACACAGTTGTGTAATTTTGTCCACTAGTGTGATGAACACTTTTCACAATTAAACGTGGAAAAAAACCCTAAAAAAGAAATATGTTTTGACTTTAGGATAAAATGTCCAGACAATTCTAAAATCATTCTTAACAACGAAATTGTTGAAACGGTCAAAGAATATAAACATCTCGGTATAACTTTTAATGAAAAACTAGAATGGCAGCCACACTCAAGAAGAAGAAGATGAAGCATTACCAAGAGAATGTATTTCATGCGGAACGTGCACGTTGTACACATTGATACCACGTTGCTGTCTTTGTTTTTTAACTCATGCATAATGAGTGTATACACTTTTGTTTGACTGCATGAGTGAGAGTGAGAAGGAAACAAAATCAATAGGGCTTTAAGAAATGTTTCTAAAATGTCCTCAACTCCCAAACCCAAACAAAGCTTTTACATTAAAAAAAAAAACCCCAACACATCTCGACGGCACTATTCTAATTCATTTCTCCCTTTTGCCAAACAAAATTGTGATTCCATCTAAGCAAAAAAATTAACTTTTCACTATATTGTATGCATGTATTATGACGTTGAGTGAATGAGAGAGAGAGAGAGAGAGAGAGAGAGAGAGAGAGAGAGAGAGAGAGAGAGAGAGAGAGAGAGAGAGAGAGAGAGAGAGAGAGAGGAGAGAGAGAGAGAGAGAGAGAGAGAGAGAGAGAGAGAGAGAGAGAGAGAGAGAGGGAGAGAGAGAGAGAGAGAGAGAGAGAGAGAGAGAGAGAGAGAGAGAGAGAGAGAGAGAGAGAGAGAGAGAGAGAGAGAGAGAGAGAGAGAGAGAGAGAGAGAGAGAGAGAGAGAGAGAGAGAGAGAGAGAGAGAGAGAGAGAGAGAGAGAGAGAGAGAGAGAGAGAGAGAGAGAGAGAGAGAGAGTATGAATTATATTATATTACGTTAATTAATTTTTCTGTTGCGATTATCTATTGTGAGCGTTATGTCAACAAACGCAATGAAATTTCGTGCTTTAAGTATCAATAGAGAATATCTTATCTTATTACTACCATCATCATCTTATCTCAATATTATCATCCTCATTACAGTATTATCACCATCATCGTTATTATGATCCAATGTAAAGACTACCGGTAACATTGTCAAAGGAACGTACCTCTTCCCTGAACACGAAGGCAATTATTCCAATAGCCACTTGAAGGAGGAAACAAAGCACGGTTGCGACGAAAAACTGCGAAAAGAGTTGAAAGAAACCAACCTTAATGTACATCGTAATGGATAGAAGCCAGATGGACAATACATTTATTGTCATCGTACCTTTCAAATCTAAACGGCAACTACATATGCGCCGTAGAAACTTGAATACATAACGCCTCTTACATTGAGAAGGAACATACTGCATTGAGGAACGGCCGACTTGGAACACATTTGACTGATGGTTGCCCGACTTGGAACTCACTTGACTTATAGTCGCCCGACTTGGAACTCACTTGACTCATGGTTGCCCGACTTGGAATTCACTTGACTTATAGTCGCCCAACTTGGAACTCACTTGACTCGTGGTTGCTCGACTTGGAACTCACTTAACTCATGGTTGCCCGACTTGGAACTCACTTGACTTATCGTCGTTCGACCTAGAACTCACTTGACTCATAGTCGCCCGATTTGGAACTCACTTGACTCATGGTTGCCCGACTTGGAACTCACTTGACTCATGGTTGCCCGACTTGGAACTCTTATCGTCGTTTGACTTGGAACTCACTTAACTCATAGTCGCCCGACTTGGAACTCACTTCACTCATAGATGTCCGACTTGGAACTCACTTGACTCATAGTTGTCCGACTTGGAACTCACTTGACTCATGGTTGCCCGACTTGGAACTCACTTGACTCATGGTCGCCCGACTTGGAACTCTTATCGTCGTTTGACTTGGAACTCACTTAACTCATAGTCGCCCGACTTGGAACTCACTAACTCATGGTCGCCCGACTTGGAACTCTCTTGACTCATAGTCGCCCGACTTTGAACTCACTTGACTCATAGATGTCCGACTTGGAACTCACTTGACTCATGGTCGCCCGACTTTGAACTCATTTGACTCATAGTCGCCCGACTTTGAACTCACTTGACTCATAGATGTCTGACTTGGAACTCACTTGACTCATGGTTGCCCGACTTGGAATTCACTTGACTCATGGTTGCCCGACTTGGAACTCACTTGACTCATAGTCGCTGGACTTGAAACTCACTTGACTTATCGTCATTCGACTTGGAACTCACTTGACTTGTGGTCGCCCGACTTGGAACAAACTTGACTCATAGTCACCCGACTTGGAACTAACTTGACTCATAGTCGCCCGACTTGGAACTCACTTAACTCATAGTCGCCGGACTTGGAACTCACTTGACATATTGTCGCTTGATTTGGAACTCACTTGACTTATGGTCGCCCGACTTGGAACTAACTTGACTCATAGTAGCCCGACTAGGAACTAACTTGACTCATAGTCGCCTGACTTGGAACTAACTTGACTCATAGTCGCCCGACTTGGAACTTACTTGACTCATAGTTGCCCGATTTGGAACTCTTATCGTCGTTTCACTTGGAACTCACTTAACTCATAGTCGCCCGACTTGGAACTCACTTGACTCATGGTTGCCCGACTTGAAACTCACTTGACTCATGGTTGCCCGACTTGGAACTCTTATCGTTGTTTGACTTGGAACTCACTTAACTCATAGTCGCCCGACTTGGAACTCACTTGACTCATGGTTGCCTGACTTAGAACTCTTTGGACTCATAGTCGCCGACTTTGAACTCACTTGACTCATAGATGTCCGACTTGGAACTCACTTGACTCATGGTTGCCCCACTTTGAACTCACTTGACTCATAGTCGCCCGACTTTGAACTCACTTGACTCATAGATGTCTGACTTGGAACTCACTTGACTCATGGTTGCCCGACTTGGAACTCACTTGACTCATGGTTGCCCAACTTGGAACTCACTTGATTCATAGTCGCTGGACTTGAAACTCACTTGACTGGACTTTGGAACTCACTTGACTTGTGGTCGCCCGACTTGGAACAAACTTGACTCATAGTCACCCGACTTGGAACTAACTTGACTCATAGTCGCCCGACTTGGAACTCATAACTCATAGTCGCCGGACTTGGAACTCACTCGACATATTGTCGCTTGATTTGGAACTCACTTGACTTATGGTCGCCCGACTTGGAACTAACTTGACTCATAGTAGCCCGACTAGGAACTAACTTGACTCATAGCCGCCTGACTTGGAACTAACTTGACTCATAGTCGCCCGACTTGGAACTTACTTGACTCATAGTTGCCCGACTAGGAACTCACTAGACTTATGGTTGCCCGACTTCAGAACTAACTTCAGTCATAGTCGCCCAACTTGGAACTCACTTGACTTATCGTCACTCGACTTGGAACTCACTTGACTCATAGTCGCTCGACTTGGAACTGACTTGACTTATTGTTGCTTGACTGGGAACTCACTTGACTCATAGTCACCCGACTTGGAACTCACTTGCCTAACAGTCGCCCGACTTAGAACTAACTTGACTCTAGTCACCCGACTAGAAACTCACTTGACTTAAGGTTGTGTGACTTGGAATTCACTTGACTTATGGTTGCCCGAATAGGAACTCACTTGACATGGTTGCTTGACTAGGAACTCACTTGACTTATGGTTGCCCGACTTGGAATTCGCTTGATTTATTATTGCCCGACTAGGAACTCATTTGCCTTATGGTTGCCCGATTTGGAAATCACTTGCCTTATGGTTGTCCGACCAGTTACTCACTTGACTTATGGTTGTCCCACTTTGAAACTCACTTGACTTATGGTTGCCCGACTTGGAATTCGCTTGATTTATTATTGCCCGACTAGGAACTCATTTGCCTTATGGTTGCCCGATTTGGAAATCACTTGACTTATGGTTGCCCGACCAGTTACTCACTTGACTTATGGTTGTCCCACTTGAAACTCACTTGACTTATGGTTGCCCGACTTGAAGCTCACTTGACTTATGGTTGCCTGGCACTTAACTCACTTGACTTATGGTTGTCTTACTTGGAACTCACTTGACTTATAGTCGTCCGACACTTAACTCATGGTCACCTGACTTCGAGCTCACTTGACTCATGGTCGCGTGACTTATAACTCACTTGACTTATGGTTGCCTGACTAGGAACTCACTTGACTTATGGTTGCCCGACTTGGGACTCACTTGACTCATAGTCACCCGACACTTGACTCATGGTCGCCTGACTTCGAACTCACTTGACTCATGGTTGCACGACTTGGAACTCACTTGAGGTATGGTTGCCCAACTTGGAATTCACTTGACTCATAGTCACCGGTTGCTCGACTCATGGTCGCCTGATTTGGAACTCAATTGAGTCATAGTTGCCCGACTTGGAACTGCTGATGGTTGCCTGACTTGCAAATCACTTGACTTATGGTTGCCCGATTTGGAACTAATGTGACTGATGTTCGCCCGACTTGGCACGCCTGATAGTTGCCTGACTTGGAATTCACTTAACTCAGGGTCACCCGATTTGGAATCCATTGGAATGAGGGTCGCCGGACTAGAAACTCACTTGACTTATGGTTGCCCGACTTGGAACTCACTTGACTGGTGGTTGCCTGATTGTGGACACAATTGACTGACGGTTGTCCGACTTGGAACTTATTTAATTGAAGATCACCCGATTTGGAACTAATTCGAATGAGGGTATCCCGACTTGGAACTCACTGGACTGATGGTCAACCGACTTGAAATCACTTCACTGATTCAGAACAAAAACAGACGGGAACAACATCTCCATCACTATAGTCACGCGTTAAAAGAGACAGACATACACATAATACACACATACATGCAGACATATAAATAAAACATACATATAAATCCATATTAACATACATATAAATATTTGCATAGGTACATACGTACATACATTCATACATACATCACAATGCAATGTAATTCAATACAAAAAGTAACTTACAATTTTGAGCAAGCGGGGTTCTCTGTGATGGTGCCCACCAGGCCACACAATGCGTTGATGGCAATGACTAGACCGATCACAATGAGAAGGGTGGTGGGCAAGGCCAAGCGGTTGTTGATGGGTTCGATTCGGGCTCGATGCAACTCTACCAGGACACCGATGGCCGCCAGGACGATACCCACAAACTGACCGGGAGGTAAAGATAAAGATCAAAGAAAAAATGGATTTATATAGTGCATGTCCCCATACAAATTTAAAAGCGATATATGGACATACAGATGTATCTTTAAAAAAATAATCAATTCATTGTAATTTACCCTGTCCGCCAAGTGTGGTGATATCATGATGAATTAAGAGGAAACGACAAGATGAAGAATAAGTGAAAGAATGACAGAAAAAGAGATGTACACAACGGCAGCCAATAAATGGACACAGTTCACCTAAGCCAAGAAATGGACATAGCTTACCCAAGCCAATACATGGACACAGTTCACCTAAGCCAAGAAATGGACATAGCTTACCCAAGCCAATACATGGACACAGTTCACCTAAGCCAAGAAATGGACACAGTTCACCCAAGCCAATAAATGGACACAGTTCACCCAAGCCAAGAAATGGACATAGCTTACCCAAGCCAATACATGGACACAGTTCACCTAAGCCAAGAAATGGACATAGCTTACCCAAGCCAATACATGGACACAGTTTACCCAAGCCAGGAAAATGGCACATTTCCCCCAAGCCAAGAAATGGACACAGTTAACTCCAGCCAAGAAATGGAAACAGTTCATCAAAACCAAGAAATGGACACAGTTCATCCATTTATCCAAGCTAAGACATGAATACAGTTCACCAAAGCCAAGAAATAGACACAAGTTCACCAAAGCCAAGATATAGACACAGTTCACCAAAGCCAAGAAATGGACACAGTTTACTCAAGGCAAGAAATGGACAAAGCTCTCCCAAACCAAGAAATGGACACAGTTCACCAAAGCCAAGAAATGGACACAGTTCTCCCAAACCAAGAAATGGACACAGTTCACCAAAGCCAAGAAATGGAAACAGTTCTCCCAAACCAAGAAATGGACACAGTTCACCAAAGCCAAGAAATGGACACAGTTCACCAAAGCCAAGAAATGGACACAGTTCACCAAAGCCAAGAAATGGAAACAGTTCACCAAAGCCAAGAAATGGACACAGTTCACCAAAAGCCAAGAAATGGACACAGTTCACCAAAGCCAAGCAATGGACACAGTTCACCAAAGCCAAGAAATGGACACAGTTCACCAAAGCCAATAAATGGACAGTTTACCAAAGCCAAGAAATGACACACTTCACCAAGGCAAAGAAATGGGCACAATTCACCAAAGCCAAGAAATGGGGACAGTTAACCAAAGTCAAGAAATGGACACAGTTCACCAAAGCCAAGAAATGGACACAGTTCACCAAAGAAATGGACCAGTTCACAAAGCCAAAAATGGACACAGTTCACCAAAGCCAAGAAATGGACACAGTTCACCAAATCACCAAAGCCAAGAAATGGACACAGTTCACCAAAGCCAAGAAATGGACACAGTTCACCAAAGCCAAAAAAAAAGGGGGGGGAACTGCCCTGTAAACACCACAGGGATGAGAGGGGGATTGCCCTGCAAACTGCCAAGGGATGGGGGCTGCCCTATAAATAACCAATAAATGGGGGGGCTGCCCTGTAAACAGCCAAGAAATAGGGGGGGGACTGCCCTGTAAAAAGCCAAGAAATGGGGAAGCGGACTGCCCTGTAAACAGTCAAGGGATGAGGGGGGACTGCCCTGTAAACAGTCAAGGGATGGGGGGGCTGCCCTGTAAATAACCAAGGGATGGGGGTGCCCTGTACACAGCCAAGGGATGGGGGGCGCTACCCTGTAAACAGCCAAGGGATGGGGGGGGCTGCCCTGTAAACAGCCGAGGGATGGGAGGGGACTGCCCTGTAAACAGCCAAGGGATGGGGGGGGGGCTGCCCAGTAAATAGCCAAGGGATGGGGGGGGGTTGCCCTGTAAACAGCCAATGGATGGGGGTGGACTGCCCTGTAAACAGCCAAGGGATGGCGGGGGGGGCTGCCTGTAAACAGTCAAGGGATGGGGGTGGTGGACTGCCTTGTAAACAACCAAGGGATGGGGACGGGGACTGCACTGTAAACAGCCAAGGGATTTTTACAGAGTGATGTGATCTGCACACATGACTTCCTTTCTTTGGCTTATATCCGATGTGGTCACGTCTCGATCCACCTACCTAGACCAGGGGTGGATTTTACTTTGGGGGGGGGTATCGAGAACAATTGTTAACCGGTTGGGCACAAACTCATCAGCTTTTGGTTGAGAGGCCGACACCCTGCCTCTGAACGATCGAATCTCTACAAGCAGACACCCATTTCATGAATGCAACCAAGGAATCTGGGTTTTTACTATGCAAACCCCTATTCTACTCATTTGTGACTACGCAGCTACCAATCTTGGGGTATGACGAGAAGGGAAATTATTTCTTTTGTATTTATTTATTGTGATACTCGCTACTGATGTGTTTGTCTTTTTAGGAAGCGAGTAAGTGAGTGTGTGTATGAGAGAGAGAGAGAGAGAGAGAGAAAGAGAGAGAGAGAGAGAGAGAGAGAGAGAGAGAGAGAGAGAGAGAGAGAGATTTTATAGAGAGAGAGGAGAGAAAGGAAAGCGAGTAAGTGAGTGTGTGTAGAGAGAGAGAGAGAGAGAGAGAGAGAGAGAGAGAGAGAGAGATAGAGAGAGAGAGATTACAATTTAGAGAGAGAGAGAGAGAGAGAAGAGAGAGAGAGAGAGAGAGAGGGAGAGAGAGAGAGAGAGAGAGAGAGAGAGAGAGAGAGAGAGAGAGGAGTAGAGAGAGAGAGAGAATTATGAAGAGAGAGAGAGAGAAGAGAGAGAGAGAGAGAGAGAGAGAGAGAGAGAGAGAGAGAGAGAGAGAGAGAGAGAGAGAGAGAGAGAGGGAGAGAGGGAAGAGAGAGAGAGAGAGAGAGAGAGAGAGAGAGAGAGAACAATAGAGAGAGAGAGAGAGAGAGATCATACTCCGAGAGAGAGAGAGAGAGAGAGAGAGAGAGAGACAGAGTTAACTGAGAGAGAGAGAGAGAGAGAGAGAGAGAGAGAGAGAGAGAGAGAGAGAGAGAGTGTGTGTGTGGTTGGGTGTTTTGGTAGTATTAATTATAACTTTTTAATAATAAATGTATTACAATTTCCATATATGAGAATACTAATTTCTCTGAGGACAAAAGAAAGTTCAATATATCTTTGTTTTTTCGTTGGGTTTTTCTTTGGGTTGGGTGGGGGGGGGGGGGGTAGTTGAGAAGCTGTTGTTTTTTTTTTTGGGAACTCTACAAGATCTGATATGGTGTATATTAAACACAAATTATGAATCCTACAATATAATAATCATTGGTAACTGTTAACTATTTAGAGTTCTCTAAAAACACGTTGCAGGTCGGACAACCCACTGTTACCCAAAAACAAAAAATACACATGAAGTGCCCAGCCGAGCGAAGTGAATGCGTATCAGTATCAGCAATACATCTTTCATGATTTCCACCTCTTATTTATCATACTCCGAATATATTATCGATTTTACAACCTCAAACACAACTAGTTAACTGACGCACACACACACACACACACACACACTTACATACACATATGTACATATGAGGCGTCGGTAGTTGAGTCGGTAGAACGTCTGACTTCCACGCGGGAGGCCCGAGTTCGATTCTCAGTCCGGGCACATTTTTCTGGCCCTCCTTTCGACCCAGCAGTGAAATGGACAGTCAGGGATAGCTAGGTCTATTCAGACCCGGCGAAAGTAAAGGCGGCGTGGAAATCAATGGCAAACTATCACATTATGTCGTGTGCCAAGAAAAATCAGGGCTCTACTCCTGATTACCCCCGCTCATATCTGAGTATGGGACATACTTTACTTTTACTTTACTACATTTACACATACACACACACTGAGTATGGGACTGACTTTACTTTTACTTTACTATATTTACACTTACACACACACTGAGTATGGGACTGACTTTACTTTTACTTTACTACATTTACACTTTACACACACACTGAGTATTGGACTGACTTTACTTTTACATTACTATATTTACACTTACACACACACTGAGTATGGGACTGACTTTACTTTTACTTTACTACATTTATACATACACACACACACACACACACTGAGTATGGGACTTACTTTACTTTTACTTTACTATATTTACACTTACACACACACTGAGTATGGGACTGACTTTACTTTTACTTTACTTCATTTATACATACACACACACACACACTGAGTATGGGACTTACTTTACTTTTACTTTACTACATTTACACTTACACACACACATACTGAGTATGGGACTTACTTTACTTTTTACTTTACTACATTTATACATACACACACACACACACACACACTGAGTATGGGACTTACTTTACTTTTACTTTACTACATTTACATATGCACACACACACTGAGTATGGGACTTATTTTACTTTACTATATTTACACAGACACACGTACACATTCAACTGATTCCCTTTACCTTATCCACATGCAACCCTGGCGTGTTCCCAATAGCTAAAACCATTTACACTCGATGTCGCCTGCATCAACCCGCCAGGCTGGAATGCCTGTTGTATCACTTCCTCCTGCTTTCAGCGGTCAGACAGATGAATTATCGATCGGTTATATTTCTTGATCTCATGGTTTCAAGGGCATTCCACTCACCAGACCAGCAGAGAGAGAGAGAGAGAGAGAGAGAGAGAGAGAGAGAGAGAGAGAGAGAGAGAGAGAGAGAGAGAGAGAGAGAGAGAGAGAGAGAGAGAGAGAGGGAGGAGAGAGAGAGAGAGGGGGAGGGAGAGAGAGAGAATGGGGGAGGGAGGGAGGGAGATAGTGTGTGTGTGTGTGTGTGTGTGTGTGTGTGTGTGAGTGTGTGAGTGAGAGAGAGAGAGAGAGAGAGAGAGAGAGAGAGAGAGAGAGAGAGAGAGAGAGAGAGAGAGAGAGAGAGAGAGACCAGACACAGAGAGACAGAGAGACAGAGAGGTCGACTTGCGTCTGTCTGGCGTCTGGTTCTCTCTCACTCTCTCGCCCCCCCCCCGCCCTAATTAGCACAGGGTCTGGGTAGGTAGGCTCTTCCAATTTCGAATTGGAAAATCTACATCATAAATGGTTCCCACTTTTGCATTCTGGCCTCGGAAACGTTAACTTCGTTGGAGGTGGATCTGTCGGTTTTTTCCAGTGCCACTACTTCAAGGTCATTTAGTGCATCGTTCTTCAGGTGATGGAAAACCAACCCTTTGTTCTGACCACACTTGTTCTTTCTTCTGTTGTAGGGTCAAACCGAGGCGAGCTTACTAAGCTCGCCTCGGGTCGCCAATTTTCTTGTTAGGCCTGTCCCCATCACCATCCCCCTTCCATTCCACCTTTTACTCCCCCCGAGTCTTTTATTTTCACAAATAAGCCAATAAGCAAAACACGTTAGACAGGGGGGGGGGTATTTAGAACATGCTATTTGCTGATGATGTAGCTCTGTTGAGTGACTTAAAGGAAAGGTAAGAAAAGTGGAGAAAACTTCTTGAAGTAAGAGACGTGAAAGAAAGTCGGCGTCAAATGTGAAAAATGTGTGTGTGTGTGTGTGTGTGTGTGTGTGTGTGTGTGCACATGGTCAGCAGACAGCGAGACCACCATATAGACATGCAGGATCAGATCGTCCCCGAAAGAAGTGAGTTTGAGAACTAGGGTCCACTGTACAAGAAGATGGATACTATGAGCCAGAAATGAAAGAGAGAACTCACACAGGGTGGAGGAACAGCTGTAGAACGGCCACAGGCAAATTGTGCGATAGAAAGGTTCCGAATAAGGTTGAAGGGGTGGTATACAAAACAGTTGTAAGACCAGCTATGCTGTATGGATTAGAAACAGTGCCACTGACCAAGAAGCGTGAAAGGAATTTGGAGGTGGCAAAGATGAAGATGCTGCGTTGAACTCTTGCGAAAATATAGACAATAGTTTGGACACGTGAAAAGAAGGGATGATAAGCACGAGGGGAAAAATACACTACACATGCAAGTGCCAGGAAAAAGAAAAAGACCAAAACGGAGATAGATGGATTGCAAATATGTAGATAAGAAAGAAATCGGAGTGAACGAGAATGATACAATGGACCGAAAAATATGGAAAAATAACGTTGATTATGGCAAGCCTGCAAACAGCGGGACAAGCTGAAAGAAGAAGAAGTAATCCTTGGCATGGACGACCATCTTGAGATACAAGTTTTGTTTTCTTACGAATTTTTTCGAATGTGTCCGTACCATGTCACAGTGTCAGCTGGACAGTACATGCACTGCATGATGCCTCCAATACTGACTTAACCTAGTGTCAATATTGTGTCACTTCCATAAAGTAGCCCTAGGCATACAACTGTGATAAAGGAGGACGTCTTTTTGCATCTGTTTACCATGACCAGTGTCTGAGTGTAGTATGGTAAAGCTCATGTCAGTTTCCTTGACCTTTGAAAAACATTTAAATCATTGCCCAAAAAGAACACACAACACATATATGTGTAAATAAAAACCGTTATTGAATGCAATGTGAAAGATCAATTAATGGAGTCAGGATAATATAAGGAAATTGTACTAAGTGCAAATGTTAGATTAAAATATTTCTGGAAAGTGCAAATGTTAGATTAAAATATCTCTGGAAAAAAACTATCTGATAACTATGAAATAGGTATAGATGTAACCCAGAGATTTACCACATACCCCCCCTCCCAGCATGATACTCATGGATTTTCTTTCAAAAGCAGGCATGACAAGCTATTAAAATCTGCATGTTGTCATAAGCAGAGAAGCTGAAAAATTTGGTAAAAACAAAAATTGGCTTGAAAGTGCAAATACAACCTCCTGAATGGGAATTCCTGGTACCAAAACACCATACATATTATATAACTATTTATTAGGTGTCTGCCTAACATCCCACCCCCTAGGAAATTGGAAAAATGGGATGTTAGCTGGACTGGGATCCTAGGCGGACAAAACACATTGTCTCTTTCTAGCATCAATAACACATTACAAACCCCACACTATTCACAGAAGATACCATTTTACTGTGTAAAGGGGTGGTTAAGATAATTTATTTAAATAAAATACTTTCTCACACAGAAGAGTCTATTCTCTGTACCTTGGGACCTAATGCCTCCTATCTAATTGTACTCTACCAAAGTTCACTGATGATGTGAAGATAGCATCAGTCTTCAAAAAGTATGATTGGCTGACCAATTAAATAGCTAGTTTTAAGCTTGACTTGAGCAGTTGAACAGAAAAACGATGAAAATACAATGCAATGATTGGTAAACACATTTTAAGGGCATCCCCCATCAACACAGAAAAAACTTGGCCTTTGCACTACAAGGTTTGTTAGGGATGACGGAACTAGCCGGCCTTCGCGGCACAGGTATTAAGGTGGGTGCCGAGCGGCACCTTGTTGTCTCTATTGGTCGGTTTATAACACTTCAATTAAGCACATGTGGATGTATCAATCTCGTAGTCAAGTTTTATGAATGAGGTGGCTGTCAAAATATACGCCCAAGAAAGCACTTTGACAACTTGGTACAAACAGATATTTCCTTAACATGTAAGTTCATCAAGTGGTCATGTTCACTATTGGCTAAGCAGCCATTGATGATAAGTTCAATCCTTTGCTCCACACCTGACTGACATTTCAACATTACCTGAGATGATTGATCTAGACACCTGAGAATGCCTTGAATTAGTGTTACAGCAAGAGGTAGAGTTAACTATCGAAGGGAATAACAATTATTTTCCTCTTAGTCTTATTTGGGTCTAAGATGTTATTATACAAACCATCCCATGCATTAAACAGTCTGATAAGTGCTGGTGTATTTAATGGCTCCCATTAACTCATAAATTTGAATAGAAAAACTATCGTTTTGAGGTAGCATTCGAAATACATGGCAGTACATATTTGAAGCATCATTTTAATAATTGGCATTGACTGTAAATAATGAGTCAATATGGCCTTTCTACTGATCGATGAAGAAATGATGTATGTGCTTTGAACAATGTCATTACAATTAAGCAACAATTAATATTTGCTACATACTAAAAAAGCCTTTTAAAATTACACTTCAAATTAAGACCACAAGTGTAAGTGGAGAAATATTAAGGGGGCGTCCGGGTGAGCTGTAACAGCGTTTAGTAGAGTCTTGGGCTCCTAATACCATTTTCCAAATCCACTCTAGAATGCTACTTCAACATCTTTAGAATCGAGTACATCAGTTGATTTTTTTATATAAAGCCTGAAAAGGTACTAATTCTATGGCCAATTTTAATATGACTGTATCATTCTGAAGAAAGTTGAATTTTCAAAACCGTTTTTCTCAAAAGATGTGATTTCTAGCATACAACGTTTTTAAAATCTTAAAATCTCAGAAAGTATTCATGCCAGAGTGTTGAAATTTGGTACACAGCTAGACTAGTATTTGTTGTTGGGAACTAGAGATTTTCACTGGTTTATTTTGATTTTCATATCTTTTGTGCACCTTTAAAATCAAAAATATTACAAAATTTATCAATAGTTATTTTTTAATAAAATACTGATTTTTTAAAGCACATTTAAAAACAGCTGAGATAAATTAAATATGTCTTACTCCTTATTTAAGGGTTTAAAGAATATGTCTGAAAAGAATTTCATTGCTAGCTCATACTTTTTGAGATTTTAAGATTTTAAATTTCGGCATCAAAATTCAACATGGCCGCCGTTACCATGGCAACCGAATAATTTTTCCCAAAATTTTTTACATTTATATAGTAACTTAGATGCAAGCAACACATTGACAGGAAAAAATTAGCCAAAAATGCATTAGGGGAAAAAAGTGAAAATTCAGTAGGAAAAATAATTTTCAAAATTCTGTGACTAGATTAATCCTCACTTCTCCTCCTACCTACCTACCTATCCGTATCACAAACTACATACAAATAGTTAATAATTTTGTCCACTGCTGTGATGAACACATTTTACAATTAAGCGTGAACAACCCCCAAAAGAAAGGATTTGTGATTTTAGGATAAAAGGTCCAGACCATTCTAAAAACATGATTAAAAAAAAATTGTTGAAAAGGTCAAAGAATATAAATATCTTTGTGATTTTGATGAAAAACTAGAATGGCAACCACATTCAAGAAGTAGTAATAGTAATAAATCATTTGTATAGCACACTTAGTCCATTTGGCATACTCTAAGGTGCTTCACAGAAATCACACAATCGCATACAAGCTACGAATGTTCATCTTAACTGCCAACCGTTGTAATTGGAAAAAAGACTCAATGTTTAAGCTAAGCTCAAATTGCGCAATGGTCCGGAATATTCAGAAAACAATGACAATTTGACATAAATCTGACGATCCTAGCATTTCTGGCTGAATGAGCTTAATGGCGTATCCAGATTTTCACTACCTTCTTTCTGGGATTTTGCGTTAACTTGGGATTTCTCTTAAAGAAAAATACAATTCACCCTCATATATGTACTTTTTAAAAGGTAAATACAGACGTTTAATTCAAAGCCAAAAACATTTACTAAATATGTTCTTTACAAACTAGTTGGCAGCTATGGTTCATAATACGTTAGCCTGAATAATTCTGTTTTAAGACTTGATTTGAAAGTTGTGTAGTTAGTAGAGTTTTAGGTTATTGTAGACAGTGAGTTCCAGACAGAGAAAGATCAGTCGGTGAATTTGGTTTTTGACAGTCTCTTTTTACGGTTGTTTGTGTTGGAGAATCTTAGGCTTCTAGTCGGAACGTTGAAGTCAATTAGAGCATCAAGATATTTAGGAGCTTGTCCTTTTGTATATATATATATATATATGCATTTGTAGGAATGCCATTTTTGCCAAAAATTAGATAAATCTTGTCTATCACACTAGCAATTCATTCCCGTCACAATGATATCATAAAAGAAGCTCAGTATCGATTCTTTGAATTTATACAAGTTTCTTACAACCAATACAGGCCTATCTTTCAACACAGCTATTATATAATAAAAGCCGGAAATATTATCTAAAAATATTGTAAGTTGATACTCATTTTGATCATCACAATATACGCTATACTCTTTTGAGGATCTATTTTGAATAATGCCTTAGATCGTCCGGAAAATATATGACATATTCCGCACCTGTTATCAAAAGGCACCATCTCAAAATGAGTAAAAGATGTTAAGGCAGTTGAAACAGTGTCAATAAGAAATAGTTGAGAGCCTCTCAAGGTTTTATGATGCTTCAAAGTATTATCCTACTATTTTCTTAGGTTTATGGAAGAAAAATATATTCAAGTAACAAAAAAAAGAGAAAAATATGATTTTCTCAAAATATCATTTTTTGTTCATTATTTTCTATTTACTTTTTTATTTCTCAAAGTATCTTTATGAAATTTGGTATGGATGATGAGCGGGGGGAAAATAAAAAAAACTGACTAGATGCTTATTTCGATATGTAATAAAGTTTTGTCAAATTAAAATTTTTAAAATATATTTTTGGGTTGTTCTCATATGCTATTTTAAAAAATTACTAAGTTAATAAAACAAAAATCTGATCTGATCAAATTTAGATATTGTATCCAGGTTTGAAAGAAATTTTGTCGAAAAAATGTAAAAGCCTTCTATCGATATTGAACTTGGTGAAATTTTGGGGCAAAAATCAAGCTGGTGGCTGTTTCCATGACAGCTGGAAGCATCAGAAAAACAACAACATATTTCAAATCAGCACACCATGTCTATTACACATATATGTATATATATACATAAGTTAAATCGATAAGAACAAACAGGAATATTTTCACTCCAGGTTTTCTGTTGTGATTATTTATTGTGAGCATATGTCAACAAGCACAATGTAACATCCTGTTAAAGGATCAATAAAGGATATCTTCTCTTACCTTGGTTTCTGAGAAAGCACTTTTTACCCAAAATGAAATCTAGTATATATTCATTGTTATTAATTGTTGGATGGAGCAGTTCATTCCTTCGCAATGATACTATTTATAAAGAAGCTCAGTATTGATTCTTTGAATTTATGTAAATTTTTTAAAATGACACAGGCATAACTTCCAACACATCTGTTGTACTATAAAAGACAATAAATTTGTCTAAAGATTGTTAGCTGATACACATTTTAATAACTGTTATGCACTTTATCCAAAACGGGTCGATAAAAAGTATGATAGCTTATGACGTTTCACAGTATTTTCCTACTCTTTCTAGGTTTATGTGAGCCACTTTCATTTCAAACAATCATCAAAAACTATAGAAGTCCACATAAACTTCAAATGTGAAAAACTCATATACTTTTTGGACCTTTTCTGCGAACTTAGCTTGCATTTTTCAACCCATTGACATAAAATTTGATACATATATATATATCTTACTTTCAATGTATGCGTTTGATGTTGTGTTGTATACTTTCTGAGATATAAATTATTTTGGGTGAAAACATGGTTGTAAATTGTAAACAGTTTTTGTGCAACAAAACATTTAGATCCAACAGATATTCGTTCAAACCAATGCATTTGTGCCTGTATGCAAATAAAGATGTGTACCAATTTTGAAACACATAGTCTAGATCTAGACCTACCTTAAAAATTATGGAATTTTCACATTTTGAAAATTCCAGCCTCATTATTTCTTGCTTCTAAATAATGTTTCCTTGTTTTCACTTAGAACTAAGCTGGATAAATTATTATATTATATATATTTTTTTTGGACTTTATTTATTTGATCCAACAGATCTAGATCTAATTCAAGATCAGTTTCAACCTGATATGACAGAATATACATTTATGTGAGGTATAGATCTAACACTCATAAAAACTAACGTACTAGCTTAAAGTTAGATCTATAAAGGATTCAAAAAATATTCTGTCCATGGACCTCTACTATGTCTATAACTTAAAATAAATTAAAGATTTTTCTAAACATTTTTCCCATATTCGTTAGACAGAACCAAGAAATATATCGAAATATCATTTACAAATTTTATAAAATTTTGAGCATAGATGAACTCATTATAACTTGTTACGCTAAAGGCTAGATCTAGACACAAAAATGGATTTTCTAAGGGGATAAATTATTCCATTATTTCTTGCTTATCTAGAAGTTGTAGACCTACTAGATTGCATCCCATCGGCGCCTTCACATTTTGAAAAACTAGATCGTAGGCTTATTATCTATATGAATAATGGATTCGCTGTGTGTTGTGTGGTATCGGCTACTTACGTTTCATTTGAGCAGTATAACTGGTAATTAGATCACTGAGATGTTTGTGTTTCACCATTGGACGTACTAGTTGCTTCTAAGTCTAGATCTATGATGTCTGTCCAACCTCTAAAATCGTTTTAAATCCTTTTTATCTCATTTCATAAATTCATTAGACAGAATGAAAAATATATCGAAATATCATTTACTCAACAAAAGGCATAGATGAACAACAATAACTTGTTACAACCAAAGGCTGTTCTGGCACACAAGGATGAAGGGGATTCTTTCACTAGGGGTGATTCGGGTAGCATCTTTTGCATCCCATCGGCGCCTGCATGTTGAAACGAAGGAAGATAAACAATGATCGTAGGCTTAGTGATGGATGAGCAATGGACAGTCGCTGTGTGTTGTGTGGTATCGGCTCACGACGTTTCATTTGAGCAGTGATGACTGGTATCGCGGATCACTGAGCCACAAAGGACTCGGGAAAGAAAATCGTTTTCGATCCGTCGATAAGTAAATTCATGCCGACAGCCGACGCCCAACGGCGGTATTCAACCGAAAGATAGTCCACTAGAGTTACCACTCGGTTTACCTATTTATACTATGTCACAATGACGAGATGAAACCGGCTAGACCGTTTCCAATAGAGTCTCCATCTAGCTTTGATCTCCCTAGTTTTAATTGTATTTTATTCTTCTGATAGCTGTTTTCGACCATCAGGGGACATAACGATGGGCTAAATTGAACTAAAAGTTCAATATATCTAGAGTTATCCACCTTCTATCATCCATCTGCCAAAATTTGCCCAAAGCCTCCTTGATTTGTGATAAAATTAGAGGAAAAGAGATATAATTTTACAAATCTCTTTCTCTCTCTCTCTCTCTCTCTCTCTCTCTCTCTCTCTCTCTCTCTCTCTCTCTCTCTCTCTCCTCTCCCTCTCTCTCTCCCTCCCTTTTCTCTCCCTCTCTCTTTCACTCTTTAAAGAATGAGCTCACAAGTTGGCCTATTTGACTTCTATTTCTATGCAAAGACCAAAAAGTATAGAACAAAATGTATTTCCAAGACCACGAATAAAAGAGCTGCGCTATTGAAATGTTTGTCATTTAAATTAAAATGGAGATTTATAACCCCTCTTACACTTACTTTCTTTCTTTCTTTATCAGTTTCCCATTCTACCTCCCAGTCGATAGGTTTAGATTAGATACCCGAAATAATTTTTCTCCAGGCTCTGATGTAATCATATGTTCTGTTTCCATATGTGAAGGTTACATTTCTTTGCTTTAGTGCCTCTTTTATATCTTCGTTCCACTTTCTCCAAGGTCGACCTTTTGCTTTTTTACCTTGGGTTTTAGCATTGTATACTGATCTAGTTATTCTCATTTCATTTTTTTTTCATGCCTAAACCATCTGAGTTGATTTATTTCTATCTTAGTTTTAATCTTTGATCTCTTATTGTTGTGTTTCTAATTTTGTCTCTTTTAGTTTTCCTTATTATTCTTATGATATATTTCATTTCAGCTGCCTATACTCCACTGTATTCCCTACTATCTAGGGTCACTGCCATAGAGTGTTCAGCAATTGATGAAGGAGACACAACATAATAGTTCCTGTGATTACTGGGGCTAAACAAGGTTGCTGCATGTCATGATTCCTGTTCCTATTTACCATATTATATAATGAGAAAGACACTCCGAGAAGAGGACTGGCATTAGATGGAACTTCACCTCAATTCTAGAAGACCTTGACTTTGCTGACGATATTGCCCTACTGTCATCCAGACTAGACGACCTGCAAGAGAAAACAGCATGGCTGGATGAAATTGTTAGAAGAGTAGGACTCAAACTGGATGCTCAGAAATGAAAATTGATGAAAATAAACAGCAAAAGGAAGGAATCAATAGCAGAAAAGGTAGTCTGCTTCACGTATCTAGGAGTCAATAGGAGGTACTATTGATATCAAAAAGAGACTAGCACTAGTCAGCGCAGCATTCAGAAAACTCTCCAAGGTAATGTTTGTCATAAACACCGACAGAAGGACTCCAAAGCAACTTTATTTAAAACCTTGTTCTTGTCAGTACTGCTGTATGGATGTGAAACTTGGAAGCTAACAAAAGAGCGAGAAGAGCAACCCAGGATAGGGAAAATTGGAGGGATCTACTTCAGGCCTCATGTTCCTCCTGGCACAGAGAGAGTTGGGATTAAGGTAAGGATGAGAGTACGACAATATAACCTGTATTGTACTTGGGTATGCTGCCATTTTGGTTTTTGTTGACAATTCTAGTTTACCTGCAAATGCCTTTCTTAGATGGTTATATATTAGCATTGTATATTTGGATTCTCTGGCTGATTTCTTCTCTTATTATTCCATCTGAGTTAATCATTATTCATATGTGATTGTAGTTTTGAACTTGTTTCAATTTCCGATGGCAAGAGGAAATAAAAATATTAGACATGGATCCATAAGAATAACTTTCCTTTGAAAAAAGACTAGATGAGAAAAAGATTCAATTCCTATTTGGAAGAATATAAATTGATAAGTATATTTTCAATTTCGAAAAAGAAATGCAGTAGATTTGGATTTAGCTGCTTGAGATATTAATTCAAACTTTGAAGAATGTTGAGCATTTTATTTTAACTTGCTGCACTCTGATGTGAAAAATTTGACAATGCCCAATTGGATCCATGCGCAGGTCGATCGATTTCAAACTGTCTCCGTTCATTAGGTATGTAGGTTGGTATGATTTGGCCACATATGTCGAGCATGGATAAGCTTTCAACATTATGGATATTGTAGATGGACTAAAAGCAACGAAACATGCTTTAAAATATTATCATACCAATCAAGAGTACATACAAAACTGCGTCCAGCAGTAACTTCGCATATTACATGTATGTATAGTAAAATATGACTATTTATTGTGATATCTCCTCATTGTGGGCAACTTCGCCAATTAGTTATTCAAGCCCATAGCTCGGGAACGAGATAAGGCCATCAACGACACCCCGCCATCGCTCTATTTTCTGAGCTGCTTGCTGAATTCCTGTACTGTTTGTCTCCTGTATTTTTTTTATCTCGCCTACAGTGTATCGCCTCCAGGTGCTGTGATGCTGGCCTCTCTTCCTTTTTCCCTGCGGGTTCCAGGTCAGGGATTGGCCTGTGGTGTTGGATGTTGGCTTCCTGAGTGTGTGTCCAATCCAAAACCAGTTTGCAGAATCTGTTTGGCCACTGGTTCTTTTCCTGCTCGTTGCCAAAGGTCTTTATTTTTTTTTCTCTTCTTTGACCATTTGACCTTAAAGATGTGCCTCAGGCAGCAGATGGTGTTGATGGAAATCTGAACTGTCCGCTGTGTTGTCCCGATCATTTCTCCATGTCTCACAGCTACAGAGCAGGACTGGCTTCACATTTGAATTAATAAAAACTTCGTCACCTTTATGGGGATATTTTTGTTCACCACCCGTTGTCTGTTTAGGCTACTCGGATGTGACGTCTATCATTCCATTAGAGTAGTCTCCGCCAAAATGCATGGTCCACGGGTGACACAAAATTTGTGCATTTTGGCAAAGTGCATTTTGGAGGAGTCAAAAACTATGACCCATTACTGTGTATTTACATTGCTATTCTTTTTTGGAAATACATATAAACTTTTTACTTGTTTTTGTTTGTTTGTTATTGTTTGGAAAATTCAAAATAGACATTTTGGCTATTACAGAAACAAAGAAAAAAGGACAAGGAATAGAAAATGTAGGACTAAATCATACTTTAATCTTCTCAGGAGTAGATGTCAAAGATAGAGATAGAGCAGGAGTAGGCCTCCTAATGCATAAAAGGCAAGAAATGCTACTAGAAAGTTGGAAATTTGTAAGCCCACGGCTATTAGAGGTAAGTATTAAACCAAAAGGAAGAGAAATTAAATTATTAATAGCTTATAGACCAAACGAAGATGCCACCAAAGAAGAAAAAATATCTTCGAAAATGATTTACAAATAGCTGCAGAGAATCTCAAACACAAACGAGAATTAATGGTGTTAGGAGATTTAAACGCTAGAGTAGGCAACAATGTAGAAACACCAGGAGGAGTGATAGGTAAAGAAGGAGGGACAACAACTTCTCCAAACGGAGACAGACTAATAGATTTTTGCCTAAAGAATAACATGAAAATAGCTAACACCTTTTTTCCTCATAAAGATATCCACAAATATACAAGAGTAAATGAAGACAGATGTGAAAAGTCAATCATAGACTATATAATAGTTAGCAGTTCTCTTTTTTCTAAAGTACGATGGATGCTAGAGTAAGCAGAGGAGCTGAAATATTTAGTGATCATCACCTAGTGATAGCCAAAATGAGATCATTAACTGAAGAAAACAAACAGAAAAGGAAAAAGAGAAGAAAGTTACTAAACTCAAATAAAAAAAATTCAATAAATCAATAGTTAAATAAATGTAACAATCCAGGATAAAAATATCTACCAGTGAAAGGCAGATAGATCTGAAGGAAAGCACAATAGAAAAAAAAGTGCTCAAACTATAAAGGAATATCCTCAGTTGTACTGAAGAGGTCTGTGGTAGGAAAAAAAATTAAAGTAAAAGAACAGCATGGTGGAATGAGAATGTCCAGACTAATATCAAAAGAAAAGATTCTGGACATGAAACAAAGACTAGAGGAAATAGAGTAGTGAGTAAAAGATCAGATTGAAGAAAACAGGAACAGTGGATTTAGACCAGAAAGCTATCAAGGAAATGTTGTTCTGAATGAAGAGCATGAGCATGAATTATGGCATGAAAGGAGAAATAATGTGAGTTGTGGTCTGAGTTAACAATTACATAATCCCTCCAGAACATATGAGTTATAGTTAATTATTAAGATTAACAAGTGGACAACTGAGTTACAGCTATAAAAGTATGGTTATGGTGAGGGTTTATCTACAAATTATTAAAAACTATGAGGTGTGGTATGAGTGATGGTGTGAGTTATGGTGTGAGTTATTGTTTGAATTGGAACTTATTAAAAACCACAAGCGTCGGAAGTCCAAAGAACGAAGTGTGAGTTATGGCATGAGTTATGGGATCAGATTATCACCAGTGGATGAGAAAGAAGTGTTATGAGTTATGGCATGAGGTATGGTATGAGTTATGGTGTTAGTTATGATATGAGTTATGATATGAGTTATGGTATGAGTTATGGTGTGAGTTGTGGTGTGAGTTATGGTGTGGGTTACAGTGTGAGTTATGGTATTAGTTATGATATGAGTTATGGTGTTAGTTATGATATGAGTTATGATATGAGTTATGGTATGAGTTATGATGTGAGTTATGGTATGAGTTATGGTATGAGTTATGGTATGAGTTATGGTGTTAGTTATGATATGAGTTATGATATGAGTTATGGTAAGAGTTATGGTGTGAGTTGTGGTGTGAGTTATGGTATGAGTTGTGGTGTGAGTTATGGTATTATGGTTATGGTATGAGTTATGATATAAGTTAGGTGTTAGTTATGATATGAGTTATGATATGTGAGTTAGGGTATTAGTTATGGTGTGAATTATGGTGTAGCTGGTATGTTTATGAGTTATGGTAGTTATAGTATGAGTTATGGTGTATTAGATGAGTTATGGTATGAGTTATGGCATGAGTTATGGTATGAATTATGGCGTGAGGTATTATGAGTTATGAAACCAGTTATAGTATGAGTTATGGCATGAGTTATGGTATGATTTATGGCATGAGTTATTATGAGTTATGTCATGCTTTAATTATGAGTTATGAAACGAGTTATGGTATGAGTTATGGCAAGCTTTAATTATGAGCTATGGCATGCGTTATGGTGTGAGTTATGGCTTTCCCAAGACAATTCTTGTTGAAACAATCTTCATGGTCGTCATCACCAGCCGCTTCGTATTTACTCTCGTCGTCATCATCATCATTATCATCCTCATCATCATCATCATCATCATCATCATCATCGGCATCGTCTTTTTAGAAAAAAACGAGGATAAAAAGATGATTACATGACGCCGTCTTGCATTACGATGGATTCCGTTTAAGCATTGTAAAATGCTCTCAATAGTTTGATTGCTTTGCATTGATAAGTAAGTACATAAATATCGCCTGCGAAGGTGCGATTTGTTGTGACAATCTAAACGCTAATTGGTTTATGATGTAAACGGTAGTGAATTCACCCCTTAGCAAAAACACAGCTGATGTAACCTACTAACTTGTATCATAAATAGCCTGCACACTACCAAGCATGCGCAATCAACCACAGGCCTGCTCCGGAAGTGAGGTCTCCAGATTCACATCCAAACTCGTTTGGTTTTTTTGGGGTCGTTTGTACTGGGACAATCTTTGAAATAGTCAAACGATCCTTTATATAGACACACAATCTAGGTTTTTTTTTTTAAAGAACTGCGATAGAATCTAGCATGAGTTCTTGGATATACATGTATATATCCATGTTTGCTAATTTTTTTTTTAGATTTTATAAAATTTACCCATTTCCCACTAAGCACCCTGTTGAAGCCCGCATACGCAATCTCACCTAAAAACCGAGCCAAGGATGTGTGTAAAAGTTGTGACCGATTGCACACTTCTCATTAATTCTATCGCAACATTTGTAAAGTACATGTGTTGGGTACCGTTAATGAATTGATTTGATTTTCATTTACCCAATTCTGCAACTATGTACATATGTATGTATGTACATATGTATGTATGTATGTATGTATGTATGTATGTATGTATGTATGTATGTATGTATGTATGTATGTATGTATGTATGTATGTATGTATGTATGTATGTATGTATTTATGTACGCATGTATGTATGTATGTATGTATGTTGTATGAATGTATGCATGTACGCATTGTATGTATATTTGGAGCTGACAATGAGAGAGTCACTTTTGATCTTAGGTAAACAAGGCCAAGCTCTTTTGCAATATTATAGTCTTTTTCTTTCTTTCTATCTTTTTAAAAAATTATTTCTCCATTTGACTTACGCTAAACCTTTCCATATCTGTGATTAATTTGACTGACTTAATGTTCTCTAACTTGGTGTGTCTTGAATTGTCTGTTTTCTCTTTCACTTTCATTAAAGTTAATTTATTTTCTTTCATTTATTGCTGCCTCAGTTGTCTTTTCCTCCCAATTTCTGACATGGTATCTATTGGAAATTTTCTTGTTGAGATTTCGCACTGTATACTGATCTGACTTTTCTTTCATCACTAATTCGATTGATGTCAATACCAAGCCATCTAAGTTGGCGTCTGCTCTTTAATTAATGTATTCTTAGGTGTGTCTCTTTTTGTTGTGACAGCTACTGTTTTCATATCATATTTCATTTCTGTTGTCCGTAGCCAGTTACTACAATTACTACCCCTATTCCTGTTGGTCCATGTTTTGCTACCGGAGAGCTGACTGAAGTAGAGAAAAACGTATTGTTATAATGACATGTAGACTTAGTTAGTGAAGAATACGGACATGAAATACAACTTTGGAGTCCCGTATGGACATAAATACAAAGGAATAAACAGAAGAGGGAAAATTGCACACCTGACATAATCGAACAGGCGACCTCTCCTTCGACACACATCGCCTTGTCATGAAACGAGAGCGCACTACGAACCATGTACCTACGCTCTCTTTTCGTGGCAAGGCGTTGAGTGCCGACGCAGAGGTCACGGGTTCCATTCTGTCTGGTGACCAAAACTGTTTTAATATTAATTTAGACATTTGAATTTTTCTCGTTTTTATCCTTATGGGGCTACAATGTTTAGTTTATGTCCTTCTTCACCACTTTCGACATGCCCATTGCCTCGCTGTTTGTCTCTGGGCTTGGTTAGAAGTTGTCGCTTTTACTATGAAAGTATAGATTTAGGTTTTATGGGCCACTTCTGTTTGGATTCCTTGAATTGTTTCTATCAGTTCTACATATAGCACGCATTCAAAGTTAATCATCACTGCTAAGTATTTGTAATTATTTACTTGTTCCAACAGTTTTCTTTCGTGCTTAAGGTTTTGTCTTTTTCTTTCTGTATAACATTTTTTTAAAAGTTACATTGCTGGCGTTCTTTGCCACGAAGCGCTTGATAAGTGCTTTACTCAGTATAAAAATAGAAATACCTATTTATTATATTGTATTGGATGTCCTTCCCTGATTAAAAACACACCAATACTCAAACAAACAAAAAAACCCACAGACAACACCTCCTCCCCCGCCCAACGTCGTATTGTATATCTATGGAATTCGCCTTTTAGGATAGTAGTTAGTAGTTGGCTGCGTTACGTAGCTATTCTAACTTTGATTTGCAGCGAGACGGATCCGATATGAGAATAAAGGTCTTACTCTTTGGTTGTACGGTTGGAGGTCGGATGCCTTGCTACCCCATCGTCCTAACAAAGAGTGACACTCGCTATTTTGTAAACACCCCAACGTTCGTGCCAAGTCCTGCGATGGATAAACTCAGCTACCGTCGTGGTATCTGGGCTTTGAGCCAAGTTCTACTTCGAATTCGATTGTTCTGTTTTTTCATAATGGCATTGCCATGATCAGACAATACATAGACTCAGTTTTAAAATCTCTCTCTCTCTCTCTCTCTCTCTCTCTCTCTCTCTCTCTCTCTCTCTCTCTCTCTCTCTCTCTCTCTCTCTCTCTATGTGTGGGGAGTCTGGGCCAATTTTGAATTTCGTTTCGTTCGGTTGTCCATCTTTTTAAAAATTACAATGTTTGTTTGAAACTGACACAGAATTGTCATAAATTAAATAATAAAAAGAAATGTTCTAAAACGTTAAAATACATAGTATATATTACAAGTTCTTTCAAATTCTTGTGCTACATTTTGTTTGCCTTATATTTTTGTTCTGGCATGTCAACGCCTAGGACGACCGACCCCGACCTAGCAGGTCCGTAGGTGGTGGATAGCGGACAGGCCCTTAGATACAAGGGCTAGCTATGAATAAAGGTATAACCTGAATAAGCAGTCCTGGACCAAACAGCGATTGGTCATAAGAGGACGCTGAAGTGAATGGTAAAGATAAAGATAAAGATGGATTTATAGTCCGTATCCCACACAATTGCAGGCTCACCGATTGTATATCATGTATCCCCCAGCAGGCCATTTCATTCAAAATCCTTCTCAACTCCCGGGAGAGCATACAGCACACAAGCCTGTTAGGTTTTTCGTACTAACACTCTGATAAGATCTTTCCCTACATATAGCTGGGTACTCATTCACACCTGAGTCAAGTGAGGAAAGTAGAGTGAAGTACCTTTCTTAAGAGTACAACGTTGGGAAAAAGCTCCACCTGTGACAGCCGTGGGGCTTAAACCAGTGTTGTCGTGATTACAAGCTCACAACACTACGGGTCAGCTACAATGCCTGCTAGTAACCTTCGTTTTGTTCAAATAGTTTGATGACTCAATGAATGACAAATTGGAGGCTCCAATTACAAAATCTCCTTAACCCGAGTAGATGGAACTCGTTAGTTTTGCAAGACAGTATGTCTAGGAGAAGGAACACTCTGATTTCAAACTATGTGTGTATGGGAGAAATCGGGAGAGCAGCCCGTTCAGGAATGAATCTCCAATTGAAATCTCAGTCCTCAAGGTTGGGGTTGGTCGTAAAGTCAGCAGTCTCGCCCCGCAAAAAAAAAAGTTTTCGCTATAAAAACATCAACACGTCGGGTTAAATATTATATAGTCCTTGAAGAGGAAGGTCTGAAGCAGTAGAACATATGATGCATTGGAGTGAAAGCCGCAAGGAAACATCAGCACCTATTCCCTTTTCTGTCAAACAGGAAACCCCTTACCATCAGTTCGTGGGACATCAGAACTATGAAAGAGGCAGGACAATCCAAACAATTGGCAACAGAGATGCGTAACTACAACGTCGCATTACTGTCAGGATAAATGAGACTGTCTTTAGGAGACAAACGTTTGTATTCGGGTCATGAAGAGGAAGACGCATATTGCACAGGAAAAGGATATATATATATATATATATATATATATATATATATATATATATATATATATATATATATATATATATATATATAGAGGGGAGGGAGGGAGGGAGGGAGGAGAGAGGAGAGAGAGAGAGAGAGAGAGAGGGAGGAGGGAGGGAGAGAGAGAGAGAGAGAGAGAGAGAGAGAGAGAGAGAGAGAGAGAGAGAGAGAGGGAGGAGAGGAGGGAGGGAGAGAAGGAGAGGGAGAGAGGAGAGAGGGAGGAGAGGGAGAGAGAGCTAGAGGAGAGAGAGAGGAGAGAGAGAAGAGAGAGAGAGAGAGAGAGAGAGAGAGGGGAGAGAGAGAGAGAGAGAGAGAGAGAGAGGGAGGGAGGAGAGAGAGAGAGAGAGAGGGAGAGAGGGGAGAGAGAGAGAGAGAGAGAGAGAGAGAGAGAGAGAGAGAGAGAGAGAGAGAGAGAGAGAGAGAGAGAGAGAGAGAGAGAGAGAGAGAGAGAGAGAGAGAGAGAGAGAGAGAGAGAGAGAGAGAGGGAGGGAGAGGGAGAGGAGGAGAGAGACTGAAAGACCCCAATTTCCTTTTTTACTGACTTTTAGATAATACAAATTATAAAGTTTAAGTGAATGATAAACTTAAAGATGATTTGAAGACAAAACATGTTACTCACCTTAAGAATGCATTTTTTAATGTATGTATTATAATGTGTGATACGATAAATAATTACTTTTAAATGCAATTTTTATTCATTTTTTAATTTAAAAAACCCAACTATATTTTATTATTACATATGTTGACTACATGAAAACGTTAATTCTTATGTTCATTACGCAATTTATCTACTTATACTGTTATTCATTTTTCCACGTCTGAAATTTGTTTCCCCCTCTCGGATGAAATAAAGTATGTGATTTGAATTGAAATGAAGCAATTGTTAATACATTTAGTAAAGCGAGACCGCCTAAAAACTATAACACCAAGTTAGGAGCACGACAGACTTTTTGAGTTAATGACAGCCTATGTGAAAATTAATGGAATTTAACAGACCATGTAACATTACCATAAATAGTTAACATCCGATCAACACAAAACAAAAGGCCTCTCAAACTTTACGCACTCACAATAATTATATTTGACAGAAAAAAAGAAGCTATTGTCCCATTACATTTTGATGCGCCTACTATACATCTTTGACTTAAAATCCCTATTAATAACAGAATTATGCAGTATTACACTATAAACGCATAGATCTAGGTCGTATTTTATCGAAAGAAAACAAGGATGGCATTCTGTCTGTTTCGATGGCATGATTTACCGATATTGACGTCTTTGTCAAGATAAACATTGTTTGAAGTGTACAATTCATTCCTATTTCAGAACACCTTTAGTGTCTTATTTTTGGAACGTTTAGGCGTACTTATAATTTGTAAACAATTTCAGTGATCAACCCAGTGAGTCTTCCATTCCACAAACATGTGCACAACAAATATTATACTTCAGCCTCTTCCCAAAACAGAACAAAAAAAACAAAACAATAACGCTTTAGATATATACACATATAGATCTATATAGAACTAGAATCTAATCAAACTAAACAAAACAAACACATTCCTAAAACATCGTTGTCATTGGTTTCAACAAGAATTTAAAAGCAAAACGTAACAAAAAACGAAACAATCTCAAACTTAAAGCAAACCACAAATAAAGGAGCAGAAACGAACATATGATTTAAAAATCAGGAAGATCACTATATCTAGATCTAGATCTAGATCTAGTTCTATTTCAGCCTTGAAAGAAGGAAGGAAAAAATCTTGCAAGTTGCAAGTTTACTTCGAAATGGGTTTATCCCACACAACACGACAAAACTTGGAAATTCCCAATGGCATCATTAATTGACTTCCGGTTTCGCTTTTTACTTTTAGAACCTTCTTGTCGAAACAGCTCTCAATCCTTCACCTGCTTAGATCTATAGAGTATGCACCTAATTCTCTGTGTTTCGTCGCATGTGCTTTAACTAAGTACTAAGTACTAAGTGATCTCATTGTCAGTCATAAGTGTGAACTAGGCTAAATTTGGACGGTTTATCGTTTATAGCTTGAGTCTTGTTAATTAATATTAACTTTTTTGCATGGATTTGGAATGAGACTCAGCCATAGCCATAGATCTCTAAGATCTAGCAGCTCTTTACTTTGTCTCCTGAGTCATTAGTCAATCCATAAAAATAATAGATCTCTAATAATAATATTAATAATTATAATAATATTATTAATATTTAAAATGAACAATAATGTCAATGGACTACAGTGAACTTCATATCATCGACAGAATCACTGTGGCGTCTGTGGAAAAAGTTTTAACATTTATCACAACATCCGTGATAAATAACTATCATAACAAAGCGCTGCTCTAGATCTATTGAAAAATAATCAATATGTTACATGTACCCCGAGCCACAATTGGCAAGTATGCGCTTCCATATACTGCGAGTGAACCGTTTTATATAGAAAAAAAAGAAGGAAAATAACAAAGAAAAATACTGTAAACATTTATTTCTGGATCCAAAAAAAGATTTTATCACAATCCCTAATGGCTTACTCCTCTTTCCCCTACCCGAACGCTAACAACCTCTTTCCCCCTCTTCGAATATCGGCCACACGCTGAAGTGTTTTGAACTCTCAGGGTCATGAAGCAGATTCCATGTTCGATTTTGTGGTACATGTACCCACTTTGTTGAAAATTTGCAAATAAAAATCTAGTAGAGTCAAATTAAGTTTGTTGTGAACCAGACCTCATTTCGATCTAGAAACTAGATTTAATTCTACTTCAATTTTAAAGGTAGTCCTATCAATTATTTTTGTATTGCTTGCTAAATGATCAGCTTTTGTTCTGCATTTATTCTCAAATCTTCTTGTAGATCATTAGTCATAATTGAGGGATTCAGTGAAATTATATATATATAATGAATTTAATATTATGTAATAAATTTTGTATTTTCTACAAGCTAGATCAAGCACTCAAGGCTTAGGATGATCTGTGTGAGTTGGATGGATAAAGTAACTTTGCTTTTAGTATTATGGCTCACTGTTGCCTCCCATTTACAACTCTGCATGACACAAGAAAGTAAAGGGGAAACTGAAATAACGGAAGATCCACACAGGAACCCTTCAATGTGTGAAGGTAGGAGACTTGTGCTGTATGATGATTGTAATGATGATGTTGAGAATGAGGATAAGAGATGTTTAGGATATTTTTTTGCAGGCCAGTGTTTAACTTTTATATTATTTTAATGTGTTATTGAGATACAGTTTATCTCTAGAGAATCATTGATTTAAAAAACATCAAAATTAGGGTTGTCCGGGAACCAAAAGAGGTGTCATGTATGGCATTCCAAATTCGTTAGAGAGGAATATAGACTATTATCGAACTTACACTCAACACAACAGGAGTCACCCATGTTGTCCAAATGAGCAATTAGGGTAAATTTTCTTGCCCAAAGAAAAAAAATCGAACTTATGCCTTCACAGTGCAATGCCTTTTGACCACTCCGCCATCTCGTCCCTTTAAAATCATTAATTTCATCCATTAAAAAATTATAAGGATTGAATAATGCTGTTAATAATCTTTGACGATAATGATGATGATACTGGTAAGGATAACATAATGCTGAAGAAATTATTTTGCATTATTCGTGATGGATAGGAACCTGTTGGGTCAGGATAATAAGGTAAATAAGTATGACATTGACACACAAAAAAATACGCCATTGGTCATCTGTAACAGATCTCAACTTGCCAATCTGTTATGTTGACTAATGACCAGAAGCATTGTGCATTTTCCTTAAAATTTATTTTAGCATATTTTGGGGACACCAATGGAAAACAGGATGGATATGCATGACATATATTTCATATGAAATGGTGGAGAGAACTCGAAAATGTCATATATATCAATATGTCATGTTACTGATGATTTATACATACAAGATAAAACAAAATGAACAAACAGAACAGTTCAGAATAGCTCATAGACTGTAAAGTCCACCTTTAGAAGAACATAGAGCCAGAAAAAAAGATATTTTCTTTAAGGCCAAAAATGGCCAACTGTTTATAATTCCATTAGATCATAAATGGTTCTATCTTCAAACATTGATTTTCACTTCAACTCATTTTACCCTAGTACAGTAATGCTGTGGAATGAACTGTCAATAGAAATAAAACTCAGCAGTAGCACTACGACTTTAAAAGCATAATTTAACACACATGATTTTAAAATCAAAATTGGATTAACATGTTTGGGTTAAATTAAAACATGCGTGCTGACAATAATACTCAAAATTGAGTTGGTAAGCTATTATGAAGAGGAAGAAGTTGACAATTCTTTTTATTTTCATCTCAAATCACAAAAGTCAACAGAAAGACTGAAATGTTTCATAATATTATTTGCCTTCATCGCCAAAATGAGACAAATTCCACTGAAACTGGAGAAAATAATCAGACAATACAACAAAACTCAAAACATAAGCATCAGTATTATGGGCTTAATGCTCTGAGAAATGAGAACACTACCTCTAAGTAAACAATAAAAGGAGATACAAAACGTCTAGGCAGGGTAAAATGGGAAGGATGGAGAAGGAAAGAAAAGAAAAACTTATTAAATGATAATAACAACAATACTGATAAATGGTGATAATGATAATAATACTATTTATCAAATTAACATTTGATAGTTACATAATAGTAATAATAATAATGATAACATGATAATAATAGTGTTAGAGTATTAATGTTTATAATAATATAAAAGTAGTAGTTCAAATACCGGTACTTGAAAAAGATGAAAATTGGTTTTAAAAGCTGACATTTGGGACTCATTTAAAATGACCTGAAATCATATAGGATTCTGCAAAGGCTTTTTTTTATAGTCCTCAATCTCATTTCAGTATGAAAAATTTGTTGAGAATATATTAACCTTGAATAAAGTCTTTGTTGCATTTCTTGCTCATGTCTACAGTGGCAAAGTTTTGTCAACTGTTTCATTTCTTTTTTCACAAAATGTTGTTTGGGTTTTTGTTTTGTTTTAGTTGAACATACAAAAATTCTTTTATAACTTTTCAAATGTGTTTCAAAACTTTCTTTCAGATCATGTGAAACCTTTTTTCAATTTCTTATCTTGCCAAGTTCATTAAAGTTTAAAGTCAGTATAATTGCCTTCATGAAAGAATAATTATCATCCAATTGGTTAGTTTCAGACCGATTTCGTTGAAGGAGTTTTTAGTTTTCTTGCTTGTTAGTCCTTTGACTTTATTTTTGCTGGCTACTGTAATCATGCTGTAGATTGATGATGAATTAAATTCTTTCTATCCTATAAAGCATACACCATATGTTTGGTGGGATTAAGTCATTTTTAATCTTTTTAAAGGCTTTGCCCAACACTGTTAAAAGTTCTTGATTCTAGAACAATTTTGCCTCATTGTTGTTGAGAAAAGAATAAAGCAATAGTCAATTTTCATAGCACCAATTATCTGGACTTCTGTAAGTCAGGCCTAAAATGTTATGGTTATCCAAATGTCGTATTGAAAGTAAAAACATGCCATTTTTGTGTTTGTTTTCAGTGTGTAAGTTTTTTAACCGAGGAGCTAAAGGGAAGACTTGAAGAAACTGGGAAGACAAAGGAGGTTGTGGAAACAGGATATGGCTTGGACACTAAGAAAAAGAGGAAAAAATACAATAAGACGTAATACAAGCATGTTTTGATGTTTTATAAGCTGTAGTAAATTGACTCGTATAACACTGAATTGTGGTTTATAAGAGATACAATTTTATTGTCCAAAAGTGGCACAGTGTTTTGGTGTTACAATACCTTCAGTATAATAATATGCAATACAACACATTTTTACTATAAACAAATTATTCTTCACACACAAACAGCTTACACACATTTAAGCATTACAAGATCAAAACATGTATAACATAACAACAAAGAAACAACATTTTTCTAATGCATGTAAACATAGTCATTGCCATGAATAATGTTCAAAAGATCGGTAATGATAATGAAACTGATGATGGTAGCTATGATAATTTTACAGATGATAGATAATCCATGATAGTTGTCTTAATGTCTATCAATAAGAAAAAATTTCAAAACCATTTTTGTTCTTTTGCATCATAACTATCTTATCAAAATTTGTCGTTTTTTTTGTGCGTTCTGTAGTGCAGATAAAGAACAACCTAACAACATTTGATGTATTGTATATTTGAATTTGTGTGAATGTGCATTTGAATGTTTTGTAGGTGAATTAGCATGAAGATATGCTCAAGAATTCATGTCTTGCTCAGGTGTTGTCGTCTTGATCTTCACTGCATTCTTTAACCATAACTGTAAGATCTCGTCACAGACATCTACAGAGAACTTATCCTTCCTAGTTTTTTAATTTTCCACAGGAAATTGAAAAATTCATAGTAGACATTTTAGCCATTACAGAAACAAAGAAAAAAGGATAAGGAATAGAAAATATAGGACCAAATCATACTTTAATCTTCTCAGGACTAGATGTCAAAGGTAGAGCAGGTGTATGTCTCCAAATGCATATAAGGCAAGAAAAGCTACTAGAAAGTTGGAAATTTATAAGCCCATGCTATTAGAGGTAAAATTCAACCAAAGGAAGAGAAATTAAATTATTGGTAGCTTATGGACCAAATGAAGATGCCACCAAAGAAGAAAAAGATATCTTTGAAAACGATTTACAAATAGCTGCAGAGAATCTCAAACTGAAACAGGAACTTATTGTTTAAGGAGATTTAAACACTAGAGTAGGCAACAATGTAGGAACATCAGGAGGAGTAGAGATTAATAGATTTTTGCCTAAAGAATAACATGAAAATAGCCAACACCTTTTTCCTCATAAAGATATCCACAAATACACAAGACTAAATGAAGACACATGTGAAAAGTCAATCATAGACTACCTAATAGTTAGCAACTCCCTTTTTTTACAGTATGGATGCAAGTAAACAGAGAAGCTGAAATATTTAGTGATCATCACCTAGTGATTGTCAAAATGAGATTACTGACTGAAGAAAAAAAAAGAAAAGAAAGAGAAGAAAGCTACTAAACTCAAAATAGAGGAACTAAATAAACCAATAGTAAAATAGATGTTACAATCCAGGATAAAAATATTTATCAGTGACAGGCAGATGGATTTGATTGATAGCACAATAGAAGAAAAGTGGCAAATGTATAAAGAAACACTCCTCAGTTGTACTGAAGAGGTCTGTGGTAGGAAACAAATTAAAGGAGATAGGAAAAGAACAGCATGGTGGAATGAGAACGTCAAGACTAAGATCAAAGAAAAGAAGATTATCTGGAAGAAATACTTGCAAACTAAGAGACCAGAGGATAGGATAGATTACGTGAGTAAAAGAACTATAGCCGAAGAGGAAGTAAGGAAAGCAAAACACAAACCATGGGAAGAGTTTGGACAAAGACTTCAAGAAAGCTATCAAGGAACTCAAAAATGTTCTGGGGAGCAATGAAGAGTATGAGAAAGACCAAAGCATGCTTAAAATGACAAAATAAGAACATCAAAGGAGAAGTAATGAAAGAAGACAGCGAAATCATGAAAATGTGGAGAAAGTATTTTCAACAATTACATAATCCCTCCAGAACATATGAAACAAGGAGTACAGATCAATTAGTAAAAGTAACAAGCAATCCAGAGGAGACAGCTGAAGATGTAGATATATCAATGGAAGAAATCCAAAGAATGAATGACAATATATTTATTAGAATAGCTGTATTAGTATACAGTGCTAAAACTCGAGGTAAAAAAGAGCAAAAGGCAAACCTCTGAGAAAGTGGGAAGAAGATATAAAAGAGGCATTGGTGCAAAGAAATTTAACTTTCATGGAAGGAAACAGAAAATGTCAGGACAGGGCAGCCTGGAGAAAGACCATTTCGGGCATCTGAACCCATACACCGGGTAGAATGGGAGCTGATAAAGAAAGAAAGAAAGTTATTCATACAAGTCCTTAAACGATATATCTCCGCTGTACATCAAAGAATTATTGATGCCCTATAAGCCAGGCCGTACTTTTAAGGTAATCCAAGGCCATGATTTTAAAAACAAAGAGGAATTTTTCTAATTTTGATTATAACTTATAAGCCATTTTCAACCTGTGCCCCAGTCTTATGGAACATCAGTTTCAAAACCAGGACCAGCTTTTCTTATGAAATTTTTAAACGTCGTCTTGAAACTGAATTATTTACACACGCTTCCAAAAGTAAACTATTCCTTGTATCTGTATCATATGTTATATATATTTATTTATTATTTTGTTAAAAACAAATTTTTTGTTATATACAAACTGAATAATTGCATTTCATTATTTGTAAAATTGTAATTGTAACATTTTACTGTGTAAAATTTTATTGTCATTTCCTATTGTAATGCGCCCTGAGCACCGTGTGGTGGAAGTTGTGCTATATAAATTGAAGTATTATTATTATTATTATTATTATTATTATTATTATTATTATTACTGCTTCTTCTAATAGTTTGTAGAATTGATGGAAGTGTGGTTTAAAAGATTATCGTGTTTACACAATTCATCTTGCTTCCATTATAGTATGACAATTGATATATGAAACCATAATACATGTATTTTCTCTGTTATCTTTTTGGTATAACTTTTTCATCAGAGAGTTAAGGTTGATTGAAGCCTTGACAGATCCACATGTGTGTGACAAGATTCTTGAATACAATGTTCATGCTGAGCGGAAAGGCAGTTTGCGTTTTGCAAAGGGTAGGAGTCAAACAATGGAAACTTTGCAAACTCTTGTGTAAGTGGCTTGTTGGGTTGGGGAATATGTCACATAGTCTTTCCATACAGATTCTAATCATATTGACATTCTTTTATATAGTGTATGTATATATATATATATATATATATATATATATATATATATATATATATATATATATATATTTGTATTATAATTTTTGTATTATAATTACTAAACACTGGTTCTTTAAAAAAAAACATGTAAATACCTAAATCTATGTGTAATAATAGTAATATAGCTATGCAGCTATAGTCATTTCGCTGGATTTTCTTAGTTGATACAATTGATTTCCATCGTCTACATTCTTAATTCTCATTTTATTCCTTGTTTATATGTGCTGAGATGTGATTACTTAAAGCTTTCTTCTCTGTGGTAAACTTATTGTAAATCAATATTTTATATACTAAAAAATGAAGACTGGTACTTCAATCATAACCCATACATCAAATGATCATTGCCTTTACCAGAAGAGGACAATGTGAATGAGCAGAAGTTTCTTTCAAAATTACGATTCATGATTCTAGATATATAATGTAATCCTTCCAATTTGCAAATTTTGTTTTCAAATTTAAGTGAGATAACTACAATAAATGAGAAACAAACTCCAACGTATCTCCAAAAAATAATGTTATATTTAAAGGAATTCATACACCAAGTATTTTTAGAGCTTACTCTGTTGGGAGATGCCGTAGCTCAGTCAGTAGAGCATCTGTCTACTACACAGGAGGCCCAAGTTTGATTCCCAATCTGGGCAAATTTTTCTGGCCCTCCTGTCGATCCAACAGGAAAATGGGTAGCTAGGGACTAACGAAAGTAAAGGTGACGTGGAATGTAATGGCAAACTACCACACTATGTCATATGCCTAGAGAAATCAGGACTGTACTCCTGATTACCTTACACTCAACTCTGAGTATGGGATTTGCTTTGCTATACTTTGTTTTACTCTGTTGGACTATCTCTTCATTTGCTAACACGTTACAGAAAAGATATTATCGCTAATGAGAGTTATTCATTGTAAACATAAAACATGCAGGCCCATACTCCCACCTTATTACTGCCACTAATGATAGATATGGATGGTGTTGTAACTATGTGAATTAAAGAAAACAAAAGACATACGCTTTTGAGGAAATGTAAAAAGGAATAAAACTGCAGTAAGGTGATAACTAGTAAAGAGGAATATAAAAGAGTAGTAACAAAATTAAGCAGTATTCTTTTTCAATAGACTCCTCTTTCAGCAAAAAGAGTCTGTTGACTGTCACTGTTTACTAAAGAAATGTAAAATGCCTTAATTTTCTTTTTAAGTCACATAATTGTGAGAAATCACAGGTCTTAGTATTTGCTTATAGAATTACGAGTTTGATCATATGCATGAATTTGATTACATGCATGAATTTGACACTTTTTAATGTGTAATTTGTGTATGTTTTTTTATACGTATATTATAATTGTTGAACATTCTTTAGTAGACAAAGAAGGAAGTTGATCTTATAGCAGACTTACATGACTTGCAACTTTCACAGTCAATATAAGGTCTTGCAAAAATTGTTAAAAATCATGTTTATGAGTCCATATATATGACGCAATTTTATAAGTAGCAGCTTCTCACTTTTAATGGTCAATGTTTCTAGAATTAGGAAAAGATGATTTCTTAGATAAAGCATGAAATAAAATTCACATTTCTTGCATTTTTTGGACCAAAAGGTTGATTTTCTGTTCTTTGCATATTCAGATAGAATGATCATTTATCTACAAGTTCATGGCAGAAAAATGTCCATATAATGTTTTTGTTACAAAATATTTTGACTTCAATTACCCTAACACTGACTGAGAAGATGGCAGTAAAAATCTGTGTATTAGCGGGTAATTGCCAAATGGGGCAGCACCAGTTTCGCTTGGCTTTCCACGACACCGCAAGTCAGTTTAGCCAAGCTGTGTGATCGTAAGAGGTGTTGCGCGTCGGTGTGTATGTAAACACGCACGCAAGCATAGGAATAGAGGAAAAAACAAAAAAACTGGTTATTTTGACGTCTGTTTTCACAACAGGGCACATCTAAACCTAGATTTGCAATTCTCTGTACATAATAACAATGCCAGAGACTGTCAAAAGAGTAAGAGGTTGCTACAACAAGGGCAACCTGTCTGAAGCGTTTGCTTTATATTATTTTCTTTTAATTTCTTTACTTGCATTTTCTCAGAAATACAGTTTGTTCACACTAAAATTCTATCTCCTTCATCATTTACCGAATGATTTGTAATATATTAGGCACACAGATTCCTCTTGTCAATGTTAATAGAATGATGTTGGTTTTTTTTATATCTTGGAAACTTTTTGAGAGAAAAAAATATCCTTGTAAATAAAAATGCTGTTTGTACACAATATACATTATTTTTTTAAAATTCATTAAAAAAAACTATCCAAAATTTTTAATAAAACCGACGTCACTCTTTAGATATTGAATGGAAAAAACAATCTGCACCGACTTTGAGTGATTTTATTCATAACTTATGGAGGAGGTAGATTTTGAAAATTAGGTCAAATCCTAGATGATGGCCGTTTCTATGGCAACTAAGGATGCTACAAACATTTCAATGATATAGGATGACTGTATTTTGACAGTTACTCATATATATACTAAAAGCAAATACCCAAACTCCAAAGCAAAAAATCAGTTCATTGTGTTGTTTTCTTCAGAGACAAAGGTGTGAAGGTAGATCTTGGAATTCCACATGAGTTGTGGGAAAACACCATCTGCCAGTGTCACTGAAATGCAAAGGAAGGTCTGTGTTAGTTAATCAGTTGAAAGAGTACTAAAAGTAACACAAAATTATGGTTATTATTATTATTGTTACATTTGTATGAATTAATACTTTAACATTTGAGGTGTAATGAAATAATGTTTCCATGTTTGTGTATTGTAAATATTAATGATATTTAAAATTTAAAGTTCATCTCTGTAACTAGTGTAACAAAATTAAACATTAAATTAATCTTTTTCAATAGACTTCTCTGTAAGCAAAGAGCATAAGGAAATATTTCAACAGTTCATAGAGTGAAATTGAAATAGATGCTACATGTAAGTAATGTTTATAATTATTTAATTAATTATGTAATGTTATAATTGTTACATTATGTAACAAATTAGGTTATGTCTCTCCACTATGCTCTCCATCTGTTGAGTTTCACTGTCTAGCCTATGTCACTCTGTGTCTTTTTGTATGTTGTCCCATCTGAGTTAGTTCCACTGTATTCATATTATGTATATTTTTGTTTTCTCTGCAGTGCTTTACATTAGCTCGAAACATATGAAGATGAAATAGAGGATTGGTATTTCAACAATCAAGCAAAAGATCTCACAAAGTTTTTGTGTCAGGAAAAGAGTTTTGAAGGCTAATGACCAAGGTATGCTTTTAAAAGAATGACACATTGCTATTACAGTAGTAGCAGTCTAAGAAAACACCCTTTGGGATTGAAAAATTGTGCGTGTGAGCAGACAGAACTTTGTGTAGCCAATGGCTATCCATTTGTACCTGACCAGCATGCAACAATTCAATGAAAGTTTCATTCTCCAACATCATATCGGTTGGACACGCATCTTTGATTTGATTGACATTTTCATTTTTACATGTATCATTATACCATGCTGTCTGGCAGGTAGGGTAAGGTTCACTGTTAACAGCTTATGCTAGAGGACAATGACCATGGTTTGCTTGGCCCAGGTAAATGAAATTAGCACCCCATTGTGGCAGGTAGAGAGAGAGTTTTCTATCAGCACCTGTTTATAAGTTGAGAGGCGTGGCTTGATCATCTAAAACATCTAGTTTAATTGAAATGCTTTCATATTTGAAATATATATTTTTTTTTTTTTTTTAAAAAAAGACATCTAAAGTGATAAATTTGACATGTTACATGTTAAATTATGTTGTTAGATGGTCCAGACATGTTGCTAAAAAAAAAGGCCAACTTCTATAAAAAAAAGTCTGTTTCTGGAGATAACATGCTGGTGGTAGGTGGCAAGTTCTTAGACTGCTCCTACTGTACGACAGTTTTAAATATCACAATCCTGCTCAGAGTACATAGATCTACTGCTTTATTCTGAATGTTTATCTTCTTTTTTTCTTGTACTTGTCTTTTGAATTTTCCCCTCTCAAATTCCACTTGTAAATAAAGTAATCTACACTGGAGTCCATTTAAAATAAACACTCATAAGAGAAACAATAAGATAAAATAATCTTTTCCCTCTGTCCCAAATATTTCCTTCTTTTTATCCAATAAAATATGATGCTTAAGATAAAGATGAATATGGATTTATTGTCTGTGCCCTGCACAAGAGCAGGCTCACCGATTGTACATCATTTATCCCCCAGCAGGCCATTTCATTTAAAGTCCTACTCAACTCCCAGGGGAGCATACAGTACACAAGCCTGTCAGGCTTTTTCATAGTAACACTCTGACAAGATCTTTCTCTACCTATAGCTGGGTACTCATTCATACCTGATTCAAGTGAGGAAAGTAGAGTGAAGATAATATATATCGTGTATGTACAAAAATGGCATTTTTATTTATTTATTTTTATTCTTAAAAGGTTTACATGATATAAAAAAAATCCTGACGTCATTCTATTACTATTATTATTGTCAAGAGGAACTTGTGTGCCAAATAGTATGCAAATCTGTTGGTAAATGACAGAGGAGATAGAAATTTAGTGTGGAAAAACTACAATTTGAGAACAAATCAAAAGAAAATATCACAAAACAAGACAGTAGACATTCAAACGGGTTGCCCTTTTGTGGCAGCCCCCTTACTCTTTCAACAGTCTCTGGTATTGTTACTAATGTACAGAGGATTGTAAATCTAGGTTTAGATATGCATTGTTGTGAAAACAGACGTCAAAATGACCAGTTTTTAAAAACATGTCTCTATTCCTATACTTGTGCATGACAACGCTTACCCTCCTGTTACATATTCAGTGCTCGGCCAAATTGGCAAGCAGCTTGTTGACAGCCGGCCGAATACCATGTTGCCAGATTTGGCGTTCAGCTGGCACAATACACAGGTTGTCAGTACCATCTTCTCAGTCAGTGTTAGGGAAATTGACCTAAAACTTTTGACTATTTTTTAGCTACCTCGCCTACAAATAATTTTGTAACAAAAAAACATACATCATATGTGCCATGAACTTGATAAATGATTGTTCTACCCGAATATGCAAAGAACAGAAAATCAACGTTTTGGTCCCAAACTTGCCAATCCAGGTGTCGCCCCCTCCCCTTAAGATAAACCCATTCATGTTTTTTTGTGAATAATTAATGAATTCACAGAGACAAAATAACAACAAAAATTATTTAATAAAGAAAGTGCTCATCGCAATGATTGCAAAGGGTATTTTGCATTGGCAACAAATCATGAAATATAAACTGATGTTACAGAATTCTAACATTTGTGACATGATCTTAAGTACTTCCCTTGATAAATGGTTAAGATAAACTTTACTTAAGATTAAAATAAATCTTTCTGCTTCGTCCCAACGAGTTTATCTTAGGCGAAGTCCACTGTACTTAACTTTAAACAAAATTTCATCCCCTTCTATATAACTCAACTACTGACAAAGTTGATTGTATTTATCGTCTCATCCTTGTATGACCATGAGTGATGATGCCATGTGCTTTCAGTACTGGTTTTGTAAACGGCAGAGACACAGTTAGTAGTAATTCTTTTTAACATTTAAGTATTTGAATTTTAAAATGGAAATTCTGTCTTTAGTGTATATATTCACCTCTTATTTAACATTTCAGTTTCAGATTTCAATTGTCTTTGTTGTTGTTTTTTTTCAGAATGTCTTTCAGAAACATGGAATGCACAAGAAGAAGTTACCTCTGAGAAGGAACAGACAAATAATACACCCGGTAAAATAGTCGAGATAAAATCTTTTGCTTTTTTTTGTATGGTTTAGCCAATGGGTTATATGACAAAGCTACAGGCCATTTTTTTTTTGTATTGTTTAGTTATATAACAAAGCTACAGGCCATTTTTTTGGGTTTAGCCAATGGGTTGTATGACAAAGCTGCAGGCCATTTTTTTTTTGTATGGTTTAGCCAATGGGTTATATGACAAAGCTACAGGCCATTTTTTTTTTTATGGTTTAGCCAATGGGCTTTATGACAAAGCTACAGGCCATTTTTTCTGCCTTTCAAAATCCTTGTAATTTACTTCATGAAATAATGAACATGCAGAAAGATATTTTTATGGGCTTATATCATGTGTTTGTAAACCAAAAGGCTTCCAAAGCAAAAAGATTGATAGTTAAGACTTTTAACAAAAAGGATGTTATCAGTTAACATCTTGCAAACATTACCAATAATGATTTATATGGGAAAATATTTTTTTGGGATGCTGTCTTCGTTTAATCAATGTTTTAAAATTTATCTCATTTTTTATTGTTTGAAATGTTAAACAAAATAGGTAAAATTCTGCCAAACTGTCTCTAGACATGCTTATTCTAAGTAAAGGTGATGTATGAACATCACCCAATATCACACCTCAAGAACGAAGAGATAGAGGATGGGTAAGGAAGTAAGTTACGGTATTATACTAGTACTAGTCGTTCTCAACCGCCCATGTCCGGATGCATGCATGGCATTGGCATTGCTCAAGCCAACACTGAACTAGACACTTGATAAGTACAACACGACATTTCCCTCCTGCCTTTCTCACCCTCTCTACAAATACCGGTACATTCATAGATCTAGCTACATGAGTTTATTTTCTTTTGTTTTGAGAACTTTAAACGAGAAAAAAAAATTCCCCATCGAATTATGCCAATCAAACCGATACTGGATCTAATTGGAGCCGAGGTTGCTCATTTGTTTTACTCATTTGGCCCACGGTGTTTTTAATGACTTAATTAAGGAAAACAATCGAGGATTTTTAACCCTGGTAAGGCTATGACCGGTAAATGCCGGTTTGTTACAACACTCCATTCAGCGCAACGCTCGGGATTTCCGTTTGCCTGCTAGTACTACACAAACTTCTCAGCGTGATGCCCGGCATTTGCCGGGAAGGAAGGACGGGTCAAGAGAGGCCTGGGTATTCCTCCTTCTTGGTACCCTCTTACTGTCTTACACTCATCCTCTCTTAATCCTCTTTTAAAATAATACTTTCTGATTGGTTAGCCGTTTAGTAAACAGGAAAAAGGACGCGTTCAGGCTCATGAGCTTACGTCCAAAAGGCATTCGGTTGAATCTATTTCTAAAGGGATGTGTCCATCATTATCTTTGCCTTGGACAAATGATAGTAATGATGCTAACAGCTGTACTATGCATGAAGTAGGCTTGATTATACAAGTTTCATTCATTGGTCACCCCCATTGTAAAATGGAATGATCCTACTAGGACAAGTCCATCACCAGAGGGATGTAAATGTGACCTGGTTTGTTTTGAAAGTGTGGGTGATTGAGCTGATAATAATAAGAATGTGTGTTTGCACAGATACGTAATTGTTCTTTTTGTCTTCTACTAAATTGAAAAGAATGGGGTCATCCTAGTTTGGCTTGGCTTGGGTGAGACTAGATGATCGCTATGCGTCTGAATTCAATAGGTTGGTGATGGCCTGGTCAGAAATCACACTTCCCCATGAACTCGTAAAATTTCGTGGGCAGCCTCGCGGAGTGGTGATGAATGTTAGCAAGCCAACTAGCATGTGGCAGCCATTGCACTGGCTGAGCGAGCCGCTTTTCTTGTGTTAATGACTTTGTTGGAACCGAGATCTCATTGAATCCGAGCTTGTTAAAATCAAGGTTTACTGGATACATATTTATGTAAATTCTTACGTTTTCATACTATTTGAAACAAAAAAAGAAAAAAAGACTTATTCATTTTCTTTCTTGTCTTCACAGAAAAAGGCAACAAGAAAACCAAGAAGAAAAAGGATGAGCTTTAAAAGATTAGCATAAAATAGAAATAATTTTTTTTTTTATAATGCATTTTAATATCTTTTTGAAATGTGGTGTTCTTATTCATTGTAATGATGCATTCCAGTGGCCAAAAAAATGCCTTTGAGTTGAATCTTGTATTATAATGTATTCATTTTTATGCTTCATTTTTATTGCCATTTGATTTTAATCGTGTGATTAATATGATTGCCATTGTTGACTTTACAAATTACGTATTAGATATTGATAAGGTGCCAGTGTTAAATGTATAAACTGTTGAAGGAAAACAAAGAACAGAATTATATATATAGGAGGAACTCAAAAGTAGAAACAAAATTACTAGCAGTATGATATTTTCAGGTTTGTCAGGAGACATGATGTTCTAGAGATAAGGTGACTGCCTCTCAACCAGAAGGTCATGGATTCGTGCTCTGACAGTGACAGTAGTGATGGAGAAAATTTTTCTTGAGTTTTTCGGGTAAAACTTACCCCCTGGTCGAGGATGGTGGATTGATAGCTAGGCCCACCTGAGACTGACAATAAAAAGAAGGTCTTGTGTGCAGATCACAACACTCTGTTCGTTAAAGATCCTTTGGCTGTTTACAGGGCAAAATTAAAAATCCAACGAACAACCTAATGATCTCTTTTGTTGTTCATGGGGACAAATCAAAGCAAGTTCAGGCTTATCAAGTGGGAAAATATTTATTTTGTCTGTAGTTTCTTTTCTTTTTGCATTACGTAAATAATCTAGATATTATCAAGCATAATTCATTCTTTTTCCTTGTTTGTCTTTCTCATTTTGTCTATCTGTATCTTTTTCTCTGCCTGCATTATATGTATGTCTGTTTCATCAGAGATATGAAACATGCAATAAATCGAATATGAGAAACGATCAAGACAAAGCATTTAAATATAATATTTCTAATTTCTATTTGTAAACTTATGATGTAATAACTTTTGATTGCCAAATAATTTTAGATCTTGGAGATTGGTAATCTCTGGCCATAGATGATAAGAAAGCCTGACACTAAAGTGACACCCAGTGACTGGTTTCCCATTAGTATAACAATACAACACAGTTTGCATCACATTTTGTTCACTTACCCACAGCAGCAATAATAATACATGTAATGCATGATCATGGTGGTAACATTACATTAGTAACAATAATAACACTGATGAAATGATGATACACAAGAAAGGTTCATTTTATGAATTAAATTGAGGGTAATTGAATCAATGTAAAGCTTGCATTTTTTTGGTTAAAAGTAGTGTTTTGCTTTCAAAATATGCTTAATCTAAGAAGTATGCATTTCAGTACCACATGTTTTAGCTGTGACTATTATTAATGTATTATATATACAGCCTATACATGAATTATATTTGTTTACAGCATAAGATAGGTTATAATATCATTGTGTGCAGAGGTAACTTTTTGAGAAAATGAGAAAACTATGGGGTACAAATTGTACTTATAAGATGTGAAAAATGCTAGAAAATTTGCATATGTACTATTATATATAAATAAACTCGTGAACAAAAGAAAAGAAAACGCTTTGAAACACTATGTTTTTGGAAAGATTTAATGTTCGTCATTATACAGTTAATTACATATTGTAAAGCAGTTAATGTCTGAAGTGTGTCAAATGACCAAAAATTATTTAGATCACCCCACGGACCACGCCCACGGTTTGCACATGCATTTGTCTAAACGCCATAATATCACGTCCTGGCCAGTATTCATGATTTCATTTTAAAATGTAGCTTCTTTTTGATCATAATCCACCTTTCAACACACAAATGACCCTGCTCACAGAAAAAGTATAAATTTTTTATTTGACGTCTTTTGTTCACCAATATGCCGCCCTGTCTTTAACTATTCCTGACACAGTGACGGCTGTAGAGTCATTGGCACGCTTGATGTAGGAAGGAGTTGGTGTCAGAGATGTTGTCAGATATTTTAAATGTTGCCCAACAGCCATTTCAAAGTTGAAAAGAAAGTGGAAAATGCATGAAATTGTTGACGATTTTGCGAGAACAGGGCATCCGTAGTGCCGTTTTTCATAGATAGTAATTATGACATAAGAAGATTTTACCAACGAGATAATGCTAGAGCTTACATGGCTAGAATTATGACTGACTTTCTACAGCAGCACAATATCCCATGTCCTTTGAGCTTGTCCTCACCTGAAGTAATTTTTTGGTGCTTTTGAGTTTAGGTTTTTGCTTTTAGTATGTACATGAGTAACTGTCAAAATACAGTCAATTTATATCATTGAAAAGTTTGTAGTGTCCTTGGTTCCCATAGAAACGGCCGCCATCTTGGATTTTGACTCAATTTCAAAAATCTATCTCCTCCCCTAGTTATTAATAAAATCACTCAAAACCTTTGCAGGTCGTCTTTTCCATTCAACATCTAAAGAGTGACGTCGGGTTTTCTGATATTTGGATAGGTTTTTTTTAATGAATTTTTGAAAATACCATATATCGGGAATGTACAAAAACGGTGTTTTTATTACAATTTTTTTCTCAAAAAGTTTACAATATATGAAAAAAACCCTAAGTCATTCTATTAACATTGACAAGAGGAACCTGTGTACCAAATATAATACAAATCATTCGGTAAATGGCGGAGGAGATAGAATTTTAGTGTGGAAAAACTACATTTCGAGAAGTTTGCAAGTAAAAAAAATCAAAAGAAAATAACACAAAACAAACGCTTCAGACGGGTTTCCCTTGTTGTAGCAGCCCCTTTGCTTTAACTCTTTCGACAGTCTCTGGCATTGTTAATTATGTAAATAGGATTATAAATCTAGGTTTAGATGTGCACTGTTGTGAAAACAGACGGCGAAAGGACCAGTTTTGGGGTTTGTTCCTCTATATCCTATGCTTGTGCGCGTGTTTACATACACACTGACGTGCAGTGCCTCTTATATCACACAGCGATGGGAGACTCGTAAATCGGTGTTGGCAAAACGAGGTCAAGTCGTGTGTTGCCTCATTTGGCGATTAACTGCCAATAAACGGATTTTTACTGCCATTTTCTCAGTCAGTGTTAGGTTAATTTACGTCAAAATTTTGATTGTTTTTAGCTACCCTCGCCTACAAAATATTTTGTAAAAAAACAAATTATACGTCATATGGACATTTTTTTGCCATGAACTTGTAGATAAATGATTGTTCTACCCAAATATGCAAAGAACAGAACATTAACCTTTTTGTCCAAAACTCGCCAGTCCAGTTCAAAACTGAATAGAAAATGGAATGTGCATGGAAATGGTGAAGATCTAGTGAGAACAGTGCGTCCAATCATCCCGTCTGAGCGGCAAATAGTGATAACTCATTTACGTGACAGAAAAAACGAATTGGTGTTCAAACCACCCAAGAGGTTGAAGGGAATCTTGGAAAATTCATCAGCCCTCAATCTATTGGATGCATTTTAAATAATGCCAATCTACACAGTAGAGTAGCACATCATGGTCCCATACTTATAGAGCGTCATCGAGGGAATCATTTGGCTTGGTATTAATTAAGAGCCGGGCAGTGGACAGGGGAGTAGATGATCCAGCCCTCCATGAGTCTCCTGCTGCCTTGCAGGCGGGTCTTGGCCGACCAAAAGCTAAGGGAGTTAACCCTGACAGAAAATAACAACCTGCTGCCTTGCAAGCTGGTTTTGAATGACTTAAGGCTAAGGGAGATAATCTTGACAGAAAATAACAAGGCCTGGTAGGGGGCCTTAAGGTAGCAGCCCCACCTTCTATCTAGGGTACAGTGGGCTAATCACCTGCTTATCCAAAACCAAACTGATTCAGAGAAACAAAAGTAATATAACCGGCTTTATCTGTTGAAGACGAACTTGGAAACGAATACGGACTGATTTTTGAACATAGAATGTTACGGCAATAAATGGAAAAGAGTTAGAATTAGTTGAAGAAATGGACAAATTCAAAGTAGATATTTTGACCATTACAGAAACAAAGAAAAAAGGACAAGGAATAGAAAATGTAGGACCGAGTTTGCATAGGATCCGCTGGTGAAGCACTTTGTCAAAGGCCTTTGAGAAGTCCAACAATATGGCATCATTTTGTCCGCCTCTTTCAAGTTCAGTTGTGAGGTCTTCTAATCTATGATGGAAATCAGCTGAGTTTCACATGATCGTCGTTTCCGGAAATCGTGTTGTGCATCCGTAATGATACTGTGTGCCTCAAGGTGTTCAGTTATGGCAGACCTGACAATGTGTTCTAGGACGTAATAGTATATACAAATGAATGATATAGGTCTGTAGTTTGATGTTTTGTTTCTGCTTCCTTTTTAAAGATGGGCTGCAGGTTCGCGTGTTTCCATATTGATGATATGTTGCCACTTTCTAGCGAAAGTTGAAGCAGTTTTGTAAAGTCTGCGGCAATCTCTTTCGCACATAACTGCATGAGGCGACAAGGGATACCGTCAGGACCTGCAGCTTTTCTGGGCTGGAGTTCTTCAAGTAGTTTTTACACTCCTGTGACAGTTACTGTGATGTCAGGTATTGGGGGTATTTGATTTGTCTTTATTAAAGGAAGGTTTGTAGTGTCCTCTTAAGTGAAGACAGAGCAGAATTGTTCATTTAATGTGTTCGCCTTATCTATATTGGTGGTATAGGTAGTGTTCCCTTTGATCAATGGCACCAATCCCTTAGTGTCGCGTTTTCTATTTTTAATGAATTTCCATAGATTTTTGTTTGAGTCCTTGGTTATGAAATTATTGACATATTTGTGAAAAGTTGTTCTGTTTTCCCGTCTTGTTTCTTTCTTCAGTGATTTGTACTTTTCCCAGTCGGCCGCTTCATTTGTTCTCTTAGCTTTAGTCCATGCTCTCTTTTTTATTCTTGATAATCGTTTCACGTCAGTAGTGATCCAGAGCTGATGATAATTATTTCACTGTGTATGTCTTAATGGGGACATGGTTCTTCAATATGGACTGCAAATGATTGTTCATGGCATCCCATATTTCTCCAACATTATTAGTATCCTCCAAGATTTTATTGGTGAATGTTTCTATGTCATTATGCATGGCGTTGAGATTTACCTTTTTCCACAGGCTGATGGTATGTGGAATTGGTTTGGTTATATTAGCTCTTATATTGCTGTCTATAAGAACAATATCATGGTCGCCAAGACCTGGAATTATTGTTGAATCTTTTATTAGGTTCGGTCTATTGGTAAAGAACAGATCAAGAATGGAGTCACTTCTGGTATGAATTTCATTTATTTGGGACAAGGCAAGGTCTTGTATTTTGTCTAGAAACATGTTATTCATTGTGAGTGGATACTGATGTCAATTATTCGTTGCGTTTTCCAATCGATGTCAGGTAGATTAAAATCTCCGCCTACCCATATAACGTTGTCCTTGTTTAGGTGATTAAGACAATTAGTAAGATCTGTCATTTGGTTTACATTCGTGTGCAATGGTGTTCTATATACGGATCCAACCACAAGAGTGTTGTTGTGAATAGATGTGTCAATTTTCACAAATACTGCTTCAACAGATGGAAAACAATTGTTAATTTCATGCACGACAAGATGAGATTTGGTGGCAACGAGAACTCCACCACAGTCGTCGTGTCTGTCCTTTCTAAACACGTTGTATTGTAGCTCTGGTGGAAAGATCTCGGCGTTATTTATCTCCTCTTTTAGCCATGTTTCACATCTAATAACAATATCTGGTTTTGTATTTTGTAGGATGTGCCAGAATACAGTTTTTTTATTTAAAAGACTTTGAAAAGTAATCACAAGAACACATACTGTTTGTTGGAATTTATTTGCGTCATTTTTACGAGACTAGGACTGTGGCATTTTATTAATGTTCACTTTTGTCCAAGTGGCTGGGGGTCGGGAGTTGCGATGTAGAACACATGGACGGTGACCAAGGATACTATTAACAGGTTATTGTTTATGTTCACAGCTGGAGACCTCGTTCGTAAGAAAGAACCTCGTCATTTTCTTCATTGGTCATTTGACTGTGGATGGCACTGTCGGTATCGATGTGCGACAGTGGTGCGGGCGGTTGTTGTTGTCTTTTTGCTTTTCGTTTTCCACCGCGAGACCAGCGTCTCGTGTTTACAACAGTTGCTTGTAATTGTAACTGAGTAGTATTCCATTCATGATATGAACAAAGCAGTGGGAGCTAAAAATGGACAAACCTTTTAGATCCATTGTAAAAATTTTGATAAAAATGGCAAAGATAATGAGCGACAATGGTATAAAATTTGTAGGAAATCAGCTTAAAAGAGGCACAATAAGTTTGAAAATGCGCCAGTAAAAATCCAGAAAAAGCTGATGAAGGAATCTTGTTAACGTTGATAAAAAAGTAAAACTTATAGGAGACACATAAAACACAGCAGCCCTGTTTACCTCCTGTCTTCATTGTAATCTTTCATCTTCTTCATTTCAATGCCTCATATTATCCTTTTATTCAACTTACTGTCTCGTTCGGCATACCTTTAATGTATCGCTTCATAATCATATTTCTCTTGATACTAAGAAAGGCGCCGGTAGCTTAGTCGGTGCAATCATTTCCAGTTGACCCAGCAGCAAAATGGATAATTTACTAGTACATACTGTATAGAAGGCATATGAAACACGCTAAGGCAAAGTCGACGTGGAAAGCAATGGCAAACTAACGCTAACAACACATAATGACAACGACATGTCGAGACAAATCAGGACTCTACACAGGTTTACCCCAAGCTCAACTAACAACACATAATGACATGTCTAGACAAATCAGGACTCTACACAGGTTTACCCCAAGCTCAACTAACAACACATAATGACATGCCTAGACAAATCAGGACTCTACACAGGTTTACCCCAAGCTCAAAAATAAGCGTGGGCACTAAACTATGTTACTCTTCTTTATTTTAAAGTTCTCTTAGGTTCTCTTTGCCCTTACTATGATCTGTGCTTTTTTAATATGTTGACATTGCTTTGTTCAGAGTACACATTTTGAATGAATGGAGTTGTCAGAGTACACGCATTTTGAATGAATGGAGTTGTCATAGTACACGCATTTTGAATGAATGGAGTTGTCATAGTACACACATTTTGAATGAATGGAGTTGTCAGAATACACGCATTTTGAATGAATGGATTTGTCATAGTACGCATTTTAAATGCGTGGAGTTGTCAGATTACACACATTTTGAATGAATGGAGTTGTCAAAGTACACGCATTTTTAATGAATGGAATTGTCAGAGTACACGCATTTTGAATTGTCGTGGATTTGTCAGAGTACACACATTTTGAATGAATGGAGTTGTCAGATTACACATTTTGAATGCATGGATTGGATTTTGATCAGAGTACACACATTTTGAATGAATGGAGTTGTCAGATTACACACATTTTGAATGCATGGATTGGATTTTGATCAGAGTACACATTTTGAATGAATGGAGTTGTCAGATTACACACATTTTGAATGCATGGATTGGATTTTGATCAGAGTACACACATTTTGAATGAATGGATTGGATTTTTTGTGAAGGATTGGATTTGTCACACACATTTTGAATGAATGGATTGGATTTGTCATAGTACACACATTTTGAATGCATGGATTGGATTTGTCCAGAGTACACGCATTTTGAATGAATGGATTGGATTTGTCAGAGTACACGCATTTTGAATGAATGGATTGGATTTAATCCAGAGTACTGCATTTTGAATGAATGGATTGGATTTGTCATAGTACATATTTTGAATGAATGGATTGGATTTGTCATAGTACGCATTTTGAATGAATGGAGTTGTCAGAATACGCATTTTGAATGAATGGATTGGATTTGTCAGAGTACACATATTTTGAATGAATGGATTGGATTTGTCATAGTACACGCATTTTGAATGAATGGATTAGATTTGTCAGAATACACGCATTTTGAATGAATGGATTGGAGTTGTCATAGTACACGCATTTTGAATGAATGGATTAGATTTGTCAGAATACACGCATTTTGAATGAATGGATTGGATTTGTCATAGTACGCATTTTGAATGAATGGATTGGATTTGTCAGAATACACGCATTTTGAATGAATGGATTGGATTTGTCAGAATACATTTTGAATGAATGGATTGGATTTGTCAGAATACGCATTTTGAATGAATGGTTCGTCAGAGTACACGCATTTTGAATGAATGGATCTTTGTTACTGTACTGCTTTGAAGGTGTTTCAAACGCCTTTGAGCTGACAAATGCAAGTACACCAGATTTCAGATCTTCTTTTTCCTTATAAATATAAATGACTGGCCGACTCACATCTTGAGTATTACTACTGTCAGTGTGCATGCTTTTAATTTAACCCGTGTTATTTTGATTAGTGTGTTTAATTCTGTTTTTAAAGTCCTCAGTGCTACCACATAGTTTAATTTCTATTGGCAGTCTGTTCCAGACTTAAAGTACTAGGATAAATTGAGTGTAGACAACAATCAAAGTTTGAAGATGGGACCAAGTGTGTTTGACAGCTTGACCTATTTGTTCTTGTTTTAAGTTTAAGCAGACGTTAGAGTGATCCTAATAACGTAGTCCTACTTTCTTGAAACAGCCAAGTTGAATACTATGAACATGTACAATATTTCTTGGATATTCCCTGCATATTCCAATTTCCCATGGAAATTCATTTGAATTTGAATTGACCCTTTATAATTGTAACAAAGTGATTGACCAACGGAAAGGCAAATATTGAAAAGAGTAACACAATTGCGCTTATCTTTGACATTAATTCTCATCGCTGGGACTAAACATTATTGAAAAGATTTGAAACAAAACTTTTTTCTCTCATCACAACAGTGAATTTCGGGATCAACATTACCACCTCAACTTCAATGCAAAATCCACTCATCATATGTAGTATGTAGATGATTATTTAGGGGGTGGAAGTAATACTGAGATATCAGTGTCTTTCCATACAAATCTAGGGTTGACATCTTGGCATTGGCATTTGACTGGATCTTTTTCAGTAAAACCCATCTACTGAGGCAGTAAGCAGTAAGCAGGATATAGTGCCCAAAACCTAGAAGTCCTGTGTACTTGTTCCCCCCCCCCCCTCCCTGAGATTTGCTGGCAGTCTGAGTCTGAAAGGACTGTCAGTGTCAGGGATAAATTAAACAGTCAGACCAAAGACCCTGTACATGTAACCAGGACCTGTGTAAAAACGCAAAATGAGGAAAAAACCCAAAAACATCTTTGAGTCATGACTTTACTTTCACACTTTATTATCAAAGTCCAATGTAAAAATAAAGTAACTGTAGAAAATTGTTGATATGAAAATAGGAACAATTATTGTCATTGATTACATAATAAAAGTAGGAAGAAGAAATTTTGATTATTCATAAAATACTTTCAGAAATAGAAATTTTATAAAAATATTGATACATCAACAGAAACCAACTATGATTACATATATGTGCTATCATTTTCAAGTTTAAGGCATCTAATAACATAGGCACAATTTAGTGCTAGCGAAGAAAGAAATGCAACGCTAAAGACAGACATGCTCAGTACTAAAACAATTCCATCCATTTAAATGACTGAAGACACAACCTTGTTGCTTTTTTCTTTCTTTCTTTCATGAACAGATATTTCTGTACACACTGTGATAAAACTCAAGTGCTTTCCTCAGATCCACAAAAAGATTAAGTCCAGAACTGGGTAGTCCAGAGCCAAGGTGTCAGCCTCTCGACAAAAGTCGTAGCTTTGTGCCGGACAGGTTGACAAAATTTCTTGGTGAAGACCTACCCCCTGGTCCAGGTAGGTGGATCGACATCTGGTCCGATCGGAGACAGGCAATAAAAAGGAGGTTTTATACTCATATACAAATCACAACACTCTGTTACAAATCTTTTGGCTGTTTACAGGGCAGCCTGGGCAAAATTAAAAAATCCTACCAAAACCCTGTGGTTGTGAATGTGTGTAAAATTGATTTGGTCCCCTGAAATCTGAAGTATATATGTATATCTCCATTTGGATTTGGGGTTTGTTAGATTGGTTTTTTCCTTTTATTGGAGTGAATCTTTCTTTTGCTTTGTTTTTGATTTATTAATTATTTTTACAATTCTTTAGCACATATTTTCCGTATGTCCTTTCTTCAGCAGTTATACTATAACTTCAATAGTCAACAACCCGATTGTATACAAGCTTTTGTACAGACCTCTGTATTCAGCAATTAGTTGAGCTTGTAGTTAAATCATCAGACATGAGATACAAATATAATGTAAATTAGATTTTTTAAAACACAAAAACATTGAACTGTCCATGAAATGTACTAAATCAAACATGATTAATTCCATTACAAAAAGACAAAATTAGCAGTTCTAAATATGATAATCATTGCAGTTCTAAACATGATAATCATTGCAGTTCTAAACATGATAATCATTGCAGTTCTAAACATGATAATCATTATGAAACAAAAAATAAATGAAAAATCCAGCTGTTTATAAGCATGTCATAAAAATGTATCCCTCTAGATTTATCTTTCTAAGAAATTCTACATGAAATGAGAAACCACAGCACTTCCATGGGGATTAAAACCCAGTCAAAAAAATGTCAATGAGAGAAATCAATGAATTGGATGGACTGGACATTTTTAACCCAGTCAAAAAAAATGTCAATGAGGGAAATCAATGAATTGGATAGACTGGACATTTTTAACCCAGTCAAAAAATGTCAATGAGGAAATCAATCAATTGGATGGACTGGACATTTTTAACCCAGTCAAAAAAATGTCAATGAGGAAATCAATGAATTGGATAGACTGGACATTTTTAACCCAGTCAAAAAAATGTCAATGAGGGAAATCCATGAATTGGATAGACTGGACATTTTTTATTTGTCACAGCTTTCTAAAAAGTGGCAGCTGTTAAACTGTTATGGTGGTGCCATTAAATATTCATAATATTAAAACAAAATTATATATATTTTTTGAACCCTCAAGAAGCAATGACTTGGTTTTCTTACACTTTGTGAATTTGCGAGAGCTCAGCCTCATACTCATGACAATATTTACTATAAATAAACAAAGGATTGTTCAACACATTGTATTGCAGTACTAAAAGGAATCTTGATTATGTCGTAATTCAAAGGCCCATTTCCAAATGATATCTGAATAATGAATAAAGAGTCAGAAACAGAAAAATGTTAATGTTTCTAATGAACATAAGTTAAAAAAGACACAACTGACAAATGCACTAGCCCGGTCACATAATCTAAAATGAAAAATCAATACCTCTATACATAAAACTTTAGAAGCAAAGAATGAACTTTAAATCATATTTAAAAATGGTATACCTGTGTGACAATTCATGGATAATGAAACAAAACAAATTAAACCTTTCTTATGTTTCTTTCAAAATCTTGAAATAAAGGAAAGATACATAATTTATTACAAATATTTTCAGGACAAAAATTGCATTCAGTCCTGAAAAATGCATAAGTTTTTATGCTCTGATAAGGTATACATCTGTTTCTTTGATGATTTGTATTTTGAGTTTTGTTTCCATTTCACATGAAATAAGATGAAATCATGAAAAATACTATATCATTAAATCTTGAAACACTTAATTTCTTTTTTTTTTTAAACGGTTGTTTAAAGTCTTAGTTTTAATCAAAAATCTTTTACCAAGTGATAACATTGACATTGACAGTCTGAACTAAAACATGTCAATCACAATAAAATATTTCTCAAAGCCAAAGTCTTCATTAAAGTCAAAGTCACAAACTTGCAAATGGAAGCCACAATAGCAATCAAATGACATGTACACATACATTACAACACTGTCCTTTTCTTCCTGTAACATCAGCTGTAGAAAGAACGTTATAATAAGTTTGTGGGATTTGGGGTCATGGAGTAAAAGTTTTATTTCAATTAGATTTCAAAAGTGTTATGTAAGAACAGACTTTGACGATGACTAGAATCCTTTGTTCTGATGCCCATGTCAATAAAATATTAAAAATATACAGATATAAAACACTGCGTGAGTACAGATATGATGAAACTGACTTTGTGAGATTTAGCTGATCATGGTAATCATATTAATATATAAGCAAACAACAAATTGATTACACGTTTAACAGCTAGGTGGCGTCAGTGACAAAGTGGTTAGACTGTCTGACTTGAGATCATAAAGTCCCGGGTTTAAATTCTAGCAAAACTCGGTCCCACATATGTTCCTGGGAAAAGACACGTAACACCCATATTCCCCATTTAACCTAGAGGTACAAGCACTAGCTTGGGAGTAAAAAAACTCTCGTCAGACTGACATCCTGTCCCGGTGATTATCATCACCTGTTCCGTGTTCCGCTTCATGCCATAGGAACTGGGATAAGTTCCAGCTCTATGGGCCGTAATGGCCTTCAAGGAACTTTACTCTTAACAGCTACATAATAAGAATGTATTGTGCCCCATAAAGCCAGACCGTGTTCTATTAATAAAGTCAGGAAAACAGCTGATAATGTGTCACTCCCAGGATGGGACACAAGTCTTGACGCAGGTTTTATTGCCAAACTGATGTTGGTACCCACTTGCACTGCACAAGGGTTAAGTGGAGAAATACGTGTTAAATATTTGCCAAGGAACTGTCAAACCCAACAGTACAAAAATTCAAAACCTAGGACCTCATTCTCTCGAATCCAGCAGCCTATCAACACCAAGTTATAAAAACTAGTCTACCCATTGGTGCTAGCCTACAGTTGATTGAACACAAACAAAAACAAATCCAAACTCGTCCGTTACTTCAAGAATAAAATGTTTTCAATGTTTTGCTTTTCTAAAAAAAAAGCTAAACATTTGGTAACACATATATATATCTTTTAAGTATCGTAAGTAATCTCATCATTCACCATAAACAGCTTAGTTTATATCACTAATAGAGAGAGCTATATAACTACATCACTTACACTACAGAGAGCTCTATAAATATAAAACTTACAGATAGCTCTTAAACTACATCATTTACTAAAAAGCTCTCTAACTATAACTCTTATGGAGAGCTCTATACTGACATGACTTATAGAGTGCTCTTTAACTTCATCACTTGTAGAGAGCTCTTTGACTATATCACTTATTGGCAGCTCCATAACTACACTATTTACAGAGAGCTTTATGCCTACATCAGTTATAGAGAGTCCTGTAACTCCTACAGCTACAATTATTTACAGAGAGCTCTATAACTAGATATACACACCTTATAGTTAGAGGCCTCTTTTAACAATATCATTTACAGATAGCTCTATAACTACATCGTTTAAAGAAAGCTCTATAACTACATCTTTTATACTAGAGATCTATATACTTACATCGCATGCAGACAGCTATATAACTATATCATTTATACAGAGCTCTATGGCTATACCATTTATAGAGAGCTTTATAACTATAATATTTATAGAGAGCTCTAAAACTACATAAATTCCTCACAACAGATGTAAACATTGAGAGAAATGAATGTGTCCATCTAATGTCCTCAAATACATTGTTATGTTAATTAATATTATCAAATTGTTAAAATTATTTCATCACCATTTTGAAAATATTATGCATTTTTATTGCGCAGCCATGAAAAAATAGTATATCATGAGGAAATTTCTCTGAAAAAGAATTTAAAGTTAAGGGTTCTCCAACAGTTAAACTAAGTTTCTCTCATTTTACTAATAGAGAAATATACAAGACGAAAAAGGTCATGTGGAGAGTAACAAACGTATATTTAAACTAATATTGACGTTAGAGCCTCATAGGGAAGGAGAAAATAATCTATGTAGATGTTATAGGGAAGGAGAAAGTAATCTGTATAAATATTAGAGCCTCATAGGGAAGGAGAAAATAATCTATGTAGATGTTATAGGAAAGGAGAAAGTAATCTGTATAAATATTAGAGCCTCATAGGGAAGGAGAAAGTAATCTATATATAGATGTTAGAGCCTCATAGGGAAGGAGAAAATAATCTATATATATAGATGTTAGAACCCCTCACATATATATATATATATATATATATATATATATATATATATATATATATATATATATATATATATATATAATATAAAGTCTATATAATATATTAATAATATAAAGTCTATATAATGTATTAATCTCAGGTTCCTGCCTACAGTTGTGACTGAAATAATTCCAAGCAGTAAAACTGTTCAGACATCTTATAGATTTCATAAAGTTATACTAAAATAGTCAACATTTTTGAGTTAGAACGGTTTGTCAAGCAGGCGATGATTTATCAGATATATAAATATACACATATATTTCAAACAGGCTTTCTTTACCTTCCTTGTAAGTTAAATCTCCCATAGAAAAAGTTATGAACACATTTGAATAGTCACTTTTACATGGAAGGAGAAGGAAGTCACAATGAACAAGAAAACATTAAGAAATGGGTTTAAGACATATTCCATATAAATTATAAAGAAAGTAAGGCAAGAGTATAAACATGCATCCTTTATACTGGAAACCAAACATTGGTTAACCAATGATGAACAAAATTTGACAGATAACGTAAAAAGACTATTAAAATTGATACAATCAGTACAGACAATTTCACACTTACAATATGACACAAAGAGCAAAAATGATAAGTAGATATATAAAATAGAATAACAAGGTAACTGTCATAATAGATATGGCAAGAGTATTTTGAGTAGCTACCCTTCTTAAATAACAGTATCTTAAATAAACATTCCCTCTGACATGTAATATGGCTGATGAATATCTCATGGTAAAGTGGAATCAACAACTAGAATTGTTTACAAGAAATTCAGAGTCAAATCAGATTATGTCAAGCCTGCTCTAGATTAAAAAAGAAGTACATGTATTATTAATACACCCGTTAGTAGTGCCAAAGAGAAAAACACATGTGGCAAAGGTATTTCAATCAACTGCCTTGAACTAAATCTAGCTGATAAATTTGACATGGTGCATTTATTTGTCCCTTCAACAGAAAATGGTTGTTTAATTTGAGACAGATAACAACCTCTTTAAATAATGTCTTGTTTTGATTTTATAATTCTGTGAATTAAACTTAATTATGATAAGGGGTGTACCTTGATATTGAACTAGATCTACCAGATTGGTTTGACATGATGATTTCTTTCCCTTCACCAAAAGAAAATGGTTATTTAATTTGAAACAAACACTAATCTCTTTAAATAATGTCTTGTTTTGATTATATTTGTCTGTTGATTGAAGATAATGATGATAAGGGGTGTACGTGACCCTTAACACCTGCCCGTTTACGTTGACATTTGCTTTGACACGACGCATTGATTTCTCTCTCTTCACCGAAAGAAAATGGTTGTTTAATTTGAGATAAAAAAAAATAATATCTTTAAATAATGTCTTGTTTTGATTTGATTTTTCAGTTTTGATCTTATTTTTCAGTTAATTAAAGTTCATGATGATAAGGGTGTAATAATACAAATTTAAACTTAGATTGGATTATAATGTATCTCGGAGCACTCCCAAGGTCAAGCATTTCCCTCAGTCTGATGATAGTACAATCTAGGTCAAAATTTGCTTATTATTAACCTTTAGCCCAAAACACTATTGCCCTCCTAGTAGCCTTTATCACAGGTCACTGGTGGCTCTATGAGCCCTCTAAGACTTGTCAGTATTAACAAATTCTGGTTCTACGGATGAACCCCAAGGACTTGATAGAATTATCAAAATCTGATTCTATGAAAGAGCCCTCTAGGAACGTGCTAGCATTATCAAAATCTGTGTCTTTGAGCGCTCAAGGACTTGCTAGTAGTAGCATTATCAAAATCTGACCTTTTGAGCCCTCAAAGACTTGCTAGTATTATCAAAATATGTCTTTTTGAGCCCTCAAGGATTTAATAGCAATTTCAAAAGAGGGCCAAACACGAGTCCTATTCGCCATTGATGCTCAAAGTCAAAGAAGCTTTCAGAGAAGGCTATTCCTTGGTAAAAGTTACATCTCAATCACAATGTTTACTTCTTAACCTCTGGGAAAACGAGTGAAAATAAATTGGCTTTTCAATACGACAACGAAAGAAAAAAAGTTGAAGCGTACCTTTATAACAAAAAAAACCTCTGCTACATGAAAGGAAAACTTTTCTGAGGGGTCTACGTGATTATGTCAAAAGAAATTACGTTCGACATTTCACGGTCTGGATGCCAAACAAAACAATTTTCACTGCAATGGGCAATGGTAAATGGGGTAATTCAGTAGATCACTAGGTTTGCTGTTACCTAGAAATTATAGTGTTTCAATATTCAACCAAATGTATTGATACTATTCACTTACTTTTCTGTGACATAACATCAAAAAATTACATCAAGAGGTAAAATACTTTCATTTCTTTAGTTCACTTAGTTTGCTACATGACTCAATGAACGTGAATACATACCTAAAATTCTATAGTTGCATTTATTCCCCCCCATTAGTCCCTATTAATCTTACTGTTCAAAATTCATAAAATCCTTCAACTTTCACTATCTTTTCATATCACTGTTTTGCATTTGCTTTTTCAGGTTCTATACATTTGTGCCATTTGAAATAAAAATTTGAAATGAAACGAAAGTCAAGACCATTGGAAATTTCACTCAATGAAACCGCCATTCATTTTTTAGATTATAGTTTGTTCCATTCACAATTGGCTTTGAACGTATTGACAGTAAAAAAGAATTTATGGAAACTATTAACGGTTCATATCAAATAAGGATAAAAAAGGCAAAATGAACAGGAGGTAATATTGGATAGCCTGCTTACATAACTTGGCTTAGATAGAATTCTGGAATGAAAACAAAAAAGGGGAACAACAGTAGCCCGAACAAAGACTTTTCGCTTCCATAATGACCCAAAATATGCCATCAGTGTCTTTACTTGGTTGATCAAAGGTGTCAACAATATTTTGATTCCTCCTGTCAATGTTCCGGCCGGCGGCACATGTTTGTACATCAACACAAAATAAAAACAATCGCAGTTTCTATATATATATAAACTAAATTGCTCAGATTAATCAGAAAAGAGCATCACTAATCTGTAAGAAAGGAAATTGCAGTGTTGTAGAGGAAATTGTAATTGAAGATAAGGAAAAATGACTTCTTAAAAGCTTCTGTCTTTAATATCTATGAGAGGATCAACATCCCATTGAAGTTTTAAGACACTTAACGTGTTTAGGCTTGCTTATTTATTAATGGATTTGACACTCAGAAAAATATAAATGTCTGTTTCAAAACAGACTTGGCACTATAGTGTGTATATATAGGTATAGAAAATGTTCTTGATTCAATGATTATCGGTCAACAATGAAATGTCCTAAGTGATTCTACAATGCTGTGACTTCTGTCTCATTGCCATGGAAAAGCTCCCAGTAGTCAGGGGGGTCTACATCTTGGCCACAAGGATCCTGCAATTTTTCTTGACCAGACACAGTGATTGGCTCTTGCTGAAAGGACAAAGAAAACAACAGGAATTAAACCTCAAAAGAGGAACAAGAGACTTTTATGGCCTTTTTACCCCTGCAACAGAGAGATAGATGATGAGAAAATTGGTGACAATGCAAAGATGGATCATGGAATAATTTGAGACAATGGAAAGATGGATGATGGGAAAAATGGTGACATTGGAAAGATAAGACGATGGGAAACTTGGTGACAATGGAAAGATGGATGATGGAAAAAATTGATGATAATGGAAAGATGGATGACAAATGGAAAAATTTGGTGACAAATGGAAAGTGGGATGATGGAAAATTGATGTTACAATGGAAAGATAGCTGATGGGAAAACTGGCAACAACGGAAAGAAAGATGATGTGAAAATAGGTGACATTGGAAAAATGGATGATGGAAAAATTGTTGACAACAGAAAGACGGATGATGGAAAAATTGGTGACAATGGAAAGATAAACGATGGGAAACTTGGTGACACTGGAAAGATGGACGATGGGAAAATTGTTGACAACAGAAAGACGGATGATGGGAAAATTGGTGACCATGGAAAGAAGGATGACGGGAAATTTGATGACTATGAAAAGATGGATGATGGGAAAATTGGTGATGATAGAAAGATGGAGATTGGGGAAATTGGTGACTATAGAAAGATGGATGATGGGAAAATTGATGACAACAGAATGATAAATGATGGAAAAATCGATGACAACAGAAAGGTGGATGATAGACAAATTGGTAATGGAAAGATACATGATGGGAAAATTGGTAGCATGGTAGCACAGGAAAGATAGATGATAGGAAAATTGGTGAAAACAGAAAGATAGATGATGGGAAAATTAGTGACAATGGAAAGACGAATGATAGGAACATAAAGTAGCAATGGAAAGACAGACGATTGGGAAAATTGGTGACAATGGACAGATGGATGATGGAAAAATGGGTGACAATGGACCGAGCAGTGGACAGGCGAACACCTTACAGGGATGCGGTCCCGCTGCAGGCTGGTCTTGGCTGACCAAAGGCTAAGGGAGTTAACCCTGACAGAAAATAACAAGGCCTGGTAGGGGGCCCCAAAGTGGCAGCACCACTATCTACCTAGGGTACAGTGGGCCAATCACCTGCTTATCCCAAAACACCTGATGCTGAGAAATAAATACAATATACCTGGCTTTTTAGAAGACGAATATGGAAACGAACATGAGGGCAATAATTTGAAAAGAGATAGAATTAGCTGAAAAAATGGAAAAATTCAAATAAGACATTTTGGCCATTACAGAAACAAAGAAAAAGGACAAGGACTGGAAAATGTAGGACCAAACCATTCTTTAATCTTCTCAAGAGTAAATGTCAAAGATAGAGTTAGAACAGGAGTAGGCCTTCTAATACATAAAAGGCAAGAAAAGCTACTAGAAAGTTGAAAATTTATAAGCCCACGGCTATAGAGGTAAATACTAAACCAAAAGGAAGAGAAATTAAATTATTAATAGCTTATGGACCAAACAAAGACACCACCAAAAGAAGAAAAATATAACTCTGAAAACGATTTACAATTAGCTGTAGAGAATATCAAACCCAAACAGGAACTAAGGGTTTTAGGAGATTTAAACGCTAGAGTAGGCACGTCAGGAGGAGTAATAGGTAAAGAAGGAGAGACAACAACTTCTCCAAATGGAGAGAGACTAATAGATTTTTGTCTACAGAATAACATGAAAATAGTCAACACCTTTTTCCTCATAAAGATATCCACAAATGTACAAGAGGAAATGAAAACAGATGTTAAAAGTCTATCATATATAACATAATAGTTAGCAGCTCCCTTTTTTTACAGTATCATAGATGTAAGAGTAAACAGAGGAGTTGAAATATTTAGTGATCATCACCTAGTGATTGCCAAAATGAAATTACTGACAGAAGAAAACAAACAGAAAAGGAAAGAAAGAAAGCCGCTTAACTTAAGATAGAGGAACTAAATAAACCAATAGTAAAACAGGTATACCAATCTAGGATAAAAAGATTTATCAGCGCAAGGCAGATGGATCTGAATGATACCACAGTAGAAAAAAGTGGCAAATGTATAAAGAAACACTCCTCAGTTGTACTGAAGAGGTCTGTGGTAGGAAACAAAATAAAAGAGATTGGAAAAAAACAGCATGGTGGAATGAGAATGTCAAGACTAAGTTCAAAGAAAAGAAGGATGCCTGGAAGAAATACTTGCAAACAAAGAGACCAGAGGAAAGGATAAATTATGCGAGTAAAACAACTACTGCCAAAGAGGAAGAGGGAAAGCAAAACAGGAACAATGGGAAAGCGTTTGGACAAAGACTTCAAGAAAGTTATCAAGGAAATGAAAAGCTATTCTGGGGAGCAATAAAGAGTACGAGAAAGACCAAAGCATGCCCAATACGACAAATTAAGAATGCCAAAGGAGAAATAATGAAAAACAAAAGAAGACAGCGAAATCATGGAATGTATTTTCAACAATTACATAATCCCTTCAGAACATATGAAACAAGGAGTACAGATCAATTAGTAAAAAACCAAGAGTAACAAATATTCCAGAGGATTGTAGGTACAGTAGTGACCTGCCCATTTTGTCTGTTTCCCAAGCATTGGAAAAATGATTTAGGCAGTCACTACAGTATCTCAATAGAAGAATCCAAACAGCTATAAGAAAAATGAAATTAGGAAATGCCCCAGGAGCAGATCAAGTTTATCCAGAAATGATTAAAAACCAAAGGAGAGAGGCAGACAAACTACTACATGCAATATGTCAACAAGCATGGAAGTCCGAACAGGTGCCTGATAACTGGAAAAAGGGAACGGTAGTATCAATACAGAAGAAAGGATCAACTATGGAATTCTCAAACTATAGAGGGATATCACTACTTAGCGTTACAGGAAATGTATATGCCAGGATACTGGAAATGAGACTAAGGAAAAGAGTGGAAGATCAAATTGAAAAACATTAGAGTGGATTTACAATTAGACAAATAATAGAAAAATTTCTTGAGAAAAACATTGACTTGCACCTGTGTTTTATAGACTTAGAAAAGGCTTTTGACACTGTGAGAAGGGATGAATATGGCAGTCCTTAAAATAATACAATGTAGAGCAAAATTTAATAGAAGCCATTCAAAGTTTTTACAATTAACTAACATGTGCAGTGAGAGTAGCTGGAAACATATCTGAAAAATTTGATGTAGATATAGGAGTAAGACAGGGTTGTATACTAAGTCCTCTTTTGTTTATCACATTTATGGATTCAGTCGCAAAGGTATCCTACAAAATTAAGACAATGAATGTAGGTATGTAGAAGCTCAAACCAGTAAATGTATCAACATGATGAATAACGGACCAAATAAAAGAGGAATGAGAGTAAATGCAAAAAAACCAAAAACAATGCTGGTAACAAGGAAAGCCAAAACACAAAATTTTTAATTGGGCAGGGAGAATTTAGAACAAGTTCAAGGCTACAATTACATAAGAGTAATGATTAACTAAGGAGGGAAAACTTAGAGAAGAAATCAGCCAGAGAATCAAAAATGTAATGACAATATATAACCATCTAGGTAAGGCGTTTATAGGAAACAAGAAATGTCAACAAAAATCAACACAGTATACAACACAGTTTATTGTCCTACTCTCCTCTATGGTAGTGAAAACTGGACCTTAGACAGTAGGGAATACAGTAGAGTACAAGCAGCCGAAATGAAATATCAAAGAAGAGTAGTAGGGAAAGCTAAAAGAGATAAAATCAGAAAGACAACAATAAGAGATCAAACCAAAGCAGATGGCATAAAAACTAAGATAGAAATAAATCAACTGAGATTGTATGGGCATGTAAACAGATTGAATGACAGTAGAATAGCTAAATCAATATAAAGTGCTAAAACCCAAGGTAAAAGACCAAAAGACAGACCTCTGAGAAAGTGAGACAAAGATATAAACGAGGCATTAACGCAAAGAAATTTAACTTTTTTGTAAGGAAGCAGAAAATGCCGGGACAGGGCAGCCTGGAGAAAGTTCATCTTGGGTATCTGAACCGATAAACCGGAAGGTAGAATGCGAACTGATAAAGAAAGAAAGAAAGGTGACAATGGAATGATGGATGATGGAAAAATTGGTGACAAACCTCACAAAGGAAAGATAAATGATGGGAAAATGGTGACAGTAAAGATAGATGATAGGAAAATTGTGAAGATGAAAAGATGGATGGTGGGAAAATTGTTGACAATGGAAATGGAAAAATTGATAAATGATGGGAAAATACAATGTAGATGATAGGAAAATTGATGGAAATATAAAGATGATGGGATGATCGGCAGAAATAGGAAAATTGATGACAATGAGGAGAAAGTTGATGGGAAAATTGGTGACAAAGAGAGGACAGGTGAGAAAATTAGTGTCAATGGATAAATAAATGATGGGAAAATTGGTGAGAATGGGATGACAAATCGGAAAACTGGTGACAGTGGGAATATAAATGATGGGGAAATTGGTGACAATGGAAAGATGGATGAGGGAAAAAATTAGTGACAATGGGAGAGCAGACAGGAGAACTGGTGACAAAGTGAAAACAGATAGGACAACTGATGACAATAGGAGAATACATAAATATTGGTGACAATGGAGAGATAAATGATGGGAAATTGGTGGCAATGGGGAGATAAATGATGGGAAAACTGGTGACAATGGGAGAATGGATGGGAAAAGACAGTGGTACATCAAAGTATATCTTTGTCAATAAAATGAGGAAAGCAAATATCAATGAATAAAACTAAATACCTGACAAAAACTTGTCTCACAAAATTTCTCATTACCTTGTGTAACTTTACCAAGTCATTCAGCGATGTATGCACAACTTGACTAGCACCAAAAAATTGGTAACCATTGTCTGATGAATCAATAAGGAAATGTTTAATGCGAACTGCTTCCTTTAAGGACAACGTGTAACCCCACACTCTTTCACTGACTCGAATAAGAAAAGAACCGGCAGGTTTTGTCTCCAAAAAGTCTCTCTGATTCAGTTCGATTTATAACACCTGCAACACAACAGAGTAAAACAATTCTTATTTAGAAAAACAGCACACAAAAACACACACTGTTGAAAGAAAATAACACTGATGAGTATAAAACCCAATTCCCCTCCCATCAAAAACCACCTTAAAAATGGAAGCTTTTCATACCCTTTCTTATAAGAAGAAATTGAGAAACGAAAAGTTCTGAGTTCCAATTTCAAAACTCACTGAAATCTCATGGATGACAGTAAGTAAAGTACCTTCGACACCATTATGGCCCATAGAGGCAGAACTAAATTTGTTTTCTATAGCATAAAGTGGGCCAGGTGATAAAACGCCTTCTGGGCAGAGTTCTTGCAGGTTATTCTCCCCAGTGTATGTTGCTATCCATTTGTATTATATCTAGGTTGAGTGAAGAAATGCACATCAAATGTCTTTCACTGGAAATACAATGTCAAATCTAACACTGTCAGAATTTTAACCCAGGTCCAATATTCCAACCACTTGATTAAATGTTTTGCATAAGGTTGATTCCTCAAATTAACCAAATGTGATGTGGCGAACCCATTTGTGCTTGTTAAAATCTTTCCCCAATCACTTTAATGCATCTGATTGCGATTGAGTCAATAATGAAAGTACCAGAGTATGTTGGAGCTCTCTATCTGTCTCTCTACCTCTGTTTATATATCTCTCTCTGTCTCTCTTTCTATAAACTTCTCCTCCTTTCTCTCACCCCCCCCCTCTTTAACTTACTCTCTCATTCTCTCCTTCTATCTGTCTGTCTACATCTGCCTCTGTCTGTCTGTCTGTATCTCTCTTTTGTTCAAAAGTTTGTGGAGATGAACAGTCGTCGAGAAAGACTTTGTCTACAAACATCAACGTAAGTACATTGTAATGCTATGACCGGTTCAATTATGGTTTGTATACAGTAGTCACAAAGTATGATATTGTGACAGCATCTACCATGGAACCATCTGAAATAATGTTACGTCACCCCTCTGACTGTAATTGTATTATCTGACGTGAATACAAAATTAAAATCTCACATTCTTCAAAAAAAAGGTAGTTTCCGAATGTAGTTTTATTTATTCTGGAAAAAATATGTAAAACAAAATGGGAAAAATAAAAAACCTTTTTTAACCCATATCCGGCGGTCCCGTATATTTGCCTCCTGCTGATCACTCTAAGCACACCTACGCTAACGACCGGTCGTGTACATTTTGCTTCACTCCCCGCCTTTCAGCAAGACAAAGCGTTAGTGGCGGGAATGCCAATACTGACGGGTGTTAGGTTTGGCAGCGAACTGCTAATTGACTGACCAAACGTATCGGTTATGGCAGTGAGTGAGTTCAAACATAGACATCGCCAGTCTCATCTCCTTTGTCACTAACTAATCTCTTCTTCTCTCTTACGTGTCTTCTCGAAATGATTTTTTTTTAAAGAACCCGTACAAAAGACCTAAAGAAATGAAGACAACAAACCGTGGAACCATTCTGCCATTGATCCGTTGGCCTCCTTGCCAGCCCCTTTGGCATCTCCTCTTTCTTGAACCAGTTGATGACCATCTCTTTGCCTTTAGGTCAAGTGGTCGGGGCTTTTTACTGGTCATGCTAGGAGCACTCGTCACCATTAAATGCTTCCTGCATAGTTCAGTGGTGATGAGATATGATCATAATTAAAATCATGCATAATAGTTTTTAAGAGATTTGTTAGTATTACTACTATTACAGTGGAGTCTCTCTAATCGGGAAGTCTCTGTGGATTGTAAAAATGTCCTGAATTGCCGGGTTTCCCAATATGCTGGGAACCTAGGGATTTTGGTCTTCTCTCAGCAGTTCGAGGTATCTAAACCCTTATGTGAGTGGTAAAGTGTAGAATTAAACAAACAAGTAGCCACAGGACCAGTAAGCTGATCAAAATGAAGATGGCATTCATCAAAGATGTCATCACACTCACAATCGATCTTCCTTGATGGTAGATAGATAAGACACGAATCAAGAAGGCATGGTGGGGCGTTAAATCTCCTCTTGTGTCTACCTTGCCGTTGACAGATGAGGTGGGCAATAAAAGACTATGACAGTCACAAATGAAGATGGTGGGTGGATTCATCAAAGATGTCACCTAATCACAATCGAAGGCATGGTGGGGGTTAAATCTCCTCTTGAAGGCATGGTGGGGCGCAATAAAAGACTATGACAGTGCACACTCTCTAAGCCGACAGATTGAGGGTGGGCAATAAAAGACTATGCAGTGCACTGTCTCTAACACGTCAACACTGTATTGGTGGGTGGATGGGGGGCCTTAATATCTAGACCTTCTTAATGTCTGTATTGGTGGGTGGATGAGGAGCAAGGTCTGGTTCGGCGTCTGCTTTCACACCTTCTTAATATCTAGTGTGTCTGGCTTATGGTCGTCGCGAACTGGCACTTGCGACATTGTGTACACATTATGCAATGTATAACACGTGTAGCACTAATGCAGGAGTAATAATTGATGTTTTGCTAACACGGACACGAAATTGGGATAAAAAGGTGAGTGTTGGAATAAATAAATATGGGGAAAATGGTGATGATAATCAATGCAAGTCCGCGAAAATTGTCCCGATTAGCAGGGGACTTTTCCCGCTCAGAGAGGTAAAATATATAGAAAAATGTAGTTCCCAGGAATTCTTCCCAATTGGCAGCGTGTACCAATTCCCCAGGTTCCCCGACTTGAGAGGTTCCACTGTATTAATATTTTTATTGTCATCATCGTCATTATATTCACTGTCATTATTATTATTGTCAGCATTATTATTATTATTGTTTTTATTATAATAACTATATTTATTATCATTACTTTTATTATTATTGCTACTACTATAAGTGGTAGTGGTGGTGGCGGCGGTGGCAGCAGCAGCAGTAGTAGAAGTAGTAGTAATAGTAGTAGTAGTAGTAGTAGAAGTAGACACAAGTGGAATAAACTGTCAGTAGTTATAACTGCTAGTCATGATTGGATTCTTATGAAAGACCTTGTTACTGAAACTCTTTATTAAGGAGCGTAAATAGCTTTGTTGGTAGTGCACTCTCTTTTCATGGTGAGGTGATGGGTGCAGCGACCCAGAGGTCACGGGTTTGATTCTATTGACAGCCCAGATATTTCCGTCTATTCCTTTGTATTTGTTTTGTCTTTGTTCCTATGGACCTTTAATATTTTTTCATGTTTGTTCATCGCTAGTAGTAGTATGCTTACCATGAAATTTGTTATTCCTGTACTTCTTATTTTCTCCATTAACAATAATAATGATTAAAAGAAAGTTAATAAAATTAATAGAATAATAGTAAAGATTACATAAATAAAAGAAAAACCAATGACGATGACTAACATTGACTGTCTAATGATATTAACATAAATGAAACATTGTGGTTTCATCAACTAAACAAGGCTTCTAAATGACACCCAAAGCTCATTTAAAGCAATTGAAACTTGTAAAGTTCCTAGTATTACAGACAAATAATTCTAGACAAATAGGGCTGCATTAATAAAGGTCGTATCTAATAAGTTAGGATTGAGATATGACACATTTTTTTGCTATGTAGCATTTCAGAATCTTATCTCAGGATTCTTGATGGGTTTTGGATACACAGAAGTCATGTATGTCATGTGTTTGAAAACCATACCAGCAGATTTGAGATTCACTCTTTTATCCATATAAATCATAATGATGAGGCAGAGGGAGAGGAGAGAGGAAGGGAGAGGGAGGGAGGGAGGGAGGGAGGGAGAGGAGAGAGAGGGAGAGAGAGGGGAGGGAGAGAGGGAGGAGAGGAGGGAGGAGGGGGAGGGAGGAGGGGAGGGAGAGAGGGAGAGAGAGGGAGGGAGGGAGGGAGGGAGAGAGAGGGAGGGAGAGAGGGAGAGAGAGGGAGGGAGAGAGGGAGAGGGAGGGAGGGAGGGAGAGAGAGGGAGAGAGAGGGAGGGAGGGAGGGAGGGAGGGAGGGAGAGGAGGGAGAGAGAGGGAGAGAGGGAGGAGAGGGAGGGAGGGAGAGAGGGAGAGGGAGAGGAGGGAGGGAGGGAGGGAGAGAGAGGAGGGAGGGAGGAAGGGAGGTTGGTTATATTAATAAACACTGACACTTTCTTTTGTAACATAAATAGCATTAATAGGAGTTATTACAAACATTAAAGGATGGGGTGGGGGGGGGGGGGGCAAGGGGACAAATCTAATCACTCACACTAGGGATAGAACGGTTCATTCCTGTCACAATGATATCATAAAAGAAGCTCAGTATTGATTCTTGAATGTATAAAAAAAATAAGAAGCGATACAGGCCTATCTTTCAACACAGCTGTAATATGATAAAAGCCAGAAATATTATCCAAAGTATTGCAAATTGGTACTCATTTTGATTGTCAAAATATGTGCTATCTGAAATATTGCCTTAGATCATCCAGAAAATACTGGACATATTACCTATTATCGAAAGGCACCATCTCAAAATCAGTAAAAAGGTGCTGGTGCACTTGAAACGATGTCGATAAGAAGTAGTTAAGAGCCTTTCAAGGTTTTATGATGTTTCAAAGTATTATCCTTCTTTTTTCTTTAAGTTTACGGGAGAAAAAAATATGATTTTCGCAAAACGTCATTTTTTGTTCATTATATCCTATCTACTTTTTTATTTCTCTCGTATCTTCATGGAATTTGGTATGAATGATGAGTGAGGAAAGAAAAAAATGGTCAGATGCTTTTACGATATGTATTATAGTTTTGTAAAAATATAATGTTTTGTACAACATTTTTGTAGATTTTTGGGTTGTTCTCATGCTATTTTCAAACATTCATAAAAACAAATATTACTAATGAAACAAAAATCTGATTTGATCAGGTTTAGATACTACATCAAATAAGGTGTGTGCCAAGTTTGAAAGAAATTTGTCGAAAAATGTAGAAGCCTGTTGAAATTTTGGAGCAAAATCCAAGATGGCCACCATTCCCATGGCAACCGAAAGCGTCAGAGAAAATCCCTCCGACATATTTCAACTCAGCACACCATGTCCATTACACTCATACATAAGTTAAATTGATAAGAATGATTGGGAAAGTTTTCACTCCAGGAATCCCCCGCCATGTGCATGAAGTAAGTAGTCACTTTGCCTCTGGGCCATAACGTACTTTGGAGGTAGGGGAGGCTTATTTGTTGATGATCCGCCACTTATAGCATTCACTGCTTGCATGATGGTAAAGGACCTGCGTAGTGATTCATCATACTCATGCCTGGCTTTACGAGCTGTTTCTCTCCTCTCCTTCTCTGCCGCTACAGCTTTCTTCTCTGATGAGAGGAGATAATAGATAGGAAAAACAATTCAAATCCTTTGATAAGAAAGATGTTAAGGACATATCATAGAATCTGGAGATACCTATATTTAACAAATTTGAAGGATATCATAAATTGGGTGACTCACCAGAGAGAAAATGAATATGATCAAGAGAATATCATAGTGTTCCCTGTTTCTCCCCCTCATCTGATTACTCATCTTTACACTCAAATCTCGTTATACCGTTAAACCGACATACTCTCATACGCCAGCTTTTCACCTCTGCATAGATTAGACGGTATACAAAAACAACGAAAGAACTCATTATCCCAACACCCACCAATGACTTGGCATTAAAGTTTCAAAATACAACTTGTTCTATCTCCAGTGCCCATCCCCATCCCCTTCCACGAAGTGATGCAGCAATCAGCTAGGATCTAGTTTGGCTTGGGCAAAGATCACAGAGTCAAACACACACAAAAGCATCAGTGCCCTGTGTCATGTTTCATCCCCACGCGCCAATTCACCACTCTTCTCTCACTCTGCACAATCCTGGACTTATGGAACCTAGACAGATGCGAAGTGTGTGGTCAAGACTACCTACCTACCTACTGCTACTACTACTATATTGTACTAAAGTAGCCTTTTCACATACTGTGGGCTTACATTTTTTTTTTGCTCCATTGTTATGAGCTATCGTTGCATTTCATAATGTCAGAAACATGTTTAAGACTACCTTTAAGGGGAGGGGGGGGGGGGCACCTGGACTGGCGAGTTTGGGACCAAAAGGTAAATATTCTGTTCTTTGCATATTCGGGAACGATCATTTATCTACAAGTTCATGGTACAAAAAACAATCAAAATTTTTACGTAAATTACCCTAACACTGACAGAGAAGATGGCAGTAAAAACCCGTGTATTGGCGGTTAATCGCCAAATGTACCAACACCGAGGTGACCTAGTTTCTGTCGACACCGTTAAGTTGATTCGCCCATCGCTGTGTGATGTAAGAGGCGTTGTGCACACAAGCATAGGATATAGAGGGAAAAAACAAAACACTGGCCATTTTGACATCTGCTTTCACAATAGTGCACATCTAAACTTAGATTTATAATCCCCTTTACATTAGTAACAATGTCAGAGACTGTCGAACGGGTATGGGGGCTGCTACAACAAGGGAAATCTGTCTGAAGCGTTTGTTTTGTGTTATTTTCTTTTTATTTTTTAAACTTAAACTTGCATTTTTCTCGAAATGTAGTTTTTTCACACTAAAATTCTATCTCCTCCATCATTTACAGAACGATTTGTATTATATGTGGCACACAGATTCCTATTGTCAATGTTAATAGAATGACGTTGTTTAAAAATTTTTATTGTAAACTTTTTGAGAAATTATTATTTTTGCAATAAAAATGTCGTTTTTGTACATTCACGATATATAGTTTTTCTTTCTTTATCAGTTTCCATTCTACCTTTCGGTGCATGGGTTCAGATGCCCAAGATGATCTTTCTCCAGGATGCCCTGTCCTGGCATTTTCTATTTCCTTCCAAATAAGTTAAATTTCTATGCTTCAATATCTCTTTCATATCTTCTTCCCACTTTCTCCAAGGTCTGCTTTTTGGTTGTTTACCTTGGGCTTTAGCACTATATACTGATTTAGCTATTCTATCGTCTCTTTATTCTGTTTACATTCCCAAACCATCTCAATTGATTTGTTTCTGATCTTAGTTTTTATGTCATCTACTTTTGTTTGATCTCTTATTTTTGTCTTTCTGATTTTGTCTCACTGTACCCTAGATAGAAAGTGGGGCTGCCACCTTAAGGCCCACTACCAGACCTTGTTATTTTCTGTCAGGGTTAACTCCTTTAGCCTTTAGTCATTCAAAACCAGTCTGCAAGGCAGTAGGTTGTTATTTTATGTCAAGGTTAACTTCCTTAGCCTTTGGTCAGTCAAGACAAACATGCAAGGCAGCAGGTTGTTTTCTGTCAGGGTTAACTCCCTTAACCTTTGGTCAGCCAAGACCAACCTGCAAGGCAGCAGGAAGACTCGTGGAGGGTTGGGATCATTTACTTCCTGTACAGGTGCTTACCTGTCCACTGCCCGGCGATATATAGTATTTTTAAAAATTCATTAAATTTTTTTTTTATCAAAATTATTTTTAAAAACCTGATGTCATTCTTTAGACATTGAATGGAAAAGACGATCTGCACAGGTTTTGAGTGATTTTATTCATAACTAAGGGAGGAGATAGATTTTGAAAATTGGGTCAAAATGCAAGATGGCGTCTGTTTCTATGGCAACCAAGGATGCTACAAACTTTTCAATGATATAGGATGACTGTATTTTGACAGTTACTCATGTACATACTAAAAGCAAAAACTTGAACTCAAAAGCAAAAAAAATCACTTCAGGAGCCCCCCCAATCATTAAAGAGAAACGTAAAATCAGTGCCCTTTCTATTAAATATTAGTCAACTATTGATTTCCTTCCTATTTGTAATAGTGGCTTAGGGCATTTTCGTTATAACATCATTCCCTTTGTAACACTAAGTTACCAATGGGAGAACAATTGGTGATATAGCAAAGTTTCAGTTTATCTCTTTTGCTTTCAGCTTTTGTCCTGCTTGATAATTCATTTATGTTTTTTCTCCGTTTCTCACACTCTTATTGAGAAGCTCAATGCTAATTTCACAGCATAACAATAGCTGGCTTTCTTCAACAAACAATATTATACAAACTGATAATGAGGCAAGAGGCAATTGAAAACGTATGCAATCTTGATAAAAATGTATTATGTTGATAACAGATTTAGATATTACATGAAAACTGAATATTAGGGGTATTCATTTACATAAAAATAAAAGACAAACCCTGTGCCTTCCAGTTTGACTCCACATCTTTCCGCCCTTCCTCTGCAAGTTTTTCAAACACTTGACGCTGCTTCTGGAGAGTTGAATATATTTCACTGCTTCTTTTCATCTGTACACTGAAGGAGAATTCCTTGATTTTCTCTTCGCTACCTTCTCCTCCTCCTTTGAAGTAAAGCAAAAGAACCATAGTACAATACAACTGATTTTCAAAGCAAACCATATCAACAAGAACCAATAATCAAGCTGCACTTCTGTTAAGTATACTTATAAATTTTATTCTAATTTTTTTATTGCTTCATTCTTTTCTTTCTTTTCCTCATTCTCTTTCCTTTCCTTCATTCTTTGAATTCAAGTGCCATTTTTGACATAATAATCTCTTTTGTTCTCTATCTTCTTCTTCTTTTTCTAAGGTTAAATATGACTAAAAGCAAAGTTTTGAAAAGCATAGTAATGATACTGTCATGGGCACTTCACTAGGGTGTAGGAAGAAGAAGTACCCATCCCACCACTAAGAAGGAGCAAAGATAGGGTAAGTAATATTGATCCTAACAATGAACCTGAACATCTGTTAGATATATATGTTGTATATCTTTAAGACTGGAAGTCTGGTATAGTTGAACAATATTGATCAGATAGATAGGATCATGCATGTATATCTTGTATCAAGATAAGCAAAAATCTCCACACATTTATGACAAGATTATTCCACTTAAATCTTACATAGGGAATCAATAAGTTATGAATTATGCAGAACTGAAAATCATGACGCAAGAAAAAGTTTTGCTGCAAACAAAAGAAATTTCTTTATTCATAAACAAGTGCATCGTTATTACACTGCAGTCCTGCATGTTTTAAATTGAAAAAGTCCAAATCCCAATAATAAAAAAAGGAAGGTTATGTAAATCCCAGACCAGAGCATGAATACTGAAGGAGCACCATCATAAAGATATTATTTTCTTTTTATAAGGGAAGGGCTCTAAAAATCAAGAGGAAGTTTAAATGTGCATTCATTGCGTTTTATAGGCTTTCTTAGCAAGGTTTGCTTGAAAAACAAAATGGTCACAATACCTCTATGGCAGTCAGTTTTTTCTTCCCTTCGCGTAAAGATTCTCTTTCTCTAGCTTTAGCTTTTCTAAGGCCAATCTTGCTTCTTTCATTGATTGATAGATTTCTGCTTCTTCTTGTTTTCGTCTGAAGAATAAAGAAAAGGAGAAAAAAGCTACAATTATATTACTTTTAAAGAAATGAAACATAGCTGGAGAAAAAACAACTTTTGTATCAATATTAAAAAATGTCATGTACAAAATGTAAAGAAGAAAAGCTTAACAAGAAATGATACACGTTTTTCTCTCTAAATTAAAACAATAATTGTGACAGAAAAATGAAAAAAAGGGAGAAAAAATTCTCATCTATAAAATGCTGGTTTCAAATCTCAACCCAGGCAAACAGATTATCAACCAATCATTCTTTTCCAGGCAGAACCACCAACTGAAGTTGGTCTGAAGCAAGGAGAAACATGTAGACAACCGCAATACATGCTTCTCGTGTTTAATAAGCATGCAGTAACTATCTTGCAACATAAAAACTTAAGCATTTTATAATCAAACCAACATGAGTAAGAGAACTTTGTAGATTCTAAGATCTTTGGACATCAGAGAAAATTTTAATGAAAATGAGACGGTATTGCTACTTGTTATGAGCTGACTAACTTTCCAAGACGTTCTACTAGCACAGGAAAAAAAAAAAGAAAAGGAGACATGGTAGGGACCCATAGAAATGAGCAAATAATATACTTGAACAAACAGAGAGAAGCTTTGACAGAGTTTGGTTATGTCTTTCAACCACTAAAACCGATTCAGGTGTTCAGCAAAGCAGTGACAGTGTTGACACAATTCAAAGTGAGTTATCTGGCCATTGCATTGGTCTTTTGAGCATTCAATTTTTCACATCCTGCTTTCCTCAAAATATTATCATGGCACAATGCAAAGAATATCAAAGTGAGTTCTTATAACTTTGAACATTTCCTCAAAATATTATCATGGCACAATGCAAAGAATATCAAAGTGAGTTCTTATAACTTTGAACATTTCCTCAAAATATTATCATGGCACAATGCAAAGAATATCAAAGTTTCCTCAAAATATTATCAGTTCTTATAACTTTGAACATTTCCTCAAAATCAAACCAAAGCCAGATTAGGGAAGACAATGTGAAATCTATTGTGAGGGTTCACAATGGAATATCAAAGTGAGTTCTATAGTGACAAAAGACATTCTTCTGACTGTCCATTGCTTCACTGTCAAGAAAAAAAGTTGCAACTTGGACTCAATGTGGGTCAATTGAATAGTTTTTGGTGTCATGTTGAGATGTGTTTGGCATGCAGGTTGTTGTTTGAGAGCAAGTCAAAGTCAAGTTGATAAGACCAACAAAGAGATTTTAAGATCATTCTAAAAATGTGTCTGCTGTCCAAAGTCCAACAATTGATTTTTCTACGAGTTGATTATATTGCAAACAATAATCAGATTATAGCAGCACCGATAGTATGCCTCAGTCCCCACTTAAAGCTCACATTACAAGAATACTCGATACATCATATTAAGCTTTCAGAGTTATTTGACTCATTGCATGCCGTCCTCACAATAAGGAGAAGAAATGCAAATATGTACATGCATTAAGGAAAAAATGAAACAGCAACCCACAAAATATCAATGCAAGGCACAAAAATATTTGAAAAATGTAAACGGAGAAGAAAATAGACACAGGCTACATCTGAAGATCCATAGGTTATGATCTCAACCTGCTGGTGATGTGAATGTCTTCTTAGGGCAAAATAGCCCTTTTCTAAAATTCTCCAAAAAAGTCCTCAAAGACAAATATTGATACAAATTTGTAAAAAAAATTGGATAAACATCAAACATGAAGTATACACTGGATATTTTTAGAAATATCAGACATGGATGATTTTGCCATGTATACAGCACTGGAAAAAAAGAGGAAGTCCTTACACTTCACCAGAAAAAGGCAAAGAAAATGAAGAAAATCGACCTAAGAAATGGTAAAATGGATGTAAAATATCTAATACCAACATCAGTCAGTGTGTTTCACATGATACAAAAATGCAATGGCAGAAAGAAGAAACAAAAGTCTGACATTTGAATTGCACTTGAATTGACATGTTATCAGTGTGAGCTACAAATGAGAACAGTTCTTTAATTTCAACGCTGTGGCAGTTAAAGGAAAAGATGATGTCTTCTTGCCACACTCTTGCATGTCTTTTCAATCTTGCCCAAGGAAAAATTCCCTGGAAAATTCAAACTTGATGTCATATTGTAAGTATTATAAGTAAATATTGTTTGTCTTATAACCAGGGGCCAGGTATAGACAGACTACTTAAGATAAGATAAGATAAGATAAGATATATCTTAATTGTCCCAAAATACAGGCAGATTTGCTTGGCGGCACATCAGGTTTCACAGTAGAACAAGACACACATTAAATTATACAATTATACAAGCATGGTATACATTACAGTTCAAGATAAAAAAACAAAAATCACTGTAGTACAGTGGCAATAATGCTAAGAATGTTTAAAAGAAAATCTAACAACTAGAGTGCAATGGTATTGTGTGGCCTTGGTGAAGATATAATACTAGTTGCGAAGGGGAGGAAAGATTGCTGGTATCTTTCCCTTTAGCATAACAAGTAAATAGGTCTTCTGGAGCAATGTGGCAATTTCATTTGTGATTTTAATGGATGGTGTTGTGGTCAGAGTTTCCAATGGGCGGCAAAGACGTAGATTTATAAGCGCCTTTAATATTCCCATAACACAGGTTGGTAGTAAAGTGGAGACGAGTGGAAAAATCGACGTATTGGTGATAATGTGGTAATGCAGTTTTGAGGGAACAGTTGTTGAAATATCCGATAGTAAAAATTGCCGCCTCAGTTGCTTTTGTTTGTTGTTCATTGATGAGCTCTGCTAACATGTTGCTAGCGTTTTGTTTGTCTGCTCGAGGTAGAATGTAAACAACGATAAGTATGACTTGATGCAGCTCATGGGGCAAATAGCAGGGATAGAGGCTGAGGATCAAAACTTCTAGGGCTACACAACTGGTGTATCACCATTATGTTATTTTTGTGACACCGTCGTTCGTTGGACATAAGCGCACACCACCCTGCCGTGTTTTTTGCACGAGTTGCTGATCTGTCCATTCTATATAAATTGAAACCATCGAGGCCAACGGACACATCTGTCATTTTGTTGTTGAACTAAGTTTCAGTAAAACACAAAATGGATGATTTACGATACTGGTGGAGATATTTTATGTTAGCGTGTAATTTGTCCAATCTTTCTTGAAGTGATTGTACATTAGTACAATAGTTTGAAGTTACAGAATAAATAGGGCAAAAGCAGAAGTTGTTTTTTTATAGTATTCGATTTCGCCATCAAAGTTTTCACATTGTTAAGGGTACAATGTATTTATGACTGAAGATGTCTACGGTAAATTTATATGCGGCAGGTATAAAAAAATAAGCGTGCATTGGTTGGAATCAGAAAATCAGAACATTTTGAGATTTTAAATCTGTCTAAGTTTGAAAGAAGTTGGCCATGAATTAATAGAGATGAGTAGATCAAACAAAAAACTAGCATTCAGCATGCCAGTAGTATTTTTTTAGTAAATACAAGAGTATTAATATTTGTTTAAAAAAAAGATTGAACAAGATCAGACACTCTTTTGTGGAACAGTTTTTCAGCAAAGCAGCCTATATGGTTTGAAAACCATTAATTTAATCATTACATCTTTCCCATATTTTTCTTGAATTCCTTTTTTTAAAGGTTTAAAAAAAACAAAAAACTCTTGCTCACATTAACAATATACTCGTAAACATCAAAAAGGCATCTTTGCATCTTAAGTATAGAGATATTGTAAGCCTGTACCAAAATGCATTAATGATTGATTAAAATAGATACATATTCAAATATATTTCATATATTTGCCTGCTTTTAAAAAGAGAATGAGTTTATTCTTTCAATCTACGATAAATATAAATATATCAAGTTTCTAGATTCCGTGTATGACACTAACGAAAGTCCATGAACCAGGTTAACTTTCAAATAAAATAACATGCAATATAAATGTAGGTCGACTTACGACTGCTTTGTAGTAGACCTGTTTCTGGAACGGGACACGGAAGTTGATTTATGTGATTACAGAATAAGAAATCAATTATCGTGTCTGTCATAAATCTTAATTGAGGTGCCGATATCATCCGGGAGACCCGAGTTCGATTCCCAGTCCAGGCAAATTTTCTGGAACTCCCGTAGACTCAGCATCAAAATGGTTATCTGGGTCCATTTAGACTTGGTGAATGTAAAGCTGGTGTAGAAACCAATGGCAAACTACCACATTAGGCCGTATGCCTAGAAAGCATAGGACACTTATCCTGATTACCCTGCATTTCAACTCGAGTATGGATACTTTTTTTCTAGATAGGTCTAATATCTCCAAGAAAGCGTTTAATCATCTTCCTTTGAATGGATTAATGCCAAATTTTCATACACACTCCAATTACAGTTCTAGAGAATCCTCCTGAATGTCTGTAAATCTGTAAAACAGTATTCCTTTGAGAGAAGGAAATTACGTTGAATAGTATTAGAGCCCCATACAAACAAAGACAACAAATACAAGGAACGGGCAGGAAAAATCTTGGCTACCATGTAGATTGAACCCACGACCTCTGCTTCAGCACCCATCACGTTGCCATGAAATAAAAGCGTCCTACCAGCAGAGACAAATAATTAGTTTGGTTGGTAGCACGCTTTCCGTAGATGGGTGCCGATGCAGAGGTTGCGGGTTCAATCCCCAAGATGGCCACCTATGGGGCTTTACTATTATTTAATGTCATTTCCTTCATTTTCGACATGCCCATTGCCTCACTGCTTGTCTTTACACTTATAGATTTATGTTAGTATTCCTTTGAGCAGTAATTAAATGGTTTATGAAAATGTGACATTTATGATTACCTTTAGAAGATGCTGACAATGCTATGACTGATGTTGTGTGCCCTGGGAAAGACATATGTAACACCATAGCTGCCAACATCTTCAAATCGAAAAAGAGACTCCTGCCACGCAAACTAATGTAAGTCGCACAACAGCCCGCGACATTCCAACAAGCATTAATACTTTAACTTACAGCAACCCACTTTATGGTAAATACAGTGGAACCTCTCTAATCAAGAAACATCAGTGGATTGCAAAATTGTCCTGATTAACCGGGTTTCCTGAGTTCCCGGAAACCGAGGGATTTTTGCTGTCCCTCAACAGTTTGAGGTACATAAGCTCTCCCATGAGTGGAAAGATACAGAATTAAAGAAACAAGTAGCCGCAGGACCAGTTGACCAAAACAAAGATGGCAATCCTGAGTGGTGTCACTCACAGTCAAACTTCATTGGACAGTAGATAGATAAGATACGTAATCAAGAATACATGGTTAAATCTCCTCATGTGTCCATCCTTGTGATTAGCAGGTAAAGTGGGCAATAAAGGACTATGACAGTGCACGAGTCTGCTTTCTAGGCACTGCCTCATGTCAAAACCGTACTGTATTGTTAGGTGGACAAGCGATACCTGGCGCGATGCCTGATTTCACACCTTCATAACAGATGTAGCACTAATGCAGGTGTAATAATATATGTTTTGCTAATACAGAAACCAAATTTGGATAATAAATGAGTGTTGGAATTAATAATTATGGGGGAAATGGTGATAATAATCAACGCAAGCCCGCAAAAAATGTTCCCTATTAGCCTGGAGACCTTTCCCGTTTAGAGAGCTAAAGTATATAGAAAAAATTCTGTTTCCTAGGATTTTTTCCCGATTACCAGGTTTCCCAATTTCCCGATTAGAGAAGTTCCACTATAACAAAAAGTCTGCCGATCACTGGCCATTCTGGCAAAGTACAATGATAGCCTTGCAAATTCAGAATGGTGTCTCTAGACTTTCTCTCGGAGTCTTTGCCTTTACTTTGGATTTTAAAAAAATATATAATACAGCTAACCATCATGTAAACACAGACATATAGACTCATAGCAAAATAAAAAACCCCAGACATATTTATATTCTTTATGTACTGGTTGGCAGCTTTGACACATGCACTTTCCCACTCAACCTAACTAAGAAATTGGGACTAAACCTAGCTGGGGAGTAATCCTGTTCTGGGAGGGGGGCGGGGCCGGGGGGGGGGACTTGGTAGTCCAGAGGCAAGGTGTCGGCCTCTCAACCCAAAGCTCGTGGGTTCAAGCCCCATCAACAGTTGGAATTTTTTTTTAATGTTCTGGTAAAATCTACCCCTCTGGTCCAGGTAGATGGATCGACACCGAGTCCCACCAGAGACGGACAATAAAAGGAGGTCCCGGGTGCAGATCACAACACTCTGTGCACGTTAAAGATCCCTTTGCTTTTTACAGGGCAGCCCACGCAAAATAAAAAAATCCTACCATACAAACCCAGACATCACCTTAGTTGTGGATCTGTTCTGGGTGTGAATTCGTATATCACCTGTTCGGTGTCACACTATACAAACTGGGATTCGTTCCACTTCTATAGGCCATAACAGTCTTGAAAAAACTTTTACTTGTAGGATTACATTCTCATTTTGTTAAGAAAATAGTCCTGGTATTTTTTAACATCATCAGTATTTATTTTATGCGAAAACGAAACATCAGTAAATTATTAAAATATGAGTACAAAATCTCATACAGATATGTTTTTAAAACAAACCTTGAAAACCTAGTTATTCCCAAATCTTTTACTCACTTCAACTCTGCTTCTTTCACCTCATTTTCCTTTAACACTTTAACTCTCTCTTCCTCCATTTTCTTTGCCAACTCTGCGTCTTCCTTTACTCTGAAAAAAAGATCAGAAAATAATCATGATATAATAGATTTATAAACATAACATCATGAAGAAAGAACACAAAAGAATTAATTACTGTTACTTCATTGGTTTGAATTTGAAGACGATAAAGAATAAGAGTGAGAAGAGAAACTGATGTAACAAAATATTCAGATAAAAAGAAAATCAAATTATTTCAAAAGATTTCAGTGTGATTTAAAATTAAACGTTTGACTTTCAATATCTTTTCAATGCAATTAAATGATCATTCATTATGCCTAAGATTAGATCGAATAGACCTTCAGGAAACAGAGAGTGGCAATTACTACAAAAGTACAAATCAAAAGTTCAGATGAAAATTCTCAAATAAAATTTAATAATATGAATTTGGAGAAGTAAAGCTTCAGCCATTTATATAAATTTAAGCTTCATCTGTAAAATTTCAGAGAGTGGCCATTTATCTTTTGTTTGTTGGTTTGTTTCATTGACATTGCGGTGATCTCAGGATGAATTAAGAGGAAACAGCAAGATGAAAGATAAATGAAAGAAGTAGGACCTACCAGTAGCTCCCGCCAACCATATCAAATCCTGCAATAACGACATGTGTCTACAAGAAATTTCATATGTTAGTCATGTTTATTCTTTCTTTTAAATATACTTTTTATAAATTTTTTAATTTGTTTTCTTTCATATCAAAATCCTAATTCACTTTTCATATTAAACCTGTTCATCTCCTCCTCCATCGCCTCACTCCATTCTTTCATCCTTTTCTATTTTCCTATTCATTTATTCCCCTCCTATTTGTCACCTCTTCCTTTTATTTCTATTCTAGCCTAGTTACCGGCTGTGTCAAGTGGATTTATCATACCTGACCTGTCCAGTCTCTTCCTTTCATCCTCTACCAGGATATTGTTCCTTGAGCTCTTGGGAGCAAACAGAGGCAGTAATCTCATTGGGCCTACTGACCCATTATAACAAATTTTTAATTCATTAACAAAAATTGTTAATTCTTCTTTTCGGACACAAATTGTAACAGATTGGATGTATTTTACACCATACTGCTCATTTCTTAACTGACGATAATACATGTGAAATCTGCAAAATGTCTTTAGTTTCTCTATCATGACTAGAGTTGGCTGAGTGCCTGTCCAACAAAAAACACTAAATCGTCTGTGTCAACGAAATAAAACAATTTAATGTGACATTACATACTAGTAATAAAAATAAGATTATTATTATTAATATCGACATTATTACTATCATTATCATTATTGCTACTAATATTAGAAACGTTGTAGTGAAACCATAGTGTTTTGACGTTGTAATCACTGTTTTGTCAAAATGTTGTACTCTTAGGAAAGGTACTTCACTCTGCTTTTCTCACTTGACTCAGGTATGAATGAGTACCCAGCTAAAGGTAGAGAAAGATGTTGTCAGATTGTTAGTACAAATTGCCTAACAGGCTTGCGTACTGTATGCTTCCCTAGGAGTTGAGAAGGACCTTGAATGAAATGGCATGCTGGGAGATAAATGATGAACAGTGAGAGAGCCTGCGCTTGTAAGGGAATATGGACTTTAAATGAATCTTCATCTTTTACTTTCATTGTTATTAATATTATTATTGATTGGTTGGCATGACATGACTATATTGGGATCATCTGCAGCATAGAGTTCCTCCACCAAATCAATAGATAAACCTAGAGATCAATAGATAATCATAGTTTAAATTATGGGTGCAGAAAAATAATATTCTTCCCTCTTAACTTCAGACTTCTTATTTATACTTATTTGTCAAAAGGAAAATAAAGTTGTCAATACATTTTTGCCCATCTGGTGCTCCATAAGAGATAGTTTTGAGTGCATTCCACAGAAATCTGCAGATGGACCATACAAACTTCTTCAAGCCCTAACCTTTTCCTTTCATTTTCAAAATAAGTAGATTGTTTATTACAGTTGTGTAGAGTTGGTGGCCGTATTTTCAAAATAAGTAGATTGTTTATTACAGTTGTGTAGAGCTGGTAGGCGTACTTTCAAAATAAGTAGATTGTTTATTACAGTTGTGTAGAGTTGGTGGCCGTATTTTCAAGATAAGTAGATTGTTTATTACAGTTGTGTAGAGTTGGTGGCCGTATTTTCAAAATAAGTAGATTGTTTATTACAGTTGTGTCGAGTTGGTGGCCGTATTTTCAAGATAAGTAGATTGTTTATTACAGTTGTGTAGAGTTGGTGGCCGTATTTTCAACATAAGTAGATTGTTTATTACACTTGTGTAGAGTTGGTGGCTGTTTAGGCTGTCGGATTCAGGATCGTGACATCCCGAGTTGGAATCTTGATCATGCTAGATCTGACATTATGTCCCTTCGAAAAGACACGTAATATACATTTTTCCCACTCAACCTAGGTGCAAATGGGTACTAGCACCAGCTTGGAAGCAGAGCCCTGTGACAAGACTAGGGTCCTATCCAGAAGGTGATGTATTATCACCGGCTCTGCTTCACGCTACAGAAATAATAAAGTCTACCTCTACGGATCATACAGGCATTGAAAGATCCTTTTCTACTACCATTGCTTCATATTAATCATATTTCTTAGCCTTAATATGACCTCCAAACATTATGAAAATCAGTAAAGGTGGTAGAAAATTAATTGCAAAATTTACTGTAAAGCTTCAGTCTCCTCTTCAGCGAGGCGTTGTGCTTTTTCTTGTGCCTCTTTTTCCAAAACCTGTTCTACAGGTACATCATCTGAATGATCACCCATCACCCAGACCCAGTCACAGCCATCTCTTCCTTTTAGGAAGTTTATATGTCTCATCCCTGAGGGTGAAAATACAAAATGACATTCTTTTCTTCTTCTTTCTAAATGACATAATGAATCAAATCTAAAAATATTAATTTAATAATACATTTATATAACTAATCTCTATAAATACATAAGACAAAATACACATCTAAATTTTGATAAAAGAATAACATGTCCTCACAAACAAATTTCTAAAGAAATTATTAATAAACAAATGAAAGAACTGTCAGTTAGGCATTCAAGCATTTCCTTTCCTAGTTGTATGTAGAGTTGCAAAATGTAAATTTTAATATCATGGTTATAATACGCATCAAGAATAGAGAAAAGAAAGAAAAAATCTAACATAGACACAAATATAAATCCTCTTGGGCCTTTTTTGTTGTCAAAGGAAAATATATGAAGGATACTTGTTGACAACAAGCCCTTTCCAAAAGAAATATACAAAGGTTATGAAAGGTATTTTGATCAGTATAATAAGCTGAACCATGCTTAATCTAGTAAATGCTTCTGTTCTTGACAAACTTCATAATTTCCACACTAATCATGAACCTGACCTTTCAATTTTGTGACCTCACAATATAACATAACACAAAGCTAAGTTTGACAAATGTGACATAAGAGAGAGATAGAAAGGAGGAGGGGGATCCCATGAGCAAGGCATCGTTACCCAAAATTGGACAAATCTAATTTATTCATCCATTCGATGAAATAGTTCATTCCCTTCACATTGATATCATAAAAAAAGCTCAGTATTGATTCTTTCTGTTAATACGAATTGCTTAGAAACAATACAGGCCTAGCCAGGATTGCAACTCAGGATCTCAAGCTTTCAAGTCTACTAGCCTAACCATTTGGCAACCAAGGTATATTTTACAGACCTAAAATTCCTGTCTAAGATTATTTTGGACTAGGGACTATGTGGCCTTAGGAAGAAATTTCACATTGTCCTGATCATTTGGGAAATAAAACAAAACATAATGAAAAAGTGAAAACAGTTGAAACCACTCCAATTCTGATACACATGACCATAAAAATGACCAAAGATAAACTACTAATAAGATCAATGTAGTCAGTTAAAATAAAACTTACTAGCTTCTGGTTTCTGCTTTTTTGGATTGACTTTCTCCTCCTGTTCTAGTTTTTCTTCATTCACAGTCCAAAGTCGAACTTGCTCCTGAAAAATATTGATCTCCAAGTAATATCCTAATTATGCTTTAATTTATTGAATGGACAATGAATATTACACATTTTCTACAATACGCTTTTTTTTTTACCCACGTGATGTCAAATAAAAAACAAATATGATTTATTCCTGACGTCACTTTTTTAATTCAATTTCTAGGTCCGGATTTCTAAATTGCAATAATTCATAATGATTAACATATTTTAGCATTACACTTGACATAGACAATATCATTCAAGGTGGCATTTGTAACAAAAAGTACTTATTACAACAATAAATGATTTCAGTAATTCTCTAAATCAAAGAAACCAAACAGATACCATCCTCCCTGATTTCTCAAAAGCTTTTTACAAAGTAAATCATAATGGATTACTTATAAAATTGGATAGGTATGATATCAAAAATTTTCCCTTGAATGGATCAAATTGTTTCTTTTGAAACACACTCAAAAGGTTGAAGGTGTCCCAAACCAGTGCTTTCAGGTGTTACCAAGGGATTAAGTTTTCTATTCTTCTTAATATATACCAATGATATTGACCAAAACCTCTCACAAAGTACCAAACTAAGATTTTTTTGCTGATGATAGTATATTGTATAGAAAAATAAACAACATGGAAAGATAGGCTGCAATGGAAAGAACATAGGGCAATATGCAGAAAAACAAATAGCCTTTTGGCCATCCTCAGAAGAAACCTTTACAACTGTCCTCAAAATGTAAAAAAGAAATGCTACTAGGCTTTAGCAAAACCAGTCTTAGATTATGGTATCTGTGTCAGGGACCCACACCAATATGCCTACATACAAGAAATTGAGAAAGTGTAAAAGATTGTAGCCCGCTTTGTAGCTAATAATTATACATTCTGTAAAAGAAAAACTGAAACCAATATGAACCAATTGTAATGGATACCCTTAGAAGAACATAGAGCCAAAAATTTTTTTTATTTTTTTCTTTAAGGCTATATATGGCCAACTGTTGATTTCATTAGATTAGCTTTAACTTGATACAAGAACAACCAGATCAGGCTGTCAAATATACATGGCTCCATCTTCAAATATTCATTGTCACCTGCACTCATTTAACCCTAGTACAGTAAGGCCATGGAATGGATTGCCAACAGGAATAAAACTCAGCAATAGCATTGAAGACTTTAAAAACAAAACTAAACACATCACTTTAAAACCATAATTGAATTAACATTTTTGGGCTAAATAAAAATATGCACGCTGACTCTAATACTCAAGACTTGAGTTGCTCGGGTATTGTGAAGATGATAAAGTAAAAAAAAGATACTTTCATTACAGATAAAAGGATTGATAAAGTATGAAAATAAATGATGTCCTCTAAAGCTCCTTCTATCTAACATCTTTCTCAAATAATAAACAAATTCATTTAACGATATACAATGAAAATGTACTCACTTGTCGCATTTTGATGAAAAGTATCTGCTTTTGATCCTCAGACAACTCCGCAAGAAGTTCTGGATCAATATACATCTGATCTAATATTTGTTGTAACATCTTCACTGTTTCACCTGGGGAGAGGGCACAGGGAGTTGTCTTTTTCTCCTTTTTTTTTAGTGTTTAAGGGGGATAAACAAGAAAGAAGGTAAATATATATATATATATATATATATATATATATGTACATATATGTGGCATCGGTGGCTGAGCAGTTAGGCTGCCGGAATGGGGATCATGAGGTCCTGAGTTCGAATCCTAGCAAAAGCCAGTTCCGACGTTGTGTCCTTTGGAAAAGACATTTAACACGCATTTGCCTCACTCCAACCTGCAAATGTGCGCAAGTACTAGCTTGGGAGTAAAAACCTGCCTCAGACCAGCGTCCTGGCCAGGAGGTAATTAATGTCAACTGTTCTGCTTCACACTATAGGAACCGGGATAAGCTCTGGCTTTAAAGGCCTTAAGGGCCTTGAAGAAACTTTACTTTATATATATATATTATATGAGCATCCCTGGCATAATGATACACTTTAAAAGTGATTCACATAAGGACAAAGATTTCTTATCAAATGAAAACTTTTACTTACTTTAGGACGAAGGTCTTATAAAAAAAATCAGTTTATCCTCTTTCTCCCATAAATCTATTTATTTTTTTTATTACAAAGTGAAACAACATCAGTGGTATGGTGTTTCTATGGCTAAGATGGCTAATACACCCAATTGTTTTTGCTTGCAAATGTCATAGAGCAAATACAATTTAATGCCTCTTATGTTTTCTCTCATGCCTGGATTCCAGATTCCTTTACTCAACTTTAATAAAACGTAATACATGTACCTATTATTATAGAATAGTAACAGATCTATGTTCCTTGAACTCTTACGTGACATTTCCATATATATATACTCATTACTTTCAATGTTATGTGCACAAAACAAATTTAGTATTTAGAAAATAAACACTCCACATATCATCGGTGAAACCATTTTTTTCAAATATTTCAGGTTTTACCCATTTTCTTTTCTACTAAATGATCCGACAAGCTAAGATCCATTACTTCTAAATGTTTGCCCCAAGAAAGCGAAACTTGTTGGGTGAGCATTACAATATTCCTGTTCTGTCCATTCTTTAAAGATATGTTTATCTTCCAAAAGCTCTGATCCCATGACCATCACTTAGCCACCCACCCATACACCATCACCCATCGCCTCTGCATTGGTACTCCTTAAGAATTGATGTCCTGTTTGACCCAGCAGAGAATGCAACTGTGGCCAGATGGTATTAATTTTCTTTATCAGTTCCCATTCTACCTTTCGGTGTATGAGTTCAGATGCCCGAGATGATTTTTCTCCAGGATGACCTGTCCTAGCATTTTTTTCCCCTTCCAAAAATGTTAAATTTCTATGCTTCAATGCCTCTTTTATATCTTCTTCCCACTTTCTCCGAGGTGTGCCTTTTGGTCTTTTACTTTGGGCTTTAGCATTGTACACTGATTTAGCTATTCTATTGTCATTCATTCTGTTTACATGCCTAGACCACATCAATTGGTTTATTTCTATCTCAGTTTTTATGCCATCTGCTTTGGTTTGATCTCTTATTGTTGTCTTTCTGATTTTGTCTCTTTTAGTTTTTTCTACTACTCTTCTTAGATATTTCATTTCAGCTGTCTGTACTCTACTGTAATCTCTACCGTCTAAGGTCCAGGTTTCGCTGCTATAGAGAAGAGTAGGAAAATAAACTGTATTGTATACTGCCATTTTGGTTTTTGTTCACAATTCTTGCTTACCTATAAATGCCTTTCCTAGATGGTTATACATTGCACTTGCCTTTTGGATTCTTTGGCTGATTTCCTAGTTTTCCCTCTGAGCTAATCATTACTCCTAGGTAATTGTAGGTTTGAACTTGATGTAAATTCTCCTTGCCCAATTTAAGATTTTGTGTTTTAGCTTCCCTAGTTACTAGCATTGTTTTGGTTTTCTTTGCATTTACTCTCATTCCTCTTTTATTTAGTTTATTGTTCATAATGTTGATATTTGACTGAAGGTCCCTTTATGATTTTCCAAACAGAACTAAATTATCGGCAATTGAAAGCATTGATACATTTACTACTTTGAGCTAGCTTCCACATACCTACATTCATTTTCTTCATTTTTGAGGATGCTTTTGCAACCGAATCCATAAATGTGATAAACAAAAGAGCTCTTAGTGTACAACCCTGTCTTACTCCTATATCTACATCAAATTCTTCAGATACATTTCCAGCTACTCTCACTGCACATGTTGGTTTATTGTAAAAACTTTTAATGCTTTCGATTAAATTTTGCTCTACATTGTGTTCTTTTAAGGAATGCCATAGTTCGTCCCTCCTCACAGTGTCAAATACCTTTTCTAAGTCAATAAAACACAGGTGCAAGTCAATGTTTCTTTCAAAGAATTTTACTATTATTCGTTTAATGGTAAATATGTGGTCTTGTAAACTTCTTCCTGGTCTAAATTCACTCTGATGCTCTTCAATCTGATCCTCTACTCTTTTCTTTAGTCTCATGTCCAGTATCCTGGCATACACTTTTCCTGGTACGCTAAGTAGTGATATCCCTCTATGGTTTGAGCATTCCATAGTTGATCCTTTCTTATGTATTGGTACTACCGTTCCATTTTTCCAGTCGTCTGGCACCTGTTTGGACTTCTATGCTTGTTGACATATTGCATGCAGTAGTTTGTTGCCTCTCTCCCTTGGTTTTTAATCATTTCTGGATAAACTTGATCTGCTCCTGGGGCTTTTCCTAATTTCACTTTTCTTATAGCTGTTTAGATTTCTTCCATTGATATATCTACATCTTCAGCTGTCTCCTCAAGATTACTTGTTACTCTTACTAATTGATCTTTATTCCTTGTTTCATATATTCTGGAGGGATTATGTAATTAGTGAAATAGCTTTCTCCATGTTTCCATGATTTCGCTGTCTTTTTCATTATTTCTCCTTTGGCATTCTTAATTTGTTGTATTGGGCTTGCTTTGGTCTTTCTCATGCTCTTCATTGCCCCCCAGAACAGCTTTTGATTTCCTTTATAGCTTTCTTGAAGTCTTTGTCTAAACTCTTCCCCTTGTTCCTATTTTGCTATCCCAACTTCCTCTTTGGCGATAGTCCTTTTATTCACGTAATCTATCCTATCCTCTGGTCTCTTTATTTGCAAGTATTTCTTGCAGGCATCCTTCTTTTCTTTGATCTTAGTCTTGACATTCTCATTCCAACATGCTGTTCTTTTTCTATCTCCTTTAATTTGTTTCCTACTACAGACCTCTTCAGCACAACTTAGGAGTGTTTCTTATTGTGCTATCATTCAGATCCAAATATCTTTCACTGATAAATCTTTTTATACTAGATTGGTATACCTGTTTTACTATTGGTTTATTTAGTTCCTCTATTTTGAGTTAAGTAGCTTTCTTCTCTTTCCTTTTTTGTTTGTTTTCTTCGGTCAGTAATCTCATTTTGACAATCACTAAGTGATAATCACTAAATATTTCTGCTCCTCTGTTTACTCTTGCATCCAATGTAGTGTAAAAAAGGGAGCTGCTAACTATTATGTAATACGAAGGAGCCATAGTGGAGTGAAGTCAAAGGTGAAATATGACAATAAGTGACAACTCCACTAATAAAGACAGAACAAACACATGATATTTCGGGTATAACCCTTCATCAGACAACAAACGAGAAATATCTAGATTCCAGAGCTAAGTACTACCTCCGGCATCACACAATGTGATGTCAGAAGAAAACCATAAAGGAGAAAGAAAGAAAAAAAAGACAGTGATGATAAGAAACGTAGCAGAGGAGAGGGGGGGTGTGTGTGTGAAGAATGAGCGAGAGTGGAAGGTTCAGATCTAGAGTGAAATAAAAATATGAAAATAAGTAAGTAATAAAAAGTGAGAAGGATATAGAGAGAAGGAAAGAAATAGAGAGAGAAAAAAGAAAGAAAAAGGCAGGGAAGAAATACAGGGAGAGAGAGACGTGTGAGTATGGGAAAGAAGAACGAAAAATAGGATAAATATAAGACTAGATCTATATAGAATCTTCCACTCTTGCTCATTCTTCACACCCTTCTGCTACGTTTCTTACACACAGTAAGAGCTGAAAAAAACTGTTGAAAAATACGTAGACGCGCCGTTTTATGATCTGGAGTGAAAGAAAAACGTATTCCTACGACCATATATCCTGTATAAGACACGAAAAAAATCATAGGTAACTCTAAATGAGAGTGAGAATACCATGAGACTACTTTCAGTCTGCAAAACCTTATGGTCGGACAGAAAATATTTTTTTCGATCTGAGATCTAATAACCGTAATATTGCGTCGAGCTATTTTCTCGTAGTTCATCTTGTGTTAAGCCTATTAATCATGACATTTTTGTTTTTAAATTGTCCAGTTGGCGTTGAGGAATATTTTGTCTTTAGATGCCCCTTATGGCTGACAGCCATGTCCGCACAAAAATGTAGATTCGAAGACCGTTCAGGTTAGATTCGGTTGCATTAGCAAAACCTGCTTTGGCTTATTGTGAGTGAAACTTATGTAAAGAAGTCCGGCAATCAATAGGCTTTCATGATTTATTACTTTCTAATAAATAAAGACAAGATAATTGGCAATATGGGAGGTTTAGAAGTCCATTACAGCGATAGCTTTTCTACATCTCCACTATGCAGTCTTCTTCGCATAACAATACAATATTACTAAAAACGTATTTAAACGAGAGAGAGAGAAAATAATACTAATAGCACAGGTTCAAATAGAGTTCAAGATTTGTCAGCCACCGCTCCCATCCCGTCCCATATTCCGTGAAGCAATTATCCATCGATAAAGATACAAGTTTGTGCTAGTCTAAAGGGGCGCTCTATGTGACTGTAGATAGTTGGAGAGGGGGGTGATGATGGGAGTAGGGGGGAGTGATGATGGAAGTAGGGGGGGGGGCACGTTAATGGGGGAAAAAGAACCATTGTCGTCAAAACCGCTTTCTTTTCGGTGAGGGTTTTGTTGCTGGTGCATCTCCCCCCCCCTCCTTCTCTCTCCTCCGTCTCTTTTTCTCTCCTCCCTCTCTCTCTTTGGCAAATATCAGCCTGTATGTATTGCATCCTCACTGTTACATAAGTTGTGAAGTTTACCGTACCGGTTTCAGCAGAAT
>JAXRKP010000020.1:315000-337500 GCA_037039925.1 Doris montereyensis | reverse complement strand
CGCATTTCCTTTATACTTATAAGGGCTGTCGTCTGTACTGTTCTTGACGATAACATTTGTTATCCTTTGATATGGAACGTAATACCCAATGAGGAGATCATCAGTCTCTGCAAGAATAGAACGTGTCCCATTTAATTGTCTAACAAGAGCTTTAGATAGTCATTGTTGCGATCTGACTGTGTAATATGTATTCCTGTGTCTTTTCCGATTTTTGAAAATCTCGGCGCATATTTTTTTTTTCAGTCCAGGTCCTCGATCATGTCAGTGAGGCATGCGTGATTACGACTGTTACCAGCCTTTTGATTTTTCATGATTGAGTTTTCATCACATGTGCTTGGTTTTTTTTTCCATCGTCCTCGCTGTCTGGCATGATAAATGTGTCAGGAAGATGTAGATCTATGTTCTCGTTGTGTTTTGCTTTTATCTTCATGTCGTTTATGTCGTTTGATTTACAGGTTGTGTTTTCGACAAAAGTTGAGTCAGCAAGAGGCGATGTTATGGTTGACACACTGAATGAATGGACAGCACTGTCCTGACTCTGGGTTAACTCCGTATTGTTGTTGTTCGTTTGTTGAATGTCAACACTTCCTGTTTCTTTGTGTTCTTTGTGTTTGTAGATGTGTCGTCAAGGGGCGATGTTATGGTTGACACACTGAATGAGTGTGCAGCACTGTCCTTATTCTGGGTTGACTCCATATTGTTGTTTGTTCATTGAATATCGGCACTCGCAGTATAGTTTGAGATTCCATAGTTGATCCCTTCTTATGTATTGGTTCCACCGTTTCCTTTTTCCAGTCGTCTGGCACCTGTTTGGACTTCCATGCTTGTTAGCATATTGCATGCAGTAGTTTGTCTGCCTATCTCCCTTGGTTTTTAATCATTTCTGGATAAACTTGATCTGCTCCTGGGGCCTTCCCTTATTTCACTTTCTTATAGCTGTTTGTATTTCTTCCATTGAGATATCTACATCTTCAGCTATCTCCTCTGGATTACTTGTTACTCTTACTTATTGATCTGTCTTTGTCCAAACTCTTCCCATTGTTCCTGTTTTTGCTTTCCTAACTTCCTCTTTAGCGATAGCATTTCTTCCAGGCATCCTTCTTTTCTTTGATCTTAGTCTTAACATTCTCATTCCACCATGCTGTTCTTTTCCTATCTCCTTTAATTTGTTTCCTACCACAAACCTCTTCAGTACAACTGATGAGTGTTTCTTTATACATTTGCCACTTTTCTTCTATTATGCTATCTTTCAGATCCATCTGCCTTTCACTGATACAGTTGTAAATCTTTTTATCCTGGATTGGTATATCTTTTTTACTACTGGTTTATTTAGTTCCTCTATTTTGAGTTTAGTAGCTTTCTTCTCTTTCTGTTTGATTTCTTCAGTCAGTAATCTCATTTTGGCTATCACTAAGTGATGGTCACTAAATATTTCAGCTCCTCTGTTTACTCTTGCATCCATTGTACTGTAAAAAAAGGAGCTGCTATTATGTAGTCTATGATTGACTTTTCACATCTGTAAATCTTGTATATTTGTGGATATCTTTATGAGGAAAAAATGTGTTAGTTATTTTCATGTTATTCTTTAGACAAAAATCTATTAGTCTCTCTCCATTTGGAGGAGTTGTTGTCTCTCCTTCTTTATCTATTATTCTTCCTGATGTTTCTACATTGTTGCCTACTCTAGCGTTTAAATCACCCAAAACAATTAGTTCCTGTTTGGGTGTAAGATTCTCTACAGCTATTTGTAAATCATTTTCAAAGATATCTTTTTCTTCTTTAGTGGCGTCTTCGTTTGGTCCATAAGTTATTAACAATTTAATTTCTCTTCTTTTTGGTTGAATATTTACCTCTAAATAGCTGTTGGCATATATACATTTCTAACTTTCTAGTAGATTTTCTTGCCTTTTATGCATTAGGAGGCCCACTCCTGGTCTAGCTCTATCTTTGACATCTACTCCTGAGAAGATTAAAGTATGATTTGGTCCTACATTTTCTATTCCTTGTCCTTTTTCTTTGTTTCTGTAATGGCCAAAATGTCTATGAATTTTTCCATTTCTTCACCAATTCTAATTCTTTTCCGTTTATTGCTCTAATATCCCATGTTCCAAAAATCTTTTCCAGAATCATCTTCGAAAATTCAATCCGGGTATATCATATTTCTTTCTTTGAATCAGTTTGGTTTTGGATAAGCAGGGGATTAGCCCACTGTACCTTAGGTAGATGGTGGGGCTGCCAGGTCCCCGACGGGGCCTTGTTATTTTCTGTCAGGGTTAAATCCCTTAGCCTTTGGTCATCCAACCAGCCTGCAAGGCAGCAGGTTGTTATTTTCTGTCAGGGTTAACTCCATTAGCCTTCGGTCAGCCAAGACCGGCCTGCAAAATAGTAGGTTGTTTTCTGTCAGGGTTAACTCCCTTAGCCCTTGGTCAACCAAGACCCGTCTGTAAGGCAGCAGGAAACTCGTGGAAGGTGGGGCCCCTAATTTCCATACAGGTGATAACCTGTCCATAGCCCGGGCTTAACAGAATAATGTAACTAATACATGTATAACGTTGATAAACAAGAGACAAAGTGAACATATATAATCTATTATGTAATTGCCATTGTCGAACTATCGATCAAAAGAAGTCTGATGTAGGACAGTTTACTGTTTTCTTTAACACTGTGCTGTGAACCAATTCTATTTAGTTGTTATGTATGAAAGTAAATAATCAGAAGTGTCCGTAGTCAAGTTGCTAGGCCGCCGACCTTCTGATCATGCTGTCCTGCATTCAAATCTTGACAATGCTATGGCCGATGTTGTGCTCCTTGGGAAATGTATTTGGCACGCTTTTCCTTGACTTGGCATAACCTTATTTTCCATTGCCTTCTACAACACGACAGACACGATCAATTTTACTTCCGTCATTACTGTCATGTCTACTCTTTAAATCTTTGTTTCATCACCCTATACGTTTTCAAGCTGTTCTATTCTAGTTTTAGATGGGAGTTTCTATTTTTCTGAGAAGTGCTTGATATAATATATTCAATTTTTCAAACTATAAACACATTCATTGTCCGTGAACATAATTATCTATTAGTGTTTCCTTCAACAAGGGAAAACAATAAATTATTGTTGTAATATCATATAACATTAAATTCATGTTTTATCTTATTTGATTTTACCCACATCCACAACTAAGGTGATTTTGGGTTTTTGGTAGGATCTTTAATATTTCCCAGACTGCCTTGGAAACAGCTAATGGATCTTTAATGTAGACAGAGATTTGTGATCCGCGCATGAGACCTCCCTTTTTATCGTCCCTCTCCGATGGGATGAGATATCGGTCCACTTACCTGGAGGGAGAGGGGGAAGGGGTCTAGCTAAACACTCGAAAAGGTGTTTAAGCTGTTGGGCGCATATTCACGGCCTTTTTGATTGTGATTGTGCAAAGGTAACTCTTACCTTTGGACCATCGTGTTCCCTTTAATTCAAGGAGAGAAAGTATTATCGCTTCATTTACCAATGAAGTAAAACAAAAAAAAGATATTTTTGTTTGCTTTTGTATGTTTCAATTTATGTTTGTTCCACAACACTGATCACAGACCAGTGTTTGTCTTGTTTGCTACTTGTTAGGATTGTAGTTGTTTTAAATATTCAAAGTCAAAATTATGTTCTCATACACATACTGACATGGATACACCCATGCAATTACACACACACTCACACATACATGTGCGCGCACAACACTGCATAATACCACACACATACACAGAAAGGCATACATATTATACTCTATCTTATATTTTTAAGATAAGATCTCTTTTTATTTGTCCGAAAGGAAAAGAAGTCATATAAATCTGAAATCCTTTACGATATGGATGATTTATCATAAAAAAACAAAGATTTGCATTCCAATTTCTTAAGAAAGGAATACAGACTATCATTGGGCTTTTGCGTAATTCAACATGAGCCACCTCTGTTGTCCAAGTAAGCAAATAGGGTAAATTTTCTTGCCCAAGGGTAAAAACAAAATGCCTGAACATAAAAACATCTCCAGTTAATTTTAAGTTCATTTTGCTACTCAATTTTATAAATAGAACATGAAAACAAATTTTAAAAATAAAGCATAAAAGAGGTCATATAAATCTGAAATCCTTTATGATATGGATGATTTATCATAAAAAAACAAAAAGATCTGCATTCCAATTTCTTAAGAGAAAGGAATACAGACTATCATTGGGCTTTTGTAATTCAATATGAGCCACCTCTCTTGTCCAAGTAAGCAAATAGGGTAAATTTTCTTGCCCAAGGGTAAAAACAAAATGCCTGAACATAAAAACATCTCCAGTTAATTTTAAGTTCATTTTGCTACTCAATTTTATAAATAGAACATGAAAACAAAATTTGCTCTGTTATTAATTTGTTTTGGTGGGGTCCCAAACAACACATACATGTTCGAGAAGAGATCGAACAAAGGGTCTTATATTATAACATTTGGTTTGGATAGTTATTGGACATCTATTCAGGTTTCCCCAGATGAAGGCACTTCTTTTGTTAGCTTTCAAACGATGCCTTGAACGTTTGTTCCATTTGAGATTTTTCGATAATTTGACTTCAAGGTATTTTAAAGAGTAAACACGCTCAAGGGACCATCCATGTAAGGTGTAATCAGCTCTAATGGGTTTTTTCTTGTTCAAGAATGATATTGCGTGGCATTTGGTGACATTGAATTCCATAAGCCATTTGGTTTCCAATTTTGTTCGTTCATGTATATGCATCATAAAGGATGATTTAGGATTTTAGGTTGGACTTAACCTAAAAAATAAAAACGTTTTTTTTCACGGAACAAGACACATTTCACTAAATTACCATTTGTATTTGTAGATAAATGATCGTTCTACCCTAATATATAAAGAACAGAAAATCAACATTTTGGTCCCAAATTCACCAATTCCCCCCCATAATATTTTAAGGGTAGATACAGGTAAATATCTGCATAAAAATAAAAATATTAAACAATATATATAAAAGAGATGTAGAAATTCATATCCATTGACTGACAAACAGTAAATCAATTTTTCTCTAGATGGCAGTGAAAAAGTTAAGATCAATGCATTAATTAAAGTAAAGAATGCCTAATGTGCAAGACATTTTGATCTTTTGTAGAATCTAAATATTTTAAAATACATTGTACCTTTAAAAACCAAAAAAGCACAATAGGGTTTGGTCTGTTTGATTGTATAATCTAAATACATGTATCAAGAAAATCTTTAAACAGAAACAATACGCAATCACAATCAGTTAAGGTCTGCTTTGATTCTGAACAGAGACCAGACAAAACATATTTAAGAGACAATGATAGAACCCAAAACATTTATAATAATTTTAGACATTGAATCAACATCAATTTTATATAACATCATGGTCTTGAGCACTGAGAACAGAGCATTGATAGACAAAGAGTATTAAAGGCATGTCTTAAATCTTTAATCCATCATTAATTCATCCCATAATGAAATGAATGTTAAATAAATTTTTCAAACAGGTAGAAAGAAACTATCAGAAAAAGTGCCATCATCAAAGAAAATACGTTTATAATTTTGTATGAGATTGTCAGACTCCATCATAACACTAGGGAATCGATGACTACTTCGCCTCGCTGAAACAGAAGAATAAACTTTTAGACTATTTGTAAAGATAAAGAAAGATCTTTGTATAAATAAAGTGATTAATAAAGACATGAAAATGAAATAGATGTTGAAGCACAAAAAGGGACAGTGAGTGATGGGAAAACTGCAAGGAAAGAAATAGAAACAAGTTTGGGCAGCAGACACATTTGATTAATTTGAAGGCATGAAGTCTGCATTGCCTCCCATTGCCTTGCTGTGAAAAGTCAGCACACAATAAACCTTGCAACTACACTCCTTGAAAGATCTTTACATAAAATAATAGCTGATATGGTACTCAGTCTAACAAAGAGGTGAGCACATATACATTATACTGTACAATCAGCTATTTTTAACCCTTACGTTGCCAAGTTTGCAGAGTCAAAATTTATGGTTGTCACTGCCATTGCCAAGTTGGCCAAAGGGCAAAAATGATAATAACACCTGCTTTACTTTAAAGGCAAATGTACGATGTCTGTCTGTCTGTTTCTCTCTCCCTCTATCTCTGTCTCTGTCTCTGTCTCTCTCTCTCTCTCTAGTCTCTCTCATCTATAAATGCAAGCCAAGACCTTCTGGATTCATTCCCTTACAACAATACATTATTTTTCACATGATTTCAAACATTCAGGGGCTAACTTAATTACTGCTTATAAAGCATTAAAAACCGTAAAGATTTGACAATGTAAGTAAATTGTGCATTGCAATTAAGTTTTCAAGACGGCTGCAATGATCACATGACCTAATTTGCTTTGTGAGAATGTTTAGCTCATCAACTTACCTTGAGGACAGTAATTTATCAAAATAAAAACCCTTGGCAGTGGGTATAGTATGACATATATTGCCCAGTTAGGCATGGCAACATGAGGGTTATTAAAAAGAGTGGGAAATTAGGTCTCTAAGGACAAAAAGGAGACTCTGTTAGCACTTTGAATAATATCTTTTGCTTATTCTTCATCTCTTTCTCAAGCGACCTCTTAGTTATCAAATTCTGCTATCATACGAATAAGACATGATTTCAAGACAAGCAAAAGATCAAATGAAGCATAGGTGTTGCTTATGAAATAATTTTGGGTCTTCACTATAAGATAGGTTAAGATGAAGAAAAAATAGTCAAGTAAAGTAAGTCAAAGTCGAGAGTAGGGTGGGTAATCAGAAATAGAGTCCTGATTTTTTTTAGCATGCGGCATAATGTAGGAATTTGCTATTGCTTTCCATGCCACCTTTACTTTCACCGAATCCGAATAGACCTAGATGCCCATTTTGCTGCTGGGCTGACAGGAGGGAGTAAATTTTGCCAGACTGGGAATCAAACTCGGACCTCCTGGCTGGTAGTCCTACACCCTACTAACTATAAAAGGTAAATTTAAAAAACAATTTTAAGAAATATAACATGAACAGCTCACCTTCATTGACAAAAAAATTGGCCATGTACTGACCAACTTTGACAGCATGTGCATCATGGTTGATGACATAATTTGGATTCCAATTGAAGTTATTTTTCTCTGGATGCCACTGGACACCGTAGAAAGGATATTTTTTTGCTGTGAATACCCAAATGGATTTATGGATTCAGTCGCAAAGGCATCCTCAAAAATGAAGAAAATGAATGTAGGTATGTGGAAGTTCAAAACCAGTAAATGTATCGATGCTTTCATTTGCTGATGATTTAGTTCTGTTTGGAAAATCAGATAGGGACCTCCAGCCGAATATCAACATGATGAATAATGAACTAAATAAAAGAGGAATGACAGTCAAATTGGGCAAAGAAAACCAAAACAATGCTAGTAACTAGGGAAACTAAGAGTAAACAAGAAATCTTAAATCCAAAAAATCTTAAATTGGGCAGGGAGAATTTACATCAAGTTCAAAGCTACAATTACCTAAGAGTAGGGATTTACGCAAAGGGCAAACTAAGAGTAAGAGAAAAATCAGAAGAGAATCCAAAAGGCAAAGAGACAATATATAACTATCTGTGAAAGACAGATAAAAAAAAAACAATGGTAGTATACAACACAGTCTATTGTCCTCCTACTGTCCTCTATGGCAGAGAAACCTGGACTTTAGACAGTAAGGAATACAGTAGAGTACAGGCAGTCGAAATGAAATATCTAAGAAGAGTAGTAGGAAAAACTAAAAGAGACAAAATCAGAAACATAACTTTCACGGAAAGAAACAGAAAATGTCAGGACAGAGCAGCCTGGAGAAAGATCATTCTGGGCATCTAAACCCATACACCGGAAGGTAGAATGGGAGCCGATAAAGAGAGAAAGAAAAAAAGAAAATCAGAGAAGGTTATAGCTTTATTCGTTTGACTCTAATATGCGGATAGAGGAACATGAAAACATTAATGCAAATTGTTGATTAAGTAGTTCTTAAGTTAAGATCATATTCCTAACAATAACATATGAAAATCATTTCAATAGATTGGATAACCATGGTGCTCACATCAAATAATCTAAACTCATTCTTAATACATCTTTTTTCAAATCTTTACCTTCAACAGTCGATATGAACCTCTGGCCTTTTCTGTCTTCATTTGTGGACAGGACATTGAAGAAATGACTCAAATTGGAATTTTGAAACACCTTTAAAAATAGGAAATGGATTTATGGATTCAGGAGTCAATCAACACATGGTTAAGAATTGTTTTTTAGCCAATTAATTATAATAAATCGTATATATTGAAACTTCTTTCAGATTTGTCCACCTTTTATTATATGTTATATATGTTTGTACCCACAGTATTTAATAATAATATGATTCAAAGATACTTTTAATATCTTTACCAGAAAAACAGATATCATTTCCTGTATATTTCTATACGGATACATCGAAATTAAATACCGGCATATATAAAAGCTAAAGATATCGATGTCCTTTAAATGACATAAGTCAATAAAGTTTATCAATCCTCACTTGAAAAGCATTTTATATATTCAAATGGACAAATAATTATTCTCTCACATACACATGTGCAAATCGTTCTTTCTTTCTTTCTCAGTTCCCATTCTACCTTCCGGTGTACGAGTTCAGATGCCCGAAATGATCTTTCTCCAGGCTGCCCTGTGCTGGCATTTTGCTGTTTCCTTCCGTGTAAGATAAATTTCTATGCTTTAATCTTTCTTTCTTTATCTATCAGTTACCATTCTACCTTTTGGTGTATGGGTTCAAATGCCCGAGATGATCTTTCTCTAGGATGCTCTGTCCTGACATTTTCTGTTTCCTTCCAAAAAGTTAAATTTCTATCCTTCAATGCCTCTTTTATATCTTCTTCCCACTTTCTCCGAGGTGTGCCTTTTGGTTGTTTACCTCACGCTTTAGCACTGTATACTGATTAAGCTATTCTATTGTCATTCATTCTGTTTACATGCCCTTAAACCATCTCAATTAAATAATTTCTATCTTAGTTTTTTATGCTATCTGCTTTGGTTTCATCTCTTATTGTTGTGTTTCTGATTTTGTTTATTTTAGTTTTCCCTACTACTCTTCTTAGATATTTCATTTCAGCTGCCTTTACTCTGCTGTATGCTCTACTGTCTAAGGTCCAGGTTTTGCTGCCATAGAGGAGAGTAGGACAATAAACTGTGTTGTATACTGCCATTACGGTTTTGTTGACAATTCTTATTTACCTACAAATGCCTTTCCTAGATGGTTATATATTGCACTTGCCTAATTGATTCTCTGGCTGATTTCTTCTCTTAATTTTCCCTTTGAGTTAATCATTACTCCTAAGTAATTGTAGCTGTGAACTTGTTCTAAATTCTGCTTGCCCAATTTAAGATTTTGTGTTTTAGCTTCCCTAGTTACTAGCATTGTTTTGTTTTTCTTTGCATTGACTCTCATTCCTCTTTTATTTATTTCGTTGTTTATAATGTTGATATTCGACTGAAGGTCACTTTCTAATCTTCCAAACAGAACTAAGTCATCAGCAAATGAAAGCATTGAATACATTTACTGGTTTGAGCTTCCACATACCTACATTCATTTTCTTCATTTTTGAGGATGCCTTTGCGACTGAATCCATAAATGTGATAAACAAAAGAGGACTTAGGATACAACCTTGTCTTACTTATATATCTACATTTCTGCAGATACATTTCCAGCTTTCACTGCACATATTGATTTATTGTAAAGACTTTTAATGCCTTCGATTAAATTTTGCTCTACATTGTGTTTTTTAAGGAATGCCATAGTTCGTCCCTCCTCACAGTGTCAAATGCCTTTTCTAAGTCAATAAAACACAGGTGCAAGTCAATGTTTCTGTCAAGGAATTTTTCTATTATTTGTCTAATTGTAAATATGTGGTCTTGTACACTTCTTCCTGGTCTAAATCCACTCTGATGTTCTTCAATCTGATCCTCTACTCTTTTCCTTAGTCTCATATCTAGTATCCTGGCATACACTTTTCCTGGTACGCTAAGTAGTGATATCCCTCTATAGTTTGAGAATTCTATAGTTGATCCTTTCTTATGTATTGGTACTACCGTTCCCTTTTTCCAGTCGTCTGGTACCTGTTTGGACTTCCATGCTTGTTGGTATATTGCATGTCAGTAGTTTGTTTACCTCTCTCCTTTGGTTTTTAATCATTTCTGGATAAACTTGATCAGCTCTTGGGGCTTCCCTAATTTCACTTTTCTTATATAGCGGTTTGGATTTCTTCCACTGAGATATCTACATCTTCAGCTGTCTCCTATGGATTACTTGTTACTCTTACTAGAAACATTGATAGCCACAATCAAGGAGATTGGTCTTTTTCTTCTAGTTTTCAGCTCAGTCCTTCATTGATTGATTACGGAAACGTTTTTCATTTTTCAACGTTGGACTAGACTGAACAGATATTTTTAATTGAACCACTTGCAATGTTAATGAAAGACTAAAGTATACTTTTGGAATGCTATTTAAGGCATACCGTACATAGATCTATTTAGTTTAATAGCAAAATATTTCAAAGAAAATAACCTCTTGCCATATTCCATATTGATGTTGATTCTGTGTTGTGGGCTCTGTACTTAGGTATTTGATTATGTTCTGAGGTGCTGAACGAAACATTCTACTTTGCCGATATCCTGAAACCAAGATGAAAAAAGCCTTATTAACTTTAACTTTAACATGCAGTTTATTGTCCTGGATCACTCACAAGCTCCAAGAAGTGGTCAATTCATGAAATAAGAAAATGTAAATATTAAAGTGTATTACATAATAAAAATACTATGTAAAAATCAATAATTGTTATAACAGTTAAACTGTTCCCGGCAGTGGACAGATAAGCACCTGTACGGGGATTAGGCAGTCCTGCCCTCCACGAGTCTCCTGCTGCCTGGCAGGCGGGTCTTGGTTGACTAAAGGCTAAGGGAGTTAGCCCTGACAGAAAATAACAACTTGCTGCCTTACAGGCTGGTCTTCAATGACAAAGGCTAAGGGATTTAACCCTGACAGAAAATAACAAGGCCTCGTAGGGGGCCTCAAGGTGGCAGCCCCACTATCTACCTAGGATACAGAGGTAATCCCCTGCTTATTCTAAACGAAAGTAATTCAAAGAAGTACATATAATTATATACCCGGCTTGAACTTTTGAAGATGACTCTGGAAAAGAACACGGACTGTGATTTTGGAACATGGAATATTAGGGCAATAAATGGAGCAGAGATAAAATTAATTGAAGAAATGGAAAAATGCAAAGGAAACATTTTGGCCATTACAGAAACAAAGAAAAAAGGACAGGCAATAGGAAATGTAGGACCAAATCATACTATTTCAGGAGTAGATGTCAAAGAGCTAGAGCAGGAGTAGGCCTCCTAATGCATAAAAGGCATGAAAAGCTGCTAGGAAGTTGGAAATTCATAAGCCCACGGCTATTAGAGGTAAATATTAAACCAAAATGAAGAGAAATGAAATTATTAGTAACTTATGGAACAAACAAAGATGCCATTAAAGAAGAAAAAGATATATTTGAAAACGATTTACAAATAGCTGTAGAGAATCTTAAACACAAACAGAAACTAATGGTTTTAGGGGATCTAAACGCTAGAGTAGGCAACAATGTAGAAACGTCAGGAACAATAATAGGTAAAGAAGGAGAGACAACAACTTCTCCAAATGGAGAGGGACTAATAGATTTTTTAACTAAAGAATAACATGAAAAAAATCAACACTTTTTTTCTTCACAAAGATATCCACAAATATACAAAAGTAAATAAAGACAGATGTGAAAGTCAATCATAGACTACATAATAGTTAGCAGCTCCCTTTTTCACAGTACAATAGATGCAAGAGTAAACAAAGGAGCTGAAATATTTAGTGGTCATCACCTAGTGATTGCCAATATGAGATTACTGATTGAAGAAAACAAACAGAAAAGGAAAGAACTAAATAAACCAATAGTAAAACAGATATACCAATCCATGATAAACAGATTTATCAGTTAACGACATATGGATCTGAAAGATAACACAATAGAAGAAAAGTGGCAAATGTATAAAGAAACACTCCTTAGTTGTACTGAAGAGGTCTGTGGTAGGAAACAAATTAAAAGAGATAGGAAAAGAACAGCATGGTGGAATGAGAATGTCAAGACTAAGATCAAAGAAAAGAAGGATGCCTGGAAGAAATACTATCAAAGCTAAAGAGGAAGTGAGGAAAACAAAACAGGAACAATGGGAAGAGTTTGGACAAAGACTTCAAGAAATTAACAGGGAAACGAAAAGCTGTTCTGGGGGCAATGAAGAGCATGCGAAAGACCAAAGCATGCCCAATACGACAAATTAAGAACGCCAAAGAAGAAATAATGAAAGAAGACAGCCAAATCATGGAAACGTGGAGAAAGTATTTTCAACAATTACACAATCCCTCCAGAACATATGAAACAAGGAGTAAAGATCAATAAGTAAGAGTAACAAGTAATCCAGATGAGACAGCTGAAGATGTAGATATATCAATGGAAGAAATACAAACAGCTATAAGAAAAGTGAAATTAGGAAAAGCCCTCAGGAGCAGATCAAGTTTATCCAGAAATGATTAAAAACCAAGGGAGAGAGGCAGACAAACTACTACATGCAATATGCCAACAAGCATGGAAGTCCAAAACAGGTGCCAGATGACTGGAAAAAGGGAACCATAGTACCAATACACAAGAAAGGATCAACTATGGAATGCTCAAATTATAGAGGGATATCACTACTTAGCGTACCAGGAAAAGTATATGTCAGGATACAGGAAATGAGACTAAGGAAAAGAGTAAAGTAAAGGATCAGTTTGAAGAACATCAAAATTTTTCAGAATTACAAGAAGACCAGGAAGAAGTGTACAAGACCACATATCTACAATTAGACAAATAATAGAAAAATTCCTTGAGAGAAACATTGACTTGCAAATGTGTTTTATTGACTTGACTTAGAAAAGAACATTCCTTAAAAGAACACAATATAGAGCAAAATTTAATAGAATGCATTAAAAGTTTTTACAATAAATCAATATGTGCAGTGAGAGTAGCTGGAAAACATATCTGCAAGAATTTGATGTAGATATAGGAGTAAGACAGGGTTGTACCCAAAGTCCTCTTTGGCTTATCACATTTATGGATTCAGTCGCAAAGACATCCTCAAAAATAAAGATAATAGATGTAGGTATGTGGAAGCTAAAAAACCAGTAAATGTATCAATGCTTTCATTTGCCGATAATTTAGTTCTGTTTGGAAAATCATAAAGTGACCTTCAGTCAAATATCAACACGATGAACAATGAACTAAATAAAAGAGGAATGACAGTCAATGCAAAGAAAACCACAAACAATGCTAGTAACTAGGGAAGCTAAAAATACAAAATCTTAAATTTGGCCAGGGAAAATTTAGAACAAGTTCAAAGCTACAATTACCTAGGAGTAATGATTTACTCAGAGGGCAAACTAAGAGAAGAAATTAGCCAGAGAATCCAAAAGCCAATGACGATATATAACCATCTAGGAAAGGCATTTGTAGGTAAACAAGAATTGTCAACAAAAACCTTAATGGCAGTATACAATACAGTTTATTGTCCTACTCTCCTCTATGGCAGTGAAACCTGGACCTCAGACAGTAGGGAATACAGTATAGTACAGGCAGCTGAAATGAAATATCTTAGAACAGTAGTAGGGAAAACTAAAAGAGACAAAATTAGAAACACAACAATAAGAGATCAAACCAAAACTAAAAAAGAAATAAATCAACAGAGATGGTTTGGGCATGTAAACAGAATGAATGACAATGGAATAGCTAAATCAGTATAGAGTGCTAAAGCTCAAGGTAAAAGACCAAAAGGCAGACTTCGGAGAAAGTGGGAAGAAGATATAAAAGAGGCATTAAAGCAAAGAAATTTAACTTTCACAGAAGGAAACAGAAAATGTCAGGACAGGGCAGCCTGGAAAAAGATCATTTCAGGCATCTAAACCCATACATCAGAAGGTAGAATGGGGAGCTGATAAAGAAATAAAGAAAAAAGTTATAGTGTTGCAGAAAAAGGAATAAAGAAAGAAAAAGAAAATAGGAGAAAAAAAAGAGACAAACAATTACATAATGAAAATACTCAAACTCAACGCACATTGTCTTTACAATGAATTGCATCATATATATGAAGAATACACTAAAATGAAAGGTATCAGAAAGGGACAAAAATGAAAATGACCACAACCAGCGGATTTAATGCAGCACACAATTTGTGTGTCAGGATCAGCAATGAGCACATTAACATCAAATAAATATAAAAATTAACATCCCTTGTAAGTAAACATATTTTTCTCCCGTTCAAAGGGTGCACCCACCAGGCATGAATTCCAAAGGCCAGGAGATATTGTCTGAATCTGTTGGCTTCAACAAATTTGATCCCTGAACCTCATAGCACATTATCTGAAAGCCCATGCAGCTACCCCACAGAGGATAGTAATCTCCAGCGTCATTTATCTGAGACAGAAATGAAAAAGAAGAAATTACAATTAGACAAATAATAGAAAAATTCCTTGACAGAAACATTGACTTGCACCTGTGTTTTATAGACTTAGAAAAGGCATTTGACACTGTGAGGAGGGATGAACTATGGCATTCCTTAAAAGAACACAATATAGAGCAAAATTTAGTAGAAGCCATTAATAGTTTTTACAATAAACCAACATGTGCAGTGAGAGTAGTTGGAAACATATATTTGCAGAATTTGATGTAGATACAGGAGTAAGACAGGGTTGTACCCTAAGTCCTCTTTGGCTTATCACATTTATGGATTCAGTTGCAAAGACATCCTCAAAAATGAAGAAAATGAATGTAGGTATGTGGAAGCTAAAAACCAGTAAATATATCAATGGTTTTATTTGCTGATGATTTAGTTCTGTTTGGAAAATCAGAAAGTGACCTTCAGTCGAGTATCAACATGATGAACAATGAACTAAATAAAAGAGGAACGAGAGTCAATGCAAAGAAAACTGAAACAATGCTAGTAACTAGGAAGCTAAAACACAAAATCTTAAATTGGACAAGCAGAATTTAGAACAAGTTCACAGCTACAATTACCAAGAAGTAATGATTAGCTCAGAGGGCAAACTAAGAGAAGAAATCAGCCAGAGAATCAAAAGGCAAGTGCAATATATAACCATCTAGGAAAGGCATTTGTAGGTAAACAAGAATTGTCAAAAAAAAAAAAATGGCAGTATACAACAAAGTTTATTATCCTCCTCTCCTCTATGGCAGCGAAACATGGACCTTAGACAGTAGAGAATACAGTAGAGAGCAGGCAGCTGAAATGAAATATCCAAGAAGAGCAGTAGGGAAAACTAAAAAGAGACACCAATAAGAATTCAAACCAAAGCAGATTGAGATAGCATCAAAACTAAGATAGAAATAAATCAATTGAGATGGTTTGGGTATGTAAACAGAATAAATGACAATAGAATAGCTAATCAGTATACAGTGCTAAAGCCCAAATAGACCAAAAGACAGACCTCAGAGAAGGTGGGAAGAAGATATAAAAGAGGCATTAAAGCATGTAAATTAATTTTTTTTTTTTAAAGGAAATAGAAAATGCCAGGACAGGGCATATGAACCCATACACCGAAAGGTAGAGTGTGAACTGATAATGAAAGAAAGAAGTTGTAAAGTTCTAATTTGATCACAATGAAATATTAGCATAAAGTACTCACACTATTTATCTATATCTCATCGTAATGCCTGTGACGATCGATTCATTTTTTCTATCAGCGCATAAGAGGCTATATGCCCTCCCTCAAGAAATCCTCATCAAGAGATTGAAACCAATTCCTCACTTCTTCAAAGAGATATTCTTCCTTGAAAAGCTTCGTCCTGACAGATGTCATTTAAGGGGTCGAAACAGATGGTAATCTGAAGGAACAAGATCCGGACTGTGTGATGGGTGTGGTAGAACCTCCCAAATTTGTCTCCAAAGCCACTCCTTTGTCAGTTTTGCTGTATGTAGTGTGGCATTGCCATGCTGCAAGATGATGCCCTTCCTCAGGTGGCCTGGACTTCTTCAACGCAGGGCTTCTCTTAATCTGTCCAGTGTTTCACAATACCTGGCAGCATTTACAGTTTGACCAGGAGTATGAATGTCTACAAGCAAAATGGATTTTTAGTCGCCCTCCCTCACGAATTAAAACATCAACATGAGCAATGTTCTTGTCTATCACAGAAGACTGGGGATACCCACAGCCTGGATCATCTTCAAGATTTGATCGTCCTGCCTCAAACATGCTACACCATTGATGGACCTGATTTTTGCTCACTACATCTTTACTGTATACAGATAATAGTTCACGATGAATTTCAGTTGGATTTCTGCATTTTGCATGCAAAAATCTTATTACACCTCTGACCTCAACCCCTTTTCAATGATGGTCGCCATCTTTCTCCTTCCACTATTCATTCATGCTTTCAAAAATGGTGCTATCATTTTGGGAAGACATAGTGCATTGCAACAGCTGCTGTGCAGCATTTACAAATTGAAAATTGATGTATTAGGTTTTTAGTTATGGCCATTTTTACTTTAATTTTGGGACAGCCCTCGTACATCTATATACACGCATATATATATACAAACATATATATATATATATATATACATATGAACATATACATAGAAACGTCAGGTCTAAATTATACAAGTATACATATATAAATATACAATGAGAAGTGAAAAGGAGAGAGCCTGTAAGAAAAAGAAAGGAAGAGGACAATTACAAAATGATCATTAAAAGTCATGATTACACAATGTAGCACTCTGATTACACAATGTAGCACTCTCATGAGCAGAGTGAAATTGACTTGGTGCTGGATAACAAATAAAACAAAACAAGTACAGACCAAAAAAATCAATTTGTTTGTTACCTCCAAAGCCCTTTGAAAGATTTGACTGACAGAATGTCCATACAGACTCTTTTGAAAATTCACTGCTCCACCAGGAAAAAGAATTCTGAAATTGAGCAAAAGATGATGTATTCATGATAAGGTAAGCAAAATTTGTGGTTTCGGTGACTTAGTGGTTAGGTTGCCAGACTTAGGATCATGAGAGGGGTGTAAATGTGTGCTGGTCTGTTTTGAGCGTGTGTGTGATTGAGCTGATAATAAGAATGTGCGTTTGCACAAATACATAATTGTTGTCCCTTGTTAAATTGAAAAGAATGGAATCATCCTAGTTTGGCTTGGCTTGGGTGAGACAAGATAATTGCTATGCGACTGAATTCAATAGATTGGTGACGGCCTGATCAGAAGTCACACTTCCCATGTGAACTCATAAAACTTCATGGGCAGTCTCGCTGCGGCGTATGACTATCAGCGAGCCAACTAACATGTGGCAGCCATTGCGCTGGCTGAGCGAGTCATTTTTCTAGTGTTAAGATGTTTTCAAAGGCTATGCACAGCTGCCAACCTGTTCAAATAAAAAAATAGACTCTGAGTGCGCAAACTAATTTTTATCTGCACTTCACCCCATATATTCCAGAAAACATTGATAACTTAACTTAAATTAACCGTTTTACAGTAAATAATGAAAACTCTGCCAATCACTGGCCTTTCTTTTTCTAGCAACGTGTCTAGACGGTAGTCTTGCAACTTGGAATGGTGTCCCCAGACTTTCATCCAGATCTTCCTAAGTATCTGCAGTTGACATAGGCTTTCTTTAAACAAAAATTACAATTAACATTCTTAAACATACTTTTCAGGGTAAATACAGACATACTGACCCAAATCCAAAAAAACATACAAATTATGTTCTTGACATGTGAATTGGCAGCTATGGTTATGAACAAGACCAAGTGAAACTAAGATTTAAACCCATAATCTTATGTTCTCAAGTCTCACAGTCTTCAAGTATACAACCAATGCCACATGATGGTTTTGTAGTAAGAGGATACGACTTGAAGTACAGTGGAGCTCACCTATAACAGCATAGGATACGACTTGAAGTACAGTGGAGCTCACCTATAACAGCATAGGATACGACTTGAAGTACAGTGGAGCTCACCTATAACAGCATAGGATACTTGAAGTACAGTGGAGCTCACCTATAACAGCATAGGATACTACTTGAAGTACAGTGGAGCTCACCTATAACAGCATAGGATACGACTTGAAGTACAGTGGAGCTCACCTATAACAGCATAGGATACTACTTGAAGTACAGTGGAGCTCACCTATAACAGCATAGGATACGACTTGAAGTACAGTCACCTATAACAGCATAGATACGCTTGAAGTACAGTGGAGCTCACCTATAACAGCATAGGATACTACTTGAAGTACAGTTGAAGTACAGTGGAGCTCACCTATAACAGCATAGCATAGGATACGACTTGAAGTACAGTGGAGCTCACCTATGACAGCATAGGATACAACAGTATCTCTACTAAAACGAGACCTTTTCGAATACCCGTTTCAATCTGTATATCTTTCACCTATCTGCCTCCTGCCATGTGACACATAAGGCCTTGACAGATTGTTTCAACTTCTCTTTGTTACTTGCTGTGGTCCTTGCTTCATTGCAGGTCTTCCATCATGCCCTTGTTCTTTCCTTCTCCATGTTGTTTTTGGCCGCCCTGCCCTTCTTCTTCCTTCTGGTGTCCAGGTTAGTGTAATATTGCAGTTGTTCTCTTGGTCTTGTCGTAATATATGTTCTATAAATTTTCATTCTGTATTCTCCTTCTTCACTTAACATTTTCGTTCCTGACACTTCTAATAATAGTTCTCTGTTGGTTACTCATTCTTGTCATCATATTTTCATTAATTTTCTTCTATAAGCTCTATTTAAGCTATATATCAATGTCCTACATGGCTACAATGGGAATTTGAGCCGAGATAAAAATTACACCATCGCACACTGTCCATTGATGGAAAAATAATTCTCAGTGACGTAAAAGCTCTAACATAAAAAATGTAATGATAGGAAGGAAGAGTTGGATTGGTGCTCTCCTGTTACACTCCCTGAAAGCTAGACTTCCACAGTACACATACTCATGTGACACTCCCTGTAAGCTAGACCCACACAGTACACATTACTCATGTGATCACTCCCTGTAAGCTAAACCAACACAGTACACACATACTCATGTGACACTCCCTGTAAGTAGACCCACACAGTTAAACACTCAACAAAGCACACATACTCCTGTGACACTCCCTGTAAGCTAGACCCACACAGTACACATACTCATGTGACACTCCCTGTAAGCTAGACCCACACAGTACACATACTCCTGTGACACTCCCTGTAAGCTAGACCCACACAGTACACATACTCATGTGACACTCCCTGTAAGCTAGACCCACACAGTACACATACTCATGTGACACTCCCTGTAAGCTAGACCCACACAGTACACATACTCATGTGACACTCCCTGTAAGCTAGACCCACACAGTACACATACTCATGTGACACTCCCTGTAAGCTAGACCCACACAGTACACATACTCATGTGACACTCCCTGAAAGCTAGACCCACACAGTACACATACTCATGTGACACTCCCTGTAAGCTAGACCCACACAGTACACATACTCATGTGACACTCCCTGAAAGCTAGACCCACAGTACACATACTCATGTGACACTCCCTGTAAGCTAGACCCACACAGTACACATACTCCTCCCTGTTACACTCCCTGAAAGCTAGACTTCCACAGTACACATACTCATGTGACACTCCCTGTAAGCTAGACCCACACAATACACATACTCCTGTGACACTCCCTGTAAGCTAGACCCACACAATAGACACTCCCTGTAAGCTAGACCCACACAGTACACATACTCATGTGATCCTCCCTGTAAGCTAAACCAACACAGTACACATACTCCTGTGACACTCCATGTAAGCTAGACCCACACAGTACACATACTCATGTGACACTCCATGTAAGCTAGACCAACACAGTACACATACTCATGTGACACTCCCTGTAAGCTAGACTCACACAGTACACATACTCATGTGACACTCCCTGTAAGCAAACCCACATAGCACACATACTCATGTGACACTCCCTGTAAGCTAGACCCACATAGCACACATATATGTATACATCATATAGGCTATAATATTGTTATTATCATGGTGCCTATACATGGGACCCATTACACATGCTGTACTGTATTATTTCTTGTTTATTAGCCTGCATCATCTAGGCCTGGTAGATAAACATGGGTTCCCTTCCTTAATACATGTTTACAACAGGATTCCCCCCCCAGACCCCTCAGTCTCGTTTTAACCAAGCTCCACTGTACTGTAATGACATACTTGTACCTTTAATGCTTTTAAGAAAATTACTAAATAATTAAATCTTGAAAGAAAATATGTTAAAAATTATATTTTTAACAGTGTCCACACACTATAGCAATTTCACATTGTTGATTAAATATAGTTAGCACACTATGAGCATAAGCTAACAGGATTACTACAAATGTAAACTACAGAGTGGCTCGCCCTTCCACAAGCCATAATGTAATGACACATCCTTTGAGCACAAAATTCCTATCCATGATGATACAATATTTTATGTTCATACACTAGAGCTCACATTATGTAAATTAACACTAAACAGCAAATACAAACACTCAAATTATGATAAAGAGATTACCCATTTGTGAAATTAACCATTTTAATGTAGTAGTCCTTTGGTTGGCCTCCTCTGTAGACAAGAAAATATAACATTACATTACAATTGATCCTTTAAAAGACATACATCTGTGTGACATGTTTATAACACCTACTAGTGTCTGGACCAATGCAATAGAATTGTCACCCGCCTTTCTTTGATTCACTTGCAACATATCACATGGTATCGGCAATTATTAGCATTACATTGAGTGTGGAATTTTTTCCATGATTCTCAGCTCACAATCAGATTGGGTTCTAGGGAGGATCGGGCTGTATTAGCGGGATCTTAAAGAGGTAGTTTCATATAAGAAAAATTATGTTGCACAGAAACAGTGAGTTCTTAGGCAGACCAGGTTCTCAGGCAAACACTGTACCAACTTGCAATACTTCAGACAAAATTATTGGCTTTCATAGTACAACAGATGTATTGAACGTTTGGCCTGTGTAGTTCCTAAAAAAATTGTGCAGGGAATGAACTGCTCCATCCAATAATACAATAAACTAGATTTGTCCCATTTAGGGCAAAAATGTCTTGCTCAGGACCCTTGAAAGATTACATGTACCAGTAAGGTTTATAAGTGTAATTCTTCTAGTTTTCTAGGGTTCAATATTTTAAATGACAGCTACAAAAACTAAAAGACATTCATAAACTTTCAATTGATATTTTAGTCACCTCCAGCGTTGAGATATGTGTCATTGTGTAGCACTAAGCTTCTACAAATCCTCATTATTTTATCATAACACCAGAGTTACACAGAGATTGACTTACCTTATTGGGACAACTCTTGCACCTGCTTGCTCTAAATACTTGACATATGTTGCAGGAATATATGTTTTCCCATATGCAGAGTTGGTATCAATAGCAACAATGCCTGGATGAAGTTTTAATGCAATTAAAATTGAAAGTAAATGTGATGAAAAATATATTTCAATTTGAGATCATAGCCAGGAGTCTACTTATAAAAGGATATCTAGTAGTGATTGGCAATTAAACAAGAATAGAGACAAGCGACGATCATAATAAAATGGTAAATTAGAGGACGCTTGTAAAATATTGAACACATTCACATGTAATAAAAATGTTAGTGAGCATGTATGCCTCAGAACCGTTCAAAAGTAAGAAGTTGATGTTCCAAATATGACTGCATCTCTGCATAGCAGACTCTCTCGTCTTTCTTTTTCTTGCTTTTATGTTAACATTAACAAAATTGCACAAAGGACATTACAATTTATATGAGCCAAAAGACATGTGACCAGGTTAGTTAACACAATCAAAATATTATAAAGAGACAAACAATTTGATGAAAAACTAACCTATGATGGGTCGGTTATTGGCAGGTCTCCATTTCCGGATAAGGAACTCACTTTCAAACTTAGCTGCTGCCACCACAAGGCATAGGATCAGAAGTGTATTGGTGACCATTCTCCTCACTGTTTTTATACAGCTCCTAGGTCATAAAATTATTAAATTCTATTACAATAATTCTTGCACAATCATATCATTTCGCTTAAACATTCATTTTCAAAGATACTGAAAGAGAAGCAGAATATAATCCTTTTATTACTCCCTCCTGGCTAAATAATTGAGCTGTATTTTTATAATTAGCCTAGCACAGAGTTTCGATTGTCAAATTAAGAAAAAAAAATGTTTTGGAGGAATGGATCATTCTCTTACAATCATTAAAAAACAATCATTTTTACATTACAAGGAGTTAAAATCGTCTTCA
>JAXRKP010000020.1:137500-305000 GCA_037039925.1 Doris montereyensis | reverse complement strand
GATTTATTTTGAAAATTTGGTTTACAACTTCTTAAAGTTCACAATCATTAATCATCAAATCTTGAATACAATTACATGTACAATTCACACTGCTTTCTTTAAATAACCGTCTGTCTTTACTACTTTGTTTGCATATTCACTGACTTTAGCTAATCATAAATTCACAGCAGTATTATAGAGTACAGCACGCGTTTGTCGAACTTGCCGGGGCAACAGATATAGTTTGTTGAGTTTGAGGAATCTGTGATTCGGGAACACGTGAATGCATTAGGTCACAAGGGAAACTATCCTTACAGAGTACTTAATGACCTTGTTATGTCCCTTATGTCTGAAACCTGGCAACCCTTTATATAACTGCCTACATTTCCATCTCAATATTTGTTTTTTGTTTTTTTTTGTTTTTTAAGTTTGTTTCATTCATTATAATGTACATTATAATGTACATCATTATTCATCAAAAACCCACTTGAGGAAATGAAATATAAAGATTTAGATCTAGGAAAGGCCCAAAGGAAAATGTCAACATAAACATACTTGCAAATAATAAAACATTAAACAATTTTTTTTTATTTTATTTTCTCTGCCATTTTCATATGTTGTAAATTGTTGATTAGTAATACAAGATGTAGAGTACAAACACTATACCTCGGCCACCATACACCCTCGGCCACTATGTGTATCTTTTTTTCATTGATTAAGTTGTATCCAATAGCTCTACAATAAAGAGTTACGGAATTCATTTATGAGCGACTTCTCTTTTATTTCAACGACATTTTCCTGCTCGACTTTCAAATGTTGCACAGTTCGAATATTTTTTTATTCTACATAATTAGGTGGGCGTGGCTGTTTACAGGGAAGCCCCGGCAAAACAAATTTTGAATCCTACTTAAACCCCGAGATCATCTTAGTTGTCGATGTGGGTAAAGTTCAATCAAATCAAAATTCCTTTGGCCTTCAGAAACATGTTCATTTAATTTAATTTCCAAGCAAACACTTGATACAAAACAACAACTAAATATAAGCAACAAATGAGATATTTTAATAAAGAACAAAGGACAAATGGCCGTGCTTGCAAACACAAAAGGCTGCGGTCAGAAAACAAAGGCCGCGGGGGCCTGCATTCAGTGGCCGAGGTCAGAAGCTGTGCCAGCGCTGACCTGCAATACTGTAAAGTATTGTCGACCTCATTGTGACACGGCAATGTGCTGTGGTGGCGCTGTTTTCTGCGCGCATTCGTTTAGACCAAATGGATATCGCTTGGCAATCAGTAATGCTGTAGCATCGATACTGTTAATTCTATGAGGTATTTTATGGTAAGTGGCTGCGCCTAGTTCTCGGACTCTAAAGAGATGCATCCAATGAGATGAGAATGTAACACTGCGTGGGTACAACTACTAGAATACACATGCGTAAATGTGTTAGCTGCCTCGTGGGCACACGTCAGTACAGCATGTCTATTTGTGGTCACCAGCTGACAGATTTTGGATCACTGAGACCAAAAAAAATTGCTTCGCACTGCTTAAGCAGTAAACAAATAGAAGGATTTGTGAATAAGTTTGACTTCAGCTTAGAAAAAATGTAAGGAAAATATAGGAAATAAGTTTGGGCAATGCCGTTTGTTGGAGAATCCATGAATTCGATGAACATGAGTTTGTTGAATGCGTGTTGCATTGTATTTATGTCTCTGCAGTTTTGCAATGTTTGTTTCAATTAGCTGAGATTGTGGGTCTATCATTTCAAAAAGCTGTTTGGTGAGAAAGAGCTTTAACGTCTCACTCTCTTGTGGCCAGTGTAAATGACAAAGACTGCATACTTATTTAATGTAGACAAAGGATTGTTTGTTTCATTGAAATTTACACAGTCCATCATATGCAGTGATCTTAAGGTGAATTAAGAGAGAACAGAAAGATCAAAGATAAGAGAATGAGTGAAAGGACAGAAGGAAGACCTATTATCAGGAACCTGCTAGCCACCTACAATGTAGACAAAGGAAAATGATATATTAATCTCATTTGAGAGAACGCTTTAACTAATTTTTAAAGAAAACTACATGTCAGGTGATTTGCTTGAATGATTGGTGAACAAGGTCACTGGATTGGTTATCTACAAGTTTATGGCAAAAAATCCATATGATGTATAATTTTTTTGCTACTAGTATTTTGTCAAAATTTTGATATAAATTATCCTAACACTGACTGAGAAGATGGCACTGAAAACCTGTATAACTGGCTAGCTATCTCCGCATCACGCTACATCTGGCCAAGTAGACTTCGTGTTGAATGACGTAAGATGTGGAGGCTATGTACTGGTGATGAATTTATAAACATGCGTACAGGTGTAGGAATAGAGGAATAAAACAATCAACTGGTCATTATGACGTCTGTTTTCACAATAGCTCACATCTAAACCTAGATTTACAATCCTCTTTACATTAGTAACACTGCCAGAGACTGTCGAAACAATAAAGCTACAAGAAGCGCAACATGTCTGAAGTGTTTTTTTTTGTGTTTTCTTTTGATTTCTTTGTTTGCATTTTTCTATCTCTTTCGTCATTTACCGACCGATTTGTATAATATTTGGCACACAGGTTCCTCTCAATGTTAATAGAATGACGTCAGGTTTTCTTTAAATCTTGTAAACTTTTGGAGAAAATATTTTTTTTGTAATAAAAATGGTATTTCTGCATATAAATTAAATAGAATCTATGTTATTTTTAAAAATCCATTATAAAAATCTATCAAAAATTATTTTTAAAAGCCGATATCACTCCTTAGATATTGAATGGAAAAAATGATCTGCACAGGTTTTGATTGATTTTATTCATCATTAAGAGGACATAGATTTTGAAAATTGGGTCAAAATCCAAGATGGTGGCCATTTCCTTGGCAGCCAAGGACGTACTTAAAGCAAAAATCCAAACTCAAAAGCAAAAAAAATCAATTCAGGAGGCACCTCAAAACCTGTGCAGATCGTCTTTCCCATTCAATATCTAAAGAGCGATATCAGGTTTTAAAAATATTTTGGAGTTTTTTTTTAATGAATTTTAAAAAATAATATATATCGTGAATATACAAAAACGGAATTTTAAGTACAAAAAAAATAATTATACGTCATATGGCCATTTTTCTGCCATAAACTTGTGTAGATAATTGATCATTCTACTTGAATATGCAAAGAACAGAAAATCAACCTTTTAGTCCCAAACTCACCAAAAGCGTTTAAAGTTTTGATCAAATACCAAAAACTTTATTGAACCTTAAAAAAGTCAATAAATTGTTACAAGGGAGGCAATATATAAAAGCATTAACTAATATAAAATACAGAAGCATAAGCATACTGTGGAAAATAAGGGCTAAGTAAGGCTAGACAGATGTATGAAGATGTATGAAGAAATTTGAGAAAAGACACATTAATTCTTGAATAATATTAAATCTGCAAGGGATTGTGTGCATTCTCAAGACATCCATTTACTATTGTCATTGCTACTTTGCTCATGAAAAACAAAGAACAACAAATAAAAAACAATAAATAACACAAACAAACCCCAAAACACCAACAAAAACAAAGTCCAACGAAACTAACAAACAAACAGACAAGTAAATGAAAAATGACAAGCATAGAAATGAAAGCAACAAATTTCAAATCAAGTGAACAAAGTATCAAAGTAAAGTATAAAAAGTACATCTCTTACAATGAATACATTGCCATCAATATGTGATAAACAAACAAAAAAAGAAAAAAAAAAAAAAAAGTGAGGGTTCTCACAATTTTGCAACGTTTGAAAGATTCCTTTTTTAAGATAACATCTTAGAAAGATATTTCTCACAATGTGAAAACTTTCCCTTAATAAAGACTTTAATGCTGTATTTAAAACTGTTCAAACTCACAAAATTTGCAACTACAGACTTAATAACAATGACAACCTTGTAAAGTTTTGTGTGTAAAAAAACAACTTACTGCAATAATGAATAATGTACTTTAAACAGACTAATCTGTTATCTGATATACATAAGATGCCCCAAAAATATCAATAAATGTTATACCAAAGCAAATTTATTAAATGAAAATCTTTAGCAGTAACTTACTGAGATTACCTGCACCAAAATCGACAAAAATAATTTGTAGCCGATTTAATTTAAAAAATTTAACGCACATGTTCAGTAAGCCAGAAGAAAAGAACATATCATCTTGACATAAAGTTTATAATTTTTGTGTTTCCCAGTGAAAACAACTTATAATAGATTCAGATCCAACAGTATGTGAAGTTTATCTTATTTGTGGCTTATTCATGTAAAGAAAGCCATCTTCATTGTTTTAAAAATGTTTGCGTATTTATTTATTCAAAACACTTTGAGATTCAGAGTGATCATGTTATATCAATCATAAATATTTAAACTTTCACTTTCATGAAATGAGATTACTGAGGAATTTGAAAAAAACATTTAAACGCACAATTCTTGTCATTAACCTGTAAACCATCAGAAAATGTTCTTCATCTCCAGCTACCTGATTGCCTGAAACTAACGTTCATGTTTGCAGTCAATCATTAAATAAATTTGTTATTTTCATGACAAACATTGACCAACTTCTGTGATTTAACTAAATTTACAAACATGCTCTTGCCTCTTTCAAAATCTGGTCTTCATCAAGTTCTATTGTTCTACAGCGGGTTCCTGATTTCAAACTACAGAGCGGGTAACAGCAATATCCATTGATGAGCGAATAGTCCAACAATGACAGTATATGTATGATGCTTTCCCCCAAAAAAATGTCAGACCAGCTATGGACTACTCTGCTTAACCCCTGCAACTATGACACGGTCAGGTCATTATCAGCATATATCGCCCATACCTACACAGAAAATCATTTTACAGGTTAATAACATTACTGTACATGTGTCACAGCAAGAATTATGATCAACATCCACTTTGATACTATTGATAGACAGAGAGATTCTTTGAAATGTTCTGAAATGGTCATCATGTAAACAATGATGAAGGTAGCAAAGAAACAATTTAAAAAGTGCAATATTTGCAGATGAGAGCAGCAACTATTTGAAATTGTAGAAGGGCAACCTGGGCTACCAGGGCAAATGAGAAAAACAAAGCAAAAAGAGCATGAGAGAAAGAATTTAAAACTTTGCCAGACGAGGACATTGCACCAGATTCTTTGCGAGAGTACCATAAAACTAGTCAATACAAAAGTAGCCATGGTGGAGTGACATCAAATTAATAGGTGACAAAAAGTGAAAACTCCACTAATATATATAATATTAACAATATCTGACTAATAATTAATGAATATTACCTACATCATATATGATTTTGAACGTATATATGATTAAGAAAGAAAAAAAAAAAAGAAAGGAAAAGAAAGTAAAGGGAAAGAAGAGTGGAGAAGAGTAAAGGTGAAAAAAAAAGAAAAAAGAAGAACAGAGGTGTAACAAAAAGGACAAAAATATAGGAGAAATGAGAAAAGAAATGAAAACAAAACGAAAGAAAGAGAAGGGAAGGGAGTTGGTAAGAATCAAGAATGTACAATACAGCCATGAACAGTGAAGATGTAAATGCATCCACACAAGACCTACAGTAACAGTAACAAAGATAACGAATCCAAAAAGCTTTAAGATCAGGACATACAATAGATGTAAGCTTTTGATTGCTGACCATCTTAAGGTTCAGGCTACAATTTTTTTTATAGGGACGTAAATCTATTGGATAAAATCTGAAATCCTGGATTGGTTGTTATGTCTTAATTAATGGAGTTTTCACTCGTTGTCAATTATTGTGTAGCTATTTTGATACATAAGTGTGTTTTATCTTATATTTTCAATTTAAACTTCATCTTCTAATTGTTCATTCTTGGGAAGCTTTTGGGGTTCAGGGTTTGATTCCATGAATTGATTGATGATTTCCTGCATGGATTCTCTGAGTTCTTCAGGGGGATCATCATCTTGTTGCACTTGTGAGTCCTCACGAATAGTTGTTTCTTCATGACCATCCGCACCTAGGATTGTCTTCTTGTGGATCTCTTTTTTCATCATTAGTCTGTAAAGAGACAAGTAAAGTCATTGAAAGAAATGTGTCAACGCTAAATACAGCCACACTCACTTTTAGACATGGAGAATACATTTATATATGAAATAATAACATTTAGTGATTTCAAGTCTCCGTCTAAATTTCACGAAGAGCTGCTTAGGAAATCTTCAAGAGGGCGAAAAGCAAATTCATTGAAGTGGATTTCTCTGAAGTGAAACAGCACAAAGTATTAATATGGCTGACTTAATACCTGTGGCTTTGAATGTCCTCATCTTCTCCTTGATCACGCGAGTCGACAAGATCATCTCCTAAAATATTTTCAAAGAAAGCGACTAATTAAGTCTCTCATTATTTTACATGACCAGAAAGCACATATGTATAGTATAATTGCCAAAACTTATACAAAGCCCCAAAATGATTTGAATGGGATATAAACTGTCCATAGTAACATGTTAAATTATAAGAAAAGAAAAACTCTACTGTCTTTACCTATTGAGATCTCTTTTGTTACTAATAGCTATCTCTTCTTCACCATCAAAAAAAGGGATATTTAAACCACTGACTTGCTCTCAGATATTTCACATTTATTTCTGTTTAGATGCAGACTTACATAATATGTAAGATAATATGCGTAAGGCTCAGTGCCATTCATGAAAACTATCGGCCTATCTTCTGGCACTGCATTCTCTTCCACCTTTTCACTCTTGCTACTGTTTGTTTTCTTTGATTCAATTTCATGTCAAAATATGTTAAAAAGCACAAATATAATATACATGACAATGACACATAAATGTCAGAAAATTTCCTTAAAATGGGAATAATGAAATGAGTATCTTTTAAATAATCTATGTTCTATAAATAAAACTAAAGGATGAATATTTGATGAAGAAGTGGGCTAAAAATATTAGTGGAATATTCAAAACAATGTGAAAAATAAATAAATAAATAAATAAATTCACAAATGGAAAATGCATTTCAAATGCAATTGCTCAAAATCATACTTTTACATACACACAGTAACTTTACAAATGACACACATTTAAACACAAAACAATTCATGCTGAAACAAAATAAAACACTTACAATTGCGCTTAAACGTAAGCAAAATATTAAAAAAACCAACCGAACAATCTTTCTTGAAACAAAAAAGGGGACAATGAGCAGTAAATTTATTGTCATCATATGCACAAATTTCATTTACTCATTTTGTTAGATCTACAAATATTAACTCTTATCAGCTCATGGCATGTTTAGTGTTTTCCGATTCTTCATATGAATTATGAAAGTTTTCTAATAATATTCCTACATTGATTTGTTGCCAGTTAGCATCAACCTCAGGAAAAGGATATTTCAAAATGGAAAAATTCACATCATTTTAGTTGAAACAAAGTACAAGACATAGAAATGTATGTATAGAAAAGAAATGAGGACCAAAAAAAAAAGGGAGGGGGGGGGTGGGGGGCAGCAAGAGAGGAGATGACAAAATAAAATAAGAAACCAGGGTGAAAAGTTTTTTGATCAGGTTCTGTAGCGAAGTCGTCAACACCATTCGGAAGTCTGTGTTTAGAAAGTCATTAGAGTAAAACAAAAGGAGTTATGAAGCAACTATGGAAAAGGATGACTTGAATGATGCTGAAACAAAAACTTATTTAATACCAAAAAAACTGAAATCCTTGACGGTCAAAAAAAAAAAAAATAACAAAAGGAAATATACACAGCTGCTTTCAACCTGATCTTTAGATAGGAAGACTGTACAATACTACTACAAACATGAAATAAACAAGGGAACATAAAAAATCAGAAAGTAAACAATAAACAATAAAGGTTTGGATCAAAATGACCTGAAAATAAAAATGCTGTAATGTTGAAACAGAAACAAATGAATGAAAGAATAAAATGAAGAAAAAAACAATTGAAGCTCAAAGACACAAATTTATATGTGTGTAGATATGTTTTATGTGTATACACATGATACACATATCAAAGTTTTGTTGCAAATGGAGAAACAATAATAATTCCATGCTGCTCAGTTCATGGTCTGGTGAACTAATAACTATTTCTCTGAAAATCAAAAGAAAAAAGTTAACTGAAATTCTTGGAATCAGCAAACTGAAACAAAATTGAAAAAAGGTTTGAAGGAATGAGCAGGCCTTATAAAAAGATCACTAACACTAAAACAAATTTAAAAAGGATTTTCAGAAAATATTTTCTCTTGTAATACTTCTCATTTACTTAAAGGAATACCATGTCACGTAGGTATGGTCCAGTCTAAGCAAACACATGACACCCACCTCCACCTCCCCAACTGTCAGTCGAGAGAGATATGACGAGAGAGAGAGAGAGGGAGAGGGAGGGAGGGAGAGAGAGAGAGAGAGAGAGAGAGAGAGAGAGAGAGAGAGAGAGAGAGAGAGAGAGAGAGAGAGAGAGAGAGAGGGAGGGAGGGAGAGAGAGGGAGGGAGGGGAGGGAGGGAGAGGGAGGGAGGGAGGGAGAGAGAGAGAAAATGAGAGAGAGAGAGAGAGAGAGAGAGAGAGAGAGAGAGAGAGAGAGAGAGAGAGAGAGAGAGAGAGAGAGAGAGAGAGAGAGAGAGAGAAAGAGAGAGAGAGAAAGAGAGAGCGAAAGAGAAGAGAGAGAGAGAGAGAGAGAAGAGAGAGAGAGAGAGAGAGAGAGAGAGAGAGAGAGAGAGAGAGAGAGAGAGAGAGAGAGAGAGAGAGAGAGAGAGAGAGAGAGAGGGAGAGAGGAGGAGAGAGAGAGAGGAGAGAGAGAGAGAGAGGAGAGAGAGAGAAGAGAGAGAGAGAGAGAGAGAGAGAGAGAGAGAGAGAGAGAGAGAGAGACAGACAGACAGACAGACAGACAGAGAGAGACAGAGAGACAGAGAGAGAGAGAGACAGAAACAGAGAGAGAGAGAGAGAGAGAGAGAGAGAGAGAGAGAGAGAGAGAGAGAGAGAGAGAGAGAGAGAGAGAGAGAGAGAGAGAGGGAGAGAGACAGAGAGAGTGAGAGAGAGACAGACAGACAGACACGGAGACGGAGAGGAGGGAAAAAGTAATTATTGTAAACCTTGTTTCTGTGTCATCAGCTGCCTACTCATACATATCTCCATACAAATTTAGTTAAATCAAGATTTGTAAAATTCTTTTGCTTGGAACAAAAAAGAAAAGTTTAAGCATAACTTGAAAGAAAACAAAATTGCCCTATCAACATTGAAATTACGGCTTTGATAAATGTTATCTTTACAAGAATGGAACATAAATATCAATATGAGAAAGAGGCCAGATGACAGGATTGTCACTTCCGGTGAGGGATGTTTTTATAGCCTGCAACTTGTGCAATAACAAAAGAATGAAATTAGTTTTTCATTTTAGAATCACGCACAAAATAAAACATCATCAACGAATAAATTGTATCAAGTTGTACACATGCACAAATAAATTACCAATGCATTGAACACAAAGAAGATGTCAAATGTCAGTACATCGTATATGCAAGGCTAGTTTGAATTTGCAATCCAGAGGAGAGAAGTGTACAGACTAAATCAATCTTGTATGAATACTGATGGTATACAAATTACCTGAAATGGCAATGCAATAATTTCAATAAATCGCTCAATAACACAATCTTTCAGTTTTAATCTCTACACCTGAGGAATTTCCTTAGCTTTCTGGATCAAGCAAAGGAAGGAAGAAATCGACAGATATACAAATGGACAATGATACGTTTGAAATGATATGACAAAAACAAAAAAGGAGAGAAAAAAAAAAAGTATATGTATCATATATGTACGTGTATGTTATATACATATAATATGTATGTGTAAACATACAAATGCATACACATATATATGTATATATTCTGAGGTGCAACACTATGGGAAGACAATACTGAACACCGATTCTTGGAGACAAGAAATTTACACAAACTTCACAGGCCACCTTCGCTCAGAGCATCGTCATCGCTAGTGTGTGCTTCCCTTCTTTCCTTGTGTCTGCAAAGTAAACACAAACCACGAAAATAAATTAAACATAAAGCAAATATACATCAAATACAAAGTAAATACAATCCAATTGAAAAAATGATTAGTGATAAACACAAACATTACATATGCATAAAATGTGAAGTGGGAGAATTAAAATTTCAACAATATGCATTTAAAATTAAAAAAAAATTTTTTTGCTCCTAGAGTGGGGAAAACCCACGTATCCAACAACGAGGATAATTTTAATGTAGTAAAGTTCATTTTTCAGATCTCAATTAGAAAGCAAATTCATTGAAAGATTTGGTCATCGTTTTTAACATGAGAATTTTGAACAGTATGAATGTGAATATGTGTGAATATGAATATGTGTAGTAAATATATTATGTATATAATGTACATATAATATTTTATTTATGCATATGATATATATATATATTTTATTTATGCATATATATATATATATATATATATATATATATATATATATATATATATATATATATATATATATATATATATATATATATATTACTGTCTTATTTGTTATCATCAATCTATTTGTTTTATGAATCTAACAATTTATGTACATACATACATGTATGTATCTATCTCTCTTTAGACAACCACTATCCATCTCTTTTTTATCTTTCTATATACACCAATCTATGTATTCAGGGCTTATACATGTATATACATATCATAAATACATGTGTGTATATGTACATAACAAGTAAACTTATGAATATTTATATAGATCTATATACAGAGAGTCCATCCCAAAAAATGTATACATACACTTCAGAGAAGGAAGCTTATCTGAATGAGAAATTACAAGGACACTGGCTCGGACGAAAAGGTGCATTCTCCTGATTTGACACCTGCAGAATATGAGAGACCCTGCAGAATGTGGCAACCCTTGCACAAGAAATTGAAAATGTATGTGTACACCAATCCCACTCCACACTTTGGTCAACATTGTCCAAGCAGAAATTCGCCATATACAAAAATATCTGGAAGCTTATTATAGGCTTTGAGTTTATTTTCTGTATATTCGAAATTAAACCCTATCTACCATATATGGTGATCTCAGGGTGAATTAAGAAGTAACAGCAAAGATAAGTGAAAGAGTGAAAGGAAAGAAGTAGAGCCTACCAGTAGAGCGTGCCAACCACCCCCCCCCCCCACTTTGAGCATCTCATGTGAATGAGGAGTCAAAAATGACTGTTATGAATCTCCTGATGTCTGAATAAAATTTGTATTATAATATCTCCATACAAGTTTTCTTTCCTGAAGTGTGTATACGCTTTTTGGTGGACTCTGTATTTCAATAATTGAATCATTGTGTATATTTATATAGAATGAGCTAGATCTAAATGCACTTAACTGAAGACCCCTAATGCCTTTCAACTTTATAAAGGTACTGATGAATGATGAAATCACAGTCATGAGTGAGAAAGCAAGCACTGGAAAAGCACATATGAACATGGCCAATAACAACAAAAAGAAGGAAAATTGGACTAAATACACAGAAAAAGAAGTCAAATTATAGTGACAAAGGATAGCGAATTCATGTACATTTTTGTGCCAGCAAAAACAACAAATTTGTGAGGGAGAGGATACACACAATGGTATTGAATTGGTATTTCGAGTCTTACTGAATTGTAATAGGACACTAGTGTTAGTAGCATTCCATCGTCCTTAGTCGTTGACAACATTCTACAAAGGTATAGCAATCAAAACATTCATTTCTAGACTCCCACGTCATATAATTTAGACTTCTTTTCAAAATGTACTTGCTTGACACTGTAGATTGGAATGACAAGAGCACTGTTGATTTTGTTTGTTTCACTGAAATTAACCCCATCCACCATATGCTGTGGCCTCAGGATGAATTAAGAGGAAACAGCAAGATAGGTGAAAGAGTGAAAGGAAAGAAGTAGGACCCGTTAGCAGCATCTGCCATCCACCCAGGAATACATGTATGAATCTGCAAGTTATGATGGTGGATTCTTTAAAATGGCTTTAACTATGAATTCCCATGAACGCTGAATATAGCATTTATTTACGTGAATTTGCTGCTGGTGTATACCTTTCAATATTCTGATTGTTCATGTAAATGCACATGGCAGGAAACCAGACAGGACATCATCTCAAAGGAAAGTTTGGAGAGAAACTGACAATTGGGACAATCACTCATGCAAAGGAAGATGTTACAACAATAGCAACATCTGAAAGTAACATGAATCTCCGTCTAAGTTTAGTAATCTCCTTCGCTTTACTCTTCAGGTAAACCCATAAACTGCATTAGGATAACACTGATCCCATATTGTAATACCAAATAAAATTCTATCTTCAGTTTAATCTTTAAATGTTTGAAAAAAACAATTCTTTTCATTCTATGTCAATATTGAGATTGCCAAACAAGAGAACCAACTTTAAAGAGTATACACTTAAAAATGCTTTGGCTAACAGAAACAGATCCTGGAAAATTATTTTATCTTTCTTTTTTTTTCAACCTATCATATCAAGTTTTCATTGAAATTTAGCCCGTCCACCACATGCAGCGATCTCGAGGTGATGCAAAGTTAACTGCTCTATGTCCATGTTATTTTTAACAAAATAAGCTGCCTTTCTTTTACATTTTAGTCTGCCTTTGACAAGAACAGTCTGTCCTTGTCCAAAACATTTTTACTTCCTTGTGACAAAAGTCACATGTATAGGAGATGTACATCTCTTTCGTCCTTGGCCCCTCCTTTACAAATCAGAGTTGGGAATATTTTTGTCTTCATCTTTTTTTAGACGAGTGAATGTTCCATTTCTATTACGTCTTTGTTCCCATTTTGAGTCTATGCCTGCCTTTAACAAGAGTGACAGTTCATTTATGTTCCTTACCTTCTTAGATCATCAGTAATGAGTAAATATTTCAACTTCAAAAGTGATTCATGACGTTTAAACATCTTTATTTTTCACCCTTATGTAATATCTATTCTACTAGCCAAGAGAAACCTTCATAACTGAAAGGAAAAACCCTTCACCATTCATAAATCCTAATGCATTATCAAAAAACTAGGTTTTCACAATAACATTTTTTTTGTGTTCAGGTTAATATACTACTACAAACTTCAAAACTGTTGACTACATTAAAGTTTTAGACAGAAAGACATGTTGAGGGGAAGGAAGCATGTAAAAGCTCAATTTTAAGCGTGGGTCTATATTTGCACACTAGGCATACATTTGCTTTGAGGTAAAAAGATTTCAGACAGCCCATCAAATTATCTTTTTCTTCTGCTTGATACCAAAAGCAAAGAAAATTTCTCTCATTAGCCTGACTGATGTCAAATTAAAGGGAAATCCAAATCAACAAAAGTAATGCTAATGAATGCAAATCACCAACGAGTCTATGAACAGCAAGTTTCTCAACAGTCATTTAAGTTACGGTGAGAAAATGCACCAACTTCTCCGCACCCCCTCTAAAAAATCCAAACAATCAATCCTCTCCAAGAAAGAAAAAAGAAAAAAGAAAAGAAAATGATAACAAAAAACCCAAACAGAGCCCAAATTATTGAGAACCTCTGCCTTCCCACCCCTAAAAACTCACAAAAGCCCCCAGTGTATCCTATCCCATTCCTCAAAAGACTTTTGCAAAATATTACTAGAATGCAAGGCAAAACAAATACTTGGGCAATGAGAAGCAAGAAAAAAGGTAAAAATGATAATGACAGCTCAGTTTGATAAAAGCGAATAAAACATTACTGGCTTTTGTCTCACCTCTAAAAAAATCTCTACCACATTCGTGAAAATGTACTTTTAGACAATTTGAAACTTTTGAGGCTGTCAGGGCAAACATATAATTATATGTATGAGTGAAAGACACTAGGGGTCCTCAACCTAAGCACCACTAAAGATTGCATGATGTAGTTTAAAAATATAATAATGATTGATACAAGGTTTACTGAGATACCTCTATAATGAGAAGTTTGGACGGAGAAGGAAGCAGTGGTGATCTGTGACTTCTGGTGAGTTGATGTAGAACTGGGTGGTGAGGATTTATCATCGCTAGAAGGTTCAGGGGAAGGAGAGGAGGATGATCGAGCTTCCAGCTTTGCCTGTTTCATTGCCTCCCACTCTGCCATTGTGTACACCTTTTTTCTCTCTGTGTAGGGACCTTGAGAAGGATATGCCGCCTCCTCTGGCTGGGGTTTGTCAAAATAGAGGTTTCGTTTAGGTGAGTCTTTGGAACTTTGTTTTTCAGTGGAGGAAGTTTTTGAAGAGTGAGGAACAGACTTGGTGCTATAAGTACTGCTAACATGGTGAACTGATGTTTCTGTCTTAGCAATGCAGTCTGAGGAGGTCGTCTCTGTCGATGAATGTTTATGAACAGTTTTTTTGCCCCTTTAAAATCAGCTCCCAATTTCCATTCTTTGGAGGACTCGCATGAAACCTGCATAAAATCCTGGGAGTGTATTGAATCGCTTTGTGACTCTGACATGGAATGACCTAAACCACCAGAACTCCCCATGCTCCAGGTTGCCGACTCTGCTGAAAAAGACATCCAACTTTCCTGTTGCTTACTTTCCTGTTCATCCCCGGTGGTCGTCAACTGTCTCCACCTCTAATGAATCAGTCGATGTTTGCATAACATCTGTCTTTACTGTGTCAAGACATTCTGCTAATTGGGCTGCTAGTTCTAGGGAATCTGTTGATCTCACTATTATGTCTTCTTGCTCATAAAGAGAGTCTGTGTCAAACTTGGTAGAATCTGATGATTTCAGTCTTTGCTCAAGGGTGAGGGAATCTGATGAAAGTTGCATTATTGCTTCTCCTTGAAGGGAATCTGTATCTATATCTCCAGACAAAGTAGTCGATTCTCCATAAGCTGGATGGCTTTCATTTAATTCAGGGCCTGCAAAGACCACACTTGATGTCATCTCTGATGACTCTCCATCTAGGGAGTCTACATCTCCATCATGACCAGGCTTTGCGCTTTCACTGAGAGAGTCATGATCAATATCAATCGCCCCTTCCTCTAATGAGTCATCATCGCCTTCTCCAGGAGCACTAAAGTCAGAGCTACCAAACTGTGCTGATTGAAGAAGTACGCCAGACTCTAAGATTGCAACAATCTTCTGTGCTTCTACCTCTAGCTCATTGGCTACCGCAATTTCTCTTTCTAAACGTTCAAATTCATTCAAGGAGCTTAAAGATGAACCTTCACTTTGATGAGAAGAACTGTTTATAGAACTCTTTTTTCATCAGATTCAGCATTACATTCATGTTCAAGCCTTTCAAAGTCAGCCAAAGAGGAAGCAACAGAGTTGGAATTATTTTCACCTGATGAACTTTTACTTCCCTGAGCAGCTTTTTCCACTGAACTGCCAGAACTGGAATTAATAAGTTGCTGTTCTAATTTTTCAAATTCCGCCAGTGAAGATGCAACTGAACTTGTCTCTCCACCTTTCAAATTTGTAAAAGCAACGAGCTTTCTCTCATCATAGGATCCTCCAAATGTTTCATGGTCACGATCTCTCTCTATTGAAGACAATGAACTAGAGATAGGAATAGCCTGCTCCAGCTGTTCAAATTCTGCCAAAGATGATGAAATGGATATAGTGTCATCCTTCTCTTGATTCTTATGGAAAAAATGTAAACCTGTAACAACTGGAGATTGCTGGGCCCCAATTTCAGGTGAACTGCTAAACTGATCAGAAAGCTTGTCTTCTTTTTCTCTGTCTTCATCAGACATCTCTGTTATCACAGACAGGGCAGCTCTATCTACATAGTCAAAGCGATCACTTTCTACTGATGAGGCACTTTCTGAGTAGATCCTAAAGGAGGCCAATCTTGGATTTGGTCAGCCTCCTCTTCTTCAGTATCCGGATCAGCACCTGTATCTTTATCATCCGAATGACTGATCAAAATATCTGATGTGAAAGATGAAGTCATTGAAGCAATTTCAGCTAGTCTGTCCTCATCAGGTTCAGCATCTTCATCTTCTACATTTTCAGCAGCAACTACAGTTGTAAAACTATCTATGCTAGAGGTATCATGGTCTTCGGGACTCATGGGAATCCGAACATCAGAGTCAAAAATAGGAGCTGTGTACGCAGAATCCAAGACTGTGTGCATATCCACAATACAAGGTATTTTGTTTCTGTTATAATGATCTTCTATTGTATCATTTTCTTCCATCTGCTCTTCTAATTCTATCTCTTCATCAACATCTTCCTCCTCCTCTTCTTCTTCGGTTTCCTCTCTTACATCTTCCTCTTCATACTCATCTTCTTCTCCCTTCATATTCTTCTTCATCTTCAATCTCAAAACCTGTTACGGCCGCAGTGTTTGAGACGGCAACAACTGTGTGTACTCTTGTTTCAAGACTTGTTTGTTCGGTGGTATGCAAATCAAAACTAGTGGGTATACCTTTAGATTGTCTCTCAGTTAACTCAACAATGTCATCTTCCTCAGTATCAGTACTTTCTACATGCTGGGGTGATACTTCTGAAACATCAGACAAATACAGATCCTCAGAGTACTTTATAGACTGAGCTGAAATGTCTGCCTCATGACTCGTGCTTTCTAAGAAAGATCTCTCAATGACAATTGCATCATTTTCAATAAACTCATCATCTGCAGAGGTTGGGGACTCACCATCTTCTTGTGATTCTGTAGAGGTGCTATGCTCTTCTAATTCTTCTGAAATTTTCTCTTCCTGAGGTACATAACTGAAATCAGTTGGGTCTTCTATTTCTTCATGTAAATGCTGAGTCAAAATAATTTCTGGCACATCTTCTGACATTTGTTTCAACAAGGTCACACCTGAACGGATTGGTGCCTTTTCTGGTAACAGAGAATGGCCTGAAACACTTGCAAAAGTTTCAGGTTTTTCTACAGTTGATGTCACAGTGCTCTGATCAAAAACTGTATTGCTTTCCTCATCTTTCACCTCTTGATCTTCCGAAGGCTGGACATTTGTAGAGACTTTGGCAGTTGCATCTTTTAAGATGGAATCTACAAAAGTGTTCGCAGTTTTCTCCAGAACATCTGGTCCATCTGCTGTTTGAGGGGGAGTAAATGTGTCTGATATTGGTGGAGTAAATGATCCCACTGGTGGCGTAAACATTCCACTTTGAGGAGGGTGAAGTTTCCACCAAAAAATCCTTGTCTGATGGCATCTGGGGTTGGAGAAAGAGGTCGGTCTATGTCAGAATGGGAACAGGGACTGATATATAGCAACTCGGAGGATGCATGACCAACAGAATCCACAGGACGAGTTTCCCTTTCATCCATGTCACTTTTTCTCTCATCGTCCTCACCATCAGAATCAACCTGAGCTTCTTCTAACCCAAGAAGTTCCTCCTCTGGACGTTCTTCAAACTCCTCTTCGTCGTCCTCCAGATCTGGTTCATCCTCCAGATCTGGTTCATCCTCTAGCTCCTGCCCCTCTAAAATGATCTCTCTTTCCACATAACTGTCATCGTACTCGACATGTTGGCTGACAGAAGTCATGGAAAAATCTACTTCAATTGCTCTTCTACCATGGTACACATTATCTTGATCAAACATTTGCCGTGCTTCAGCAAAAATCTCCCTCATTTTCCTCTTCTGCATAATGAGCTTGTCTGGGAACTCCATCATCTTCTTCACAATAAAAGCGAGTATTTTGGAGGTGCAAAGTGTTTTCTTCAACTCTTTCTTGAGACTGCTCATCATCAAGTTTAACTGAGACTTCAGTAATACTGGAAGATTGTAATGCTTCAGAAAAATCATTGTCATATTTTTCATCTTTGTCCATAGGTTCCTTGTCATCAGGCTTAATCTGAGTTGTGGAAATCACAGTGGACTGTATAGGCTCTGGAGAGTGAAGGTCATCTTTTTCATCTTCTCCCTCTTGAGGCTGTTGGACATCAGGCTTAGCTTGGGTTGTAGACATCACAGTGGGTTGTACAGGCTCTGGAGAGTGAAGGCCGTTCTTTTCATCCTCTCCGTCTTGAGGTTGTTGAACATCAGGCTTAGCTTGGGTTGTCGTAATAACTGTTGGTTGTATGGGTTCAAAAGAAACAACACCATCCTTTTCATCCTCTCCGTCTTGAGGTTGTTGAACATCAGGCTTAGCTTGGGTTGTCGTAATAATTGTGGGTTGCATGGGTTCAAAAGAAACAATGCTATCCTTTTCATCCTCTCCGTCTTGAGGTTGTTGGACATCAGGTTTAGCTTGGGTTGTTGTAATAACTGTTGGTTGTATGGGTTCAAAAGAAACAACGCCGTCCTTCTCATCCTCTCCTTCTTGAGGTTGTTGGACATCAGGTTTAGCTTGGGTTGTCGTAATAATTGTTGGTTGTATGGGTTCAAAAGAAACAACGCCGTCCTTCTCATCCTCTCCTTCTTGAGGTTGTTGGACATCAGGTTTAGCTTGGGTTGTCGTAATAATTGTGGGTTGTATGGGTTCGAAAGAAACAACGCCATTCTTTTCATCCTCTCCGTCTTGAGGTTGTTGGACATCAGGTTTAGCTTGGGTTGTTGTAATAATTGTGGGTTGTATGGGTTCGAGAGAAACAACGCCATTCTTTTCATCCTCTCCGTCTTGAGGTTGTTGGACATCAGGTTTAGCTTGGGTTGTTGTAATAACTGTGGGTTGTATGGGTTCGAAAGAAACAACACCATCCTTTTCATCCTCTCCGTCTTGAGGTTGTTGGACATCAGGTTTAGCTTGGGTCGTTGTAATAACTGTGGGTTGTATGGGTTCAAAAGAAACAACGCCGTCCTTTTCATCCTCTCCGTCTTGAGGTTGTTGAACATCAGGCTTAGCTTGGGTTGTTGTAATAACTGTGGGTTGTATGGGTTCAAAAGAAACAACGCCGTCCTTTTCATCCTCTCCGTCTTGAGGTTGTTGAACATCAGGCTTAGCTTGGGTTGTTGTAATAACTGTGGGTTGTATGGGTTCAAAAGAAACAACGCCGTCCTTTTCATCCTCTCCGTCTTGAGGTTGTTGGACATCAGGTTTAGCTTGGGTTGTTGTAATAACTGTGGGTTGTATGGGTTCAAAGAAACAACGCCGTCCTTTTCATCCTCTCCGTCTTGAGGTTGTTGGACATCAGGTTTAGCTTGGGTTGTTGTAATAACTGTGGGTTGTATGGGTTCAAAAGAAACAACGCCATCCTTTTCATCCTCTCCTTCTTGAGGTTGTTGGACATCAGGTTTAGCTTGGGTTGTAGTAATCATGATGGGTTGTACGGGTTCAGGAGAAATAATGTCATCCTTGTCATTTCCTCCTTCCGGTTGTTGGACATCAGGCTTGGCTTGGGTTGCAATAATTGTTGTAGAAGACATAGATTCAGGAAAAATGATGGCATCCTTTTCATCTTCTGCCTTAGTTTGTTGAGCATCAGGCTTGGTTTGACCTGAGGACATCTCTAAAGGATGTACAGGCTCAGAAGAAATGGAGCTATCATTTTCATTGTCTTCTCCAGATTCATGTACACCAGTCATGGTTTGGGTTGACAAAACTGCAGTTGAATTCATAGAAAAACCCTCACGGTTTGAGGTTTCACTTTCGTGACCTAACGTAATGAGACCAACTTGGATCATATCTGCATACTGGTCATCACTGCAAGAAACATCATTTACTGAATCTGTCACTGGAACAATCCTGGAGATGTCCTCAGTTGGTTCTATCAAGGCCTTATAATCTACATTGTCATCAACTTCAGTGTTTTCATCTATCTGTGTTGCTTCAATCAGTTGATCATCTTCTTCTTGCTGGACAGACAACTGTGATTGACTTTCTTTATTTCATCCTCATATGACAACCTGGATGCCAAATCAGGTTCACTTGGGGCAAACCGGACCCCAACATTCATTTCATCATATTCAGGTATAAAGTCAACTTCTGTAGGACCATTTAAAACTGATCTTGTTGAATCTTCATTAAACACTTCCTCAAAGTCATGAACTTCCTGTCCATCTTGTTCTGTAGGAGAACTGAGGTCATTCAGTGTGTCAACATGTTTAATGCCTGGTAATCCTCCCTCTGCGCTGAGTTCTGTTATAGACATTGGGTCATCGTGGGACGAACTAAGGTCGTCTTCATGTAGAGTTGTGTCTTCCCCATCCTTTGAATCACTGATTTCTGCTGTTTTAACTTCTTCCTTAGAGGACAATGGGAAAAAGTCCCTGGTACTGTCTTTTGGGCTCACAGTGGACACTGGTTCTGACATACCATAAGCTTTTGGCAAGACACTGTTTGCATTTCCTACTGTTAAAGAATCAATAAATTTGTGAGAAGCTGAATCAACTTCAAAAACATCATCTTCAGGACTTGACAGAATAGATTTACCAGCAATTTCAATAGGTCCCTGTTTTTCAATTGTATCTGGAGAAATATCATATGCTGTGACGATGCGACTCACCCGCCCACTGTCTAGATCATAAGAGGCAGCTAACAGAGTAGGTTCAACAGAGACTTCCGAGGATGAAGAAGAAGCTTTGAAGTCCTCCAAGGACTGTTCAGAAGCTCTAGTGTTTAGTCTCTCAGTAAGAAATGTCACTTTTTTTCTCAGCTGGAGGTGATGACTTGAGAGTTGCATCATCATCTTCTATTTCATCAATGCTAGGATTTTCCTCAATGGGGGAAAGTTTTTCTTCAGTTGAATCTCTCTCCGTTTCTGAAGATTCATATATTTCATTGTCTGCCAGAGATTTTCCCGGTGTATGTACTGCCATAGGAAAATGAGTAGGGTGAGCGATGACGGTCAGTTGAGGTGTCTCTTCAAATGTGGTGGTCAGTGTTTTGTTTTTCATGTCGTGCGATGGGGACATCGATCTATCTTCTTCTTCAATCGATTCTTGTAGCAGCTCCTGTTGAGCCATTCTGGATTCTTTGCTCACAACGCTGACAGTTGTATATGCTTTGTTGTAATGTAATGGAGCAGAATTGTCAAAAGTAAACATACCACACACGTTTGAAGGATAACTCAAGTCTGGGTAATCAGTACGTTCAACAGGTGATATTGATTCCAATTCAGAATTGGGTGTCTCTGTAAAATCTGGATCAAAAACATGCTTTGCAATTTCACTCCTGATGTGTTCTCTGCTTTCAATTATGGTTGCAATAACTTCTGTATTGTGTGCTGTGTTGATACTCTCATATGGTTCCACATAGTCATAAGATGTTGTTTCCTCAAGTCTGTCGCTGTCAACCTCTGAACTTTCATGTTCAAATTCTTTATGATCTTCTTCAAAGGTTACTCGTTTTCTCGTCACTGGACTGGAAGAAACAGCTTCAGCCTCTTCATAAAAGCGTCTTTCTAAGAATTCCTCATCTCTGTCTCTATCCCTTCGATAGAAGTCCCCATATCAATTGACTTCTGGACTTGAAAGGAAGATTTTGCTCTTCAACAAATGATTCTGAAAATTGCCTTTTTTTGTATTGATGGGCAATTTCCCAGGGCAGTTTGGCAAGTTGTCCAGTAGATTCATCATAAACATTGACCCTACCACTGTCTGAACTACTAGCAGATGACTCTTCTTCTAATTCCTCCTCATCAAAACCAAGCCCTGCAGCTGCAGTCTCTCCAATAGGTTCAGCTGTGGCATGGTCTTCTTGTAGCTGTAGCTGGCTTTCTGTACGCCCCAGGTCTGGGGCACCTGTATCATCTGAAGGTTCTTCAATGGTTTTCTGAGCAAAGGAGGAGGTTTCACATTCATGTGATTCAAAGTGACCTAGACTAAAAGACAGTTCAGTCTCCTTTTGCTGGGAAAGTTCGTCTGAGAAATCATCAGGGGATTCGAGAGCCAATGGGTTTTCTTCCAAATCTTCAGGAGAAATCTCGCCAGTTTCTTGTCTGATCAGGTGAGATTGGCATACTCTATCTGGTAACATGGCTGGTGTGATGATTCTTTGGTTTCCATCCATAAGCTTATCTTTCTTTTCAGCTTCATCTGTTTTGTTGACTCCGCCGAGTGCCTCTTCTTGCTTAAGTCTCATTTCTAGTTTGCTTTCCTCCCTCTCTTCCACACTTTCCCCTTCCTGAAGGTGAGAAACTGACGCCCCAAACAGAAAAGATGATTCAGCAGTTTCAGTTAGAACAGGGGAAAACTGGTCTTCCACATCGGTCTCTTCAGACACTTCCTCACTCACTTCTCGGATTTCAACATCTAAGGAAAGAATTGTTAACAAATGTTTTGGTGTCATGCTACCTCTAAGAACAGGAATTTAAATTTTGAAACGAAACAGAAATTGCACCCCCCCCCCTCCTAAAAGCAGAGCAGAAAAAATCTTTAAGCTAAAGGAGGATAAAATGATATTGAAAACTTAAAATGAAAGAAGAACAAAACAAAACAAAACAAAAACAAACACAAAAGAAAGAGCAATGACAAACATAACTATGCAGCTAAGAAATCTTCATAAACACAAAGATAACACTAAAATTTGATTAATTGAAAACTGTATAGCAACGTAAATTTTAAAGTCAAAGAAAAACATGCTAGGTAAAAAAATAAATAAAATAAAATTAAAATAAACTAAAAGCTCATCCTAAAATGAATTAAGACTGTGATTTCAACCTCTGGTTTAAAAGTAAACCCAACAAAAAAACAGAAAAAAAAAATTTTCAAATGAACTATCCGAGATATTAAGATGTGTCATACCGATTTAATTAGCAAAAGGTCTTTGTCAAAATGATTTTTCAAGGACATTGAGAAATAGCATACAGGTATAATACCTTGATCATCAAAATCATCAACCTGCGCCACCTCCGAGCTAGAGGAGCTCATTTTGTCTTCTACAGAAAAGTTCATGGCGTCAGCTCCATCAGATCCTTTTATTGACGCTGTTAAATGAACAAGGAAATTGGGGCGGCTAATCATACAATATGAGCGATGCTATCAAGCAAAGAGTACGAGGAAAACTATACTTATTTCATTCCTATCAACACATTAGAGGTAAAGTTGAAACAAATACAATTTGATGAAGAGCTATGAACGTTGAATAAAAATACAGTATTGAAGCAAGTAAACAGGATGAAGAACGGGAAGTTGGAGAGAAATAAGCAGAATATTTGTATCACTCATGTGAATGAAGGCACAAAATGAAAAAAGAGTAAGCTTAAAGGAATCTTAAAGGGATCTTATTACTGTACAGTTTTTTCCGTGAGCTCTTAAACTGTAAAAATGGATCATAGAGACCATTAAGAGTTGAACACTTAAAAAACCGTTTTAAATTCCCTAATTATTCAAGTCAAAACAATGAAGCCCTGTAGGAACAAAGACGAGACAAATACAAAGAAATAGACAGAAAAAGAATCTTTGGTCACCAATGGAATTGGACCCATGACCTCCACATCGGCACTCATTGCCTAACCATGAAAAGAGAGCGCACTACCAACCAAGCTAACTATGCTTCTTACCACCTTGATTGGTATTGCAGTCTCTCTTCATGGCAAGGCCATGGGTGCTGATGCTGAGGTTGTCAATTCCATTTTGTTGGTGTCTAAAGATTCCTGTCCGTCTATTCCTTTGTGTTTGTTTTGCCTTTGTACAGGGTTTTAAATATTATTCCACTTCATTATTCATTACTTTGGACATAACCCTTGCCTCACTGTTTGTCTTTAAGTCAAAACAGTCTCCTACTCACAAAGTTGTGTGGTGGTTCCACAGTATGTATCATGTACAAACTTAAGTATCAAGACCTATTTTATGAATGTTTCAAAAAGGAGGCAACTTTCAAAATTTACTACATGGATACACCTTAATCCTTCTTGTATTCATACAACATCTAGTGCACTTTCAAAAAACAAAAGTGATAAACAGTAAGTGAAAACTCAACCAAGGAAAAACAGTTCTGTCAACTTTGGTAAAGTAGACATCCATTGTCATTTATCACTTTTCACTTCACTCCACTGTAGATCTATTGTGTTATAAAAAACAAATGTCCCCAAAAAGTTACACGAAAACAATATAAAAAAGTATGACATTACACACGGTATCCTTTATAGAAAAAAATTCCTTGAAAAAAAAATAAGGAAAAACTTTTAAAAATAAATTTAGAGCTTTGCAAGCTTATCAAATTTATGTTCATATCCTTTCACTTCTCTAACAACAAAACTATACGGACTAATCTTGAGTTTCTTACATTTAAAGATTACATATGTTTAATTTAAGTTATTAGCTTCTCTTCATTTGACTTGTGAGTTAATTCTCTTGACTCTTTCATTATTTTTCCTTTTTTGTTTGTTTTGCTATAAATTTCCTTTGGTAAAGTGTATTAGGGTTGGTATTTTTTTCAAGATGAATGTGGTAAATTCAATTCAATTCAAATTCAATTCAATTCAAATACTTTATTTCATCCCAGAGGGAAATTTGGTATGAATAAAAGTATAAGTAGATAAATCGTGTAAATGGACATAAGAATTAACGTTCTCATGCACACAACATGTATAATTATTTTTCTTAAAGAAAGTAATAGATAAATATTCAATTTAAAAGTTATTATTTATCATATCACACATTCTGACATAAATAATAATTATGGTAAAAAAATATTTCGCCTTCAAATTATCTCTAGAATTTTCATTCACTTAAACTTTATAACTTGTATTATTTAAAAGTCTTATGCCTGTCGGTAAAAATGAATTTAGGTGTCTTTCAGCTTTAGTCTTAATAAAGATAAATCCGTTGTGTTTTTTAAATCCTGATTTAACTATATTGGTAAATAAAGGGTGTTTATTGTCGTCTTATATCAATAATATTTTCTTTAAAGTATTTCTAAAAAGATTTCATCGATGAGACTAACAACAGTTGTGAATATAGCTGCCGTTTTGATTAATCCATCCAGTTTCATTTTTTCCCCTTTCTGACTGTTTACTCACAAAGTGTAGAAAGTAAGCAATATTCTCAAATTCAATAACTAAGGACAATGTTTACAAACTGTATATTACAAAATACAAATTATCATTCCGTGGCAAAAAATTTGCCGGGGGGGGGCAGTTCCTATAGGATAGAGAAACGATATAGGAGAACCTGGTCAAAATTTCCAATAGTTGAAAATCTCAAAATCCTCTTATAATTAAAAGAAAAGGCATATATAGTTTTTTCACAGTAGAGATTAAGATTTATGTAAGTTTACAGTCCCTACAACAATCAACTAAAAGAGAGTCTCTATGAAATAAACCAAAGAAAGGAAAAAAGAGCAAACATGAAAAATGTAGTAATTTAGTATTAAAATGAAGAAAGTAAAAATGTTTGCATGACGTGTGAAAAGAGAGGTTTAGGTGAAACAAATAATTGAGGGGAAAGATCTATAAAGATGTGACTAACAGAAAGGTCTTATGCCATGGGTGAAGCACTCACCTCCATTTTCTTCAGAAGTGGATACACCAGGGACATCTATCTTTCCCCTCTTCCTTTCCACCCTCTTCTCTACAGACAATATCTAAACCTTCTATCTCGACAGAGCTGCGAGCGTCATCTGTGAAATGGCTTCTGTAAATGGTCTCCGATGTGCATTCTACAACATTTTGAGAATCAGAGGTGATTTGTTCCAGATCACTGGAATAATATTGGTGGCTCTGGGCTTCTGACAAAAATTCCCTCTTGGTAACAGTTTCTGACACAGCATTCAGCTCATTTTTCTCATATGTCAGTTCCTCACTGCTGATATATGTGTCTTTTCCAAATGATTGTCCAGGCAAGGCCTCCATATCAAGATTCTCATCCTCTAGTTTTAATTTTCCCTCTAATGTACTATCTTGCCTCTCCTGTTCCTGAGTTTCCATAGTCACAGTGGTAATTTCTGATTGTCCTTTTTCTGTTTGGAAGCTCACTTTGCTACTTGATGAATGTGATGTCATGATGGCATATTCTGTTTCATTTCCTTCAAGTTCAGGAAGATCTTTCTTTGTGATTTCAACCTTTTGGTCTTCACTGGCCATTCCTTTGAGGTAAGTCTGCAATAAGTCAGTTCTGTTATCCTCACCATCATCTGGAAATTCCGGATAAAGCGGTTCTCGTGGTGAATCTGATCCATCTGCTTGCTGGCCACTCTCTGAACTGATGCCTGACATGGTATTGTTGTCACCGCCACCACCAGAAAATCTGTCTAGACCAATCATGAGGGCAGCATCACTTGAAGCAGTTGACTGCTGATCTAAGTCATTCATTGCTTGCTCTAAGTCATGTTCCCACTGCATTGGAGACACTGTAAAAGAGACATTAAACAATTTGTTACGCCAAAACCAAAGCTTGGTCTACTTTTGCACATAAATCAATGTTATGAATGTTCAGCATCCATTCTGTAGTTTAAAAAAAAACTCAACAATTTATTAAGGAAACAAATGTCAAACTTTTATATAGAGGTGAAAATAAGCTATTCAATAGACAAACTTTGAACAATGAAAAAACACTTCTGAAATAATCTGACAGTTACTAATTTTAACAGATATCTTTCCCAAATTTTAAAAGCAGTTCTTAAAGCTAGCCCTTAATGGTTATTTATTTCTCTCATTGCCATTCAAATATACATTTAAGCCCATGTTTCCCGGCCCTACCTTGCTCAACTTCCCCCCCCTTTTCCCCCTCCACATCCAAAACAATTGTCCAAACACCCACCCTGGGACCCTGGGCAAAGAAAAAAAAAAGCACAAAACAACTATTTCACTATACTTACATTCCTCTTGTTCTCCAACAGGTGATGTTTTTTCAACATTTCCAAGAACTCGCATCAAACTTTCTTGATCTTGAGAAGCAATCAGTGTGTAGTCTGAGGGGGACGGAGGTCTGTCAGGGGCACCATTTTCGCCCAGCAGTTTCCAATCATCATCATTATCCTCATCATCATCATTATCCTCATCATCATCATCTTCACCCTCTTCATCTCCTGGATCTTTTCCTATCAAAGAATCTTTTTTTAGATCTGAAATCTTCGCCATGCTCACATCAAAATGTGTAGCTTCTTCTGTCTCTATGTTTGGAGGGCTCTCAGTTGTTTCCATCTTTTCCTTTTCTATCAAACCTAATGACAGTCTCAATTGGTCAGGATCTTGAGAAGCAATCAATGTGAATTCAGATGGTGAAGGCGGACGATCTAAATAGCAAACACTTGTCATTTGTTCTTCATCTGATGATGATGTTGTTTGGTCGTCAAAATTTCGCCTAGGAGATACATAAGGCTCAGAAAATCTTACTCCAGCTTTGTATCCGACTTGTTCATTTTCTGATCCTGTCACTGCGCTTTCTGATTCATTTTGCGTTTCACTTTGGCCTCTATATTCTGAACTACTCATGATTTCACTTGGTTCTGTATACAATGATCCTGAGCTAGTTTCACTTTCCGTCATTTTATATGACCTTTGAGATTCAGAGATGTTTGTTACCAAGACTGGATAAGCTGATGGTTGAGAACTTTGCTCCTCATGCTCATTGACCTGAACAAACTCTTTTGTTGATGCTTTTTCCTCCATGTCAGTTTCTATATAAACTGCATGTCTCTGAGTACAATCTATCTGACTCATTTCTTCCTGATCACTAGGTGTGCCCGAGAAATCATAACCCTCAGTGAAGGTTGTAGGCTGAAGGTCCATGTTTAGTGCATCTTTGGGTTGCTCCCCTCCGCTCATAGACTGGTGCTGACTGTCCTTTGCACCTGCATCACTCTGTGAAGAGCTTTCAGCAAATCCATGAGATTGACCGAATGATCCAAAAGCGGACTGAGCAGCTGGTAGTTGGTCTTTGGGCCCATCTGAAGAATAAATTGCTTCGCGCAATTCTTCCAAGAATCTTTCTGATCTGTCAACGAATACATGGCTAGAATATTCTGTATCATCCAAGTTCGTGACAATATGCTTTGCTACTTTTTCTTCTTCACATGGCCTATCAATATCAACCTGTATAATTTCCGTCTCTCTTTCCTCTGTTGTAAACATTTCAGTTCGATCTGTTGAGGTTTCCATGTCTGTATAAATATTGACTGTTTGTTCATCCAAATGTGCTCTGTCTTTAATTTCTTCCTTTTCTAAGAGTAAAAATTGTTCAAGCCTGTCAACTGACTTTTCCATTTCATTCTCTTTTTTTCTATTTCAGTGTCATTTTCAACTTCAATGTCTAATTTCTTAACTGTGTCTTCAGGTATGTTCTCACTTTCAGTCTCTATTTTTGCTTCATTTTCCATCTTTCTGGTCGCTTCAATACTGGTATGCAAAGCTTCTTCCACTATTCCCATGCTCAGATTGTATTCAAATTCCGTAATAACAGTTTCTGACTGTGACTCCTTCATGCTTGAAATGTCAGTATTCTGTGTCATAAATTTGCTTGAATCTCCCATGCAAATATCTTTATCCATTTCATCTTTCATGACATCGTGATCACTTTCAGATGCCTCTTTTGGTGGACTATCTTCAGCTAATAGGTCAACAGATGAAGATGCAGCTTGTTTCTCAGGCTCATTATCTATATCTTCCTCTATTTTCTTGGGCGATGCTTCTGTGCTCATTATATTATTCACTTCTTCAATGGGCTGGGAATATACAATCTCTGAATCATGCTTTTCTGTAATCTCCCTGTCAAAATCATCCATGTCCTCTCCAGTGAGGCTTTTACTAATTCTTTTCCCCTCCATATACACTTCAGGTAATTGTTCCTGACTTCTAGTAAGATCACTTTCAGATGATCTTTCTGTGATCTGTTCCAAAGACAGTTCAGTGATAATTGTATGAGTTTGCTCAACGTAGTCTGTCGTATCTTGGGTTTGCATATGTTGCTCAGATGCTTTGTCCTCTTGCTTATAATTTTGAGACAAAAGAGCTGCTGTTAATTCATCCTGCTCATGCATCACTTTATCCAAATCTTCATCGTCTTTCTCATAGTTTTCAGGTCCATCATCTTCATCCTCATCTTCCTCCATGAAATCCTCTTGAGAAGATATTAGTTCTTGTCCATATTCACCTACTGGAACAATGAACTCATCTGATGTTTCATATTCACTTTTATAAGATGAAATATGAGCAGTGTGACGTGAAATGTCGGGTAATGATTCCTCTTGTTGCATTTCATGGTCAAACTGTTTTGCTTCCACTATGTTTTCATACTCATCACAAAGTTCTCGTACAGATTCCGCAAAAGATGTTTTCACCACCTCAGTCTGTTCTACAATTTGACTTTCATTACCATGTATTGTGGCAGAATGAGAGGTAGTGTGAATTTCCATGCATTCAACTGTGCTGAGCTGTGTATGTGGCTGGACATTCATCTGTTCTGATTCATCTTCAGCAAAATCAAATCCCTTGCCAACATTTTCTTCTAGGATGATGGCTTCTGGCATATTATCCAAACATTCCACTCCCTCTTCTTTAACTTCTTCCATTTCCACAGAACCCATCCGTGTTTCAATTAGTACTTTCTGTGACAACGTATGTCTCTCTTCTGAGTTGTTATCATTTAACCAGGTAACGACCTCATCATCTGTGCCCAAAGTTTTAGTACCTGCCTGCCTGTCTGCTTCATCTTCATCATACCTTTGTCCACCTTGTACTACTTCTTGAGAGACTGGTTCCAATTCATCAAAATGCTCCACTTGATCTTCTGAGTACATTTCTTTTTCACTGCTTTCTATCTGGCAAGTAGCCATTTCACTTCTGTCCACATCTCTTGTGTTAAGTGTTTGTTCATAGGGTACAACTTCATCATAGCTTTCATCTAGCTTTGTCAAACATTCTTCTGTATCTTTTTCTCCTTCAGGTACACCTGCTGCAGATGAAGTAAGTGTTTGTTTCAAAGCAACATAATCTTCCTCTTCTATTTCCCGCTCTTCCTCTTCTGGCAAAGATACAATCTCAGAATGAACTTGCTTGACAGAGGCGGCAACAAAACTTTCTTGCACACACTCATCTTGAAATTCTGCTTCACCATCTTCATCTGGAATACTACAAATTCCAGCCTCCACTTCAATCATCTTTGAAACATGCATTATTTCTTCAACTTCTTCATGTCTTTCTCTGAAATCAACAGTATTCTGTGCATCAAGCAAGGAACTTTCTTGGACCTGTACAGTTTCTGACATAAATTCTTCCTCTTCATAAGTCACTTCAAGGACTTTTGCTTCAGAGAGTTCTAAGGTCTCTTCAAAGTTTTCAATGTGGGCCGGTTTAACATCTTCATTTATTTCTTTATCAGAAATAGAATAGCTCTCTTTGTCACACGTTTCAAAATCATCAGTATTTTTATCCTCAGTAAATGTAGGAGTGCTCTCTTCTTCCTCTTTCTTTGGTTCTGTCTGGGAGAAGTGAAGATCTTCTTCAAAGTCTCTATCTGGGGCCTTAACTTGGAACTCTCTGGAAATACCAGTTTCCTCCACTGCAGTATCTTCCTTATCCTCTAATAATCTTGAGGTGGGAGTGACATAAGGAATCTTATCTTCTACAAGATATGTTGATTCTGATGATCTTTGATCTTCTCTTTCAGTGCCCATTATGTCTGTTCTTTCATAGTCAAAATCTCGATTTGATGCTGAATGTTCTGATCCAGTATCTTTCATTGAGGCATCGGTATCAACTTGGCTCTCTGTAGATTCTACAAGTTCACTTTTCAAGTCTGATACATCCTGAGTTGTTTCCTCTTCTGTCATTTCCTCTGACAAAACATCTTTGTTCACAAAGCTTTCCGTCTCTTCCTCTTTGTGACAAAGTTCAGGATCAAATCCGGACGCATTCAATTCAAGTTTCTTTTCCAATTTCGAAACAACTTCCTCTATTGTTTCAACCTTTTCTCTGACCAGTTCCTGCGTTGCAATATCTGTGAGAGCAGTATATTTGATATTAGTGATGGGCGAAATATCCCCTTCATCTTCCTGCTTTGATTTGTCCTTTTCTAACAAAAGTTCAGCCTGTTCTGATGGTCTGACATCTGACAACGCAAGCAGCCTATCACTCAGATCCTCTTTCTTTCCTCCTTCTGCACTGTTTACTTTATCCTGAGAAAAATCTGGGATGTGCAGGCCGTCCAAAAGAAGCATTAAAAGAGAGGTATGAGTCCAAATAATTAGTTAAAACAGCAAAGAAAAAGAGAAGATCAACATCGGCTAAGTCGCCAGAATGAGGCATAGACAGTAGAAAACTGTCAAAAATGATTACTGAATCAAAACACATGAAAGCACAATAAAATAAAAGAAGATAAATGAAACCAATAAAAACTAATTTTAATATCCCACACTTAATCTCGTTTAATATTTATCAAAATGACCCTCAAAAAGTAATGAAATCCTTGGCATTATTAGTTTATGGTGGGGCACTATAGGCAGATACTGTTTACGAATGTTGCTACAAAGTTAACAAAGTGACATTTATCTTTATCCAAACATAACTCTTGCCACTTACTCAGATACTTTAAAGAGCTTCTCTTGATCAATATATTTATACAATTCTGTTCATCTCAACTTAGGAACTCAAAAAGACCAAAATTTATTTCTGTAGCCAGACACGGGGCTGATGAAGTTACAAGTAAGGGAAATAATGTAAAAATCCCTCAAAGTTTAAAACATTACATCATGAAAAAAATCTTTCTGTTGACATTTATCAGTGAAAATACATATCTCATACAGACCCAAAGAAAGGAAGAATCATATCTTTCATACATGTAAGATTTTCTCTTGTTTAAATTTTTTTCTTTCAGGCATATTGCACCTTTAGCCATCTTTTGCCTACAAAGTATTAGCATTTAAACTGTGTAACTGATTGAGCGCCATCCCCCCCGGCTTCATTTACGGAGAGAAGAAGCCAATCAAAAAGCAATTAAAAGAATAAAAACCGCATCAGACAACATCCCTCTGACACGAATCTTTAACGATGCTCCAAAAACATCAAGACTTCGATCAAGGAAACCATTTTATCAGTCAGAACAAGCCAGATACAATCTAAATGATCAGTGGAAAAGAGTGAAAAAATGACTCCCTCAAGGTGGCCAACTGATCGATGATCCAACCTCCAGGCTTCCAGGCTTTGACACGGAAAGAAAATACTGGGTCAGCTCAAACCAATTATTGACTGGGCATGCCAGAACAGCACATAATATGCACAGATGGCAGCTGAGAGATTCGCCAGTTTGCTCTCGATGTCACGAAAAAGCAGAGACCACCGAAACATAGTTTTGCAATACCCTGCAACAAGACTACCTTAAGGTTTCAAAACAATCATAAAATGTGGCGAAGAATTCAAAAAATGGATTGACCGCTTCGATCTAGAGATGTAGCCACTACTACTACTGATTGGTGACCCCCAAGTACACAAGATTCACACTACCATCTTTTTTCACTTATTTGGAACAGAGAGATTTCTACTTGTAAACAAGTAAGAATTGTATAATTTTCTGGCATTTGAAATTATATCATTGGAAAAAAATAGCTCATGACGAGCAATAGAGAATAAAAACGACTTTACTCATCACAAGGATATTATATCATCATATCTACAAAATGTTGAAGAGAGAATTAAGGAATATATATCAGTGGGTATTACAAACACTAATAACATCTTATCATGTTTTTAAAAGTTACAGAGTGCAATATGAGACCTAAAGTCTGCTACACTTCAATTAATTTAAGAAAAGAAATCAAGAAAGAACTTGCCTTGTTTATGGCTAAATCTATCACTTGTTTCCTTCTTTGTTTATCAAAAAGCCTGATTCAAAAACAAGTTTGAAACTTTAATTCAGATTCAGTTAAATTTTTATGACTGAAGTTGAACTAAATATTTTAAAACAAAATAATTTAGGAGAAGGATTCAAAACGATCAAAAAGGAAAGCAAATAGAGATAAAGGCGCAAGTATAGTATTTTTGCAGACACCAAATAGACCTCTTGCACAATCTTTTACATTCAGATTATCTGCAATTAGAGATCATAGAGTGATCTTTTCTCAATGACTTGGATTAACGTTAGTCTCAGTCTTTAAGTATGATTTCATGTCTTTTCACAACAGCTTGGGACAGGATTTAGAGTTTTCTTCCTCAATTACACAAAACAGATTACAAAAATCTTTATACATTTTAGTACTTGAAGCACGTGAAATATTTATAACTTAAAGTATGCATGAAGACTGGAACATCTAATCTAAAAGGTGACTTAAGTATCCACTGATATAAAGTTGAAGTAAAGAAGAAATAAAAGGAACATAATGACATGTATATCTGTCTTGAAAGAAGGCAGGAAGTGTTGATTAAGAGGTGCCAGGCAACTTGAAGACTATTTTTGATTTAATTTGTTTTTGTCTACCTTGACAGAATTCTGAGATTCCAAAACATTCTGTTTTCACTTTTCTGTTATCATTCAAGCTTAAACGACGTCAACCACAACCTCTGTTAGCGCAAAAAGAAATTTAAAAAAGTAGGGTCTTCTAGATTTAATATTTACCTACAAGCCAAACATCATTTTGCTTCCATACGCTTCAAGCATCTGATTTTGTCTGGTGCTTTATAAACACTAGAAAACCTGTCCACTTGTCTTTATCATGCCACATCACTTACCCTATGGCTATAAGATACACCTGCCAGGTATTGCCAGTTAAAATATTTGGCTTTCTTTATCCCCAAATAGGAAATATGGTGGCGGGTTGTGCACATATGTGTATGTATGGGCGTGTTCCACAATATGTGGTGTCAACATAGAAAAAGTAAAGGGCTTCAAAAACGGTCAGAAATTTCCATGACTTCAACTTCAAGAAATGGGGTTCAGGATTTGTGGGTTTAACTTTGTATTTCGATCATTAACCAATGACCTTTACAGGGAGGCTTACATGCACTGAAATTGGATATCTGAGTGGTGTCTTTTAGGGTTTATAATGCATTAGTAAGTATATATTTCATATCTTGCTTATCAAATACATCCTTCCACAGAGATATTGTCTTTATGGTCTATTAGATAAGATCTTACTCTAAAGAATTGCTCAATACTTGACGATTTTCATCCTTAGCCTTTGACGTAATCTATTGTAATTTTATTTAAGCTTAAGTAGCCATTTAAAAAGATAGATAAACAATGTAACAACACAACTTTTGAACTAAAACTGTGCAATAATAAAACAAAAAACAGTAAACGAAATTCTATTCACCTGAACTCCACTGAGATACGAATGATGATCCATGCAATACACCAATGGCAACACTCAAGAGATCATTTAAAGCCTGGCAGTAATGCTAGAAAATACACTGGGGATAAGATAAAATTACAGCAAAAAAAAAAAAAAAGAACAAAAAACCACAACAAAAAGATATAAAAAAAAAAATTTAACCCCCCCCAAAAAAAAAAAGAAAAAAGAAGAAGAAAAGAAAAGAAGACAAAAACGACAAAAAACAAAAGGAAAATTAAAATATTAACAACAATCCAGGAACAAACAAAGATAATGACATTCGAAGGAATACAAAATGGGAATGAAAAAATCTGTGAATGAATTAAAAGTGATGTGACATCTGAATATAAAAGCATGATTGAATTACGATACTTATGTCTGAGTGTTCATTGAACAATTGTTAAAAATAATGTCTGTTATTTTCTTACAGGGTATCTGTATTTGCAATTATCACAACACTTTTAAATTCACACTCAGAATACACATAACGGAAAAATACATCATAGCTGCAAGTCGAAAGTAAAAGATAGAAAAAAAAAAAACCCAAATAAAAACTGGGTTTAAGAGAGCTGAAACGTGTAACGATACTGAAGGGGGAAAAATGTGTTGCCATGAAAAAAATATATATGTAAATAACATGAAAGTTCAGAACATTGGGAATCATCATTAGCTGAGATGCAACAACATTTCAAGATGACTTTTGACTTTTGCCAGTTCAAACAATCCTTTCTACTGAATAAAGCTTATCAATGTTTACGATTTTCTTTTAAAGGATAAAAAATAATTTGTCTTTTTAATTTAAAACAATCCTTACAAAAGGACAGATTTTACATTGACGATCAATAATACTACCTACAGCTTTCTATTCAGCCTTTTTTAGCCCCTCCGATTCTCATAGAATGAAGCATTTGGGTTTTGTATGTATGAAACAATCCTTTCTATAGTCAGATATTTTTCCACTGCAAACAACACCTGTTATAAAGGGTGGCCCTGTCCATATTGGAAAATCCTTGGATTAGAAAAAACATTCCTTTCATTGAATAACATATATCTCCTTTTGGACAGTTTCTTCTATGGAACAAAACCTCCCACATCAGGTAATCTTTTCTATCAAGTACAGCTTTACATCAAAGAAGGTTCCTGCAACAGAATAAGGCTTGGTGCAGTTCCACAACAACAACAATAACAAAAACAACATTTTGCAGTATAGGGGGCTGATAAAGAGTATACAAAATTTGAACTATAAACATCTGAGTGTCTTAATTGTAAGAAATGTGAAACACTTCTAGACATCATCTGTGAAAAGAAGTTCAACAAAGTTAAAGAAGTTAATATCAATTTCCAAAATAGAGTGATTCAAAGCACATAAAAACTGAAATATAACATAAAATCTACATTCACAACAGATATGACATCAATACATGAAGCTTAAATAGAGGGGAAAAATATTAACACACTGATACATCGAAAACAACATGAAATATCCTAACAATATGTACCTGTACCAGGAGACTCAATGTCAAGAGCATAAGCTGAAATAAGAAGGTGAATTGCTTATTATTTATGTAAAAAGTACATTTGCATTATCAGGAAGGTCCTTGGAACATTGAGTCAAATGAAAATAATTTTTGTTCAATAATGAGAAAATGAAAAAAATCTGAAATAATCTGAAATATAAATAAATCGTGTAAGGAATAATAACAGTAAAGATCAGGAGCTTCTATTCTATGTTGATGCAGACATCACTGTAAAGACAAAATATTGATTTAAACAAAAGAATTTCCCTTGCATACACCATGTAGCGTGACACAACAATCGGAACCTGATAAAGAATCAGGGTCCTACTATCTTCAAGAACTGAAACAGAAGGATTCCATCATTTTAAAAAAATCATCAACAAGAAAACTGTGAGGTTGACACCGACTGGCAGATTTACTTTTTTTAAATATCATCACAAGTCTAATGCCGTGAAATTTAAAAAAAATGTTTTCTACACAAATAAGAATCAAGAACAAGCTCAAGAAAATGGACTAGACATTGACCACTCTATCGAAACATGGAAGTTAATGAAACAGGTGACGGGAGTGGAGATGACAATGCACATTCATAACAATTTTTAGCTGTTAGTTTACATTTCATTACATTCTTTAAAAACTTATTTTCATTTCAGATAAACCATACGCACAATGCAAATTATTTTTCCTTTAAAAAATACAGACAAACAGTATGATGGGAGGTAAAGGAGGGATAATCCTAAGGTTGTACTTGATGACAAAATAAAAAATAAAATAAAAACGAACCATTAAGTGATCAAGCAAAATAAGATGGAACAAATATGGAACGAAAAAAAACCAAACTGAAATTTGGATAATCATTCATGATCAGTCTTCACAGCCCTGTGAAAATCGTCTGGAATACATGCTCTCTCTATCCTGCAGCACCAACAACTCCTCCCTTGCCTTCCCCACCCTTCTATATAAACAAAACCAACCAAAATACTCAGCAAAACACAAAACCACACAAAAAAACCCAAAAAGACCATGACACAGATGGCGACCAAACTAATATCGATCTATTCTATTACTCATTGCAAAAGAAAAATTCCAAACAGTAGGAACACCCATTGGGGTAAAAACGCAGTTTAAAAAAACTAACAACTATCTTCTAGCATGCAACAGGTGCAGGAGGTAACAACATTAGAATAAATCTGAAAATGTTGCAACTGTCATGCCTATGTCAGCCCACCTGAGGCACCGCCTAGATCACCTGCATAATATGTGACCTTGTTGACTTGGCGCTTTGCAAGGCCTGGGTCTTCCAGCTCTCGCCAATCTGCAATTGGCAGCAAGTTCAATCTCAATGATGAGTAAACATCCCCAAGAGTTGTTTTTAAACAATGTTTTCTCATTAAAAGCCTATGCCAAAGTTCATATATTTAATATATTGTTAAGTTTGTTGCCTAAAAGATACACAAGACAAAATATTTTTAATTCATGAAAAATTAACATGCATGATGTATTTATACATAATGTATGTATTTAACATGAAAGATAGCAACAACAGAAGAAATTGCTTTCAAACAGTTAATTCCATCTAATAATACACTTTCTCAGTGAAGCAGAATTTCTGCAAACCCAGTCAAATAAAAAGTTCACCACTCCTTCCCCCCCCCCAACTAAATGACAAACAACAACAGGCAAACAAGAAAATAAAATGCAAAAAGAAAAACACGAAACTTTTTCAAGTGCAAAATCAAAGCATGACTATGCCTATTGAAGATCAAGCTGATTGCAGAGAAACTTGAAGAGCTCAAATGTTTGTTTTACTGATATTCTTTTTTGAACCCGGTCTGTCAGATAAAAATCCTATTTTCTCTTGTATCCCATGTATAGTGTGAGTATTTGTGTACGAGTCTTAAATATATAACAATAATAGTATATATACGAAGTATTTATATTTGTTTAGAATATGTAACACATATTCGCGTATCTATCAAATTTAAATATAATTATATAATATCTCGCAGAATTATTCAAAACCAAAACTAATCTAGTACACATTTCAAAAGTAATTTACATTTCAACGTACTGACATACATTTTTTTCCCCTCATGTTATCTCAGTATGGCAATGGCAGTGATTGGGATCAGTGCCTTGGAATTTAAAAATAATAATTTGCTTATGGTAAGAAGAGGTGACACCTTTAGAATGTTTGGGTCAAGCTCATTTGAAAGATACAGATTAATGGAGAAAGAGACAGAGTTAGATACATGAAGATAAATAGATAGACAGACAGACAGACAGACAGATAGATAGATAGATAGATAGATAGATAGATAGATAGATAGATAGATAGATAGATACATAAATAGATAGATAGATAGATAGATAGAGAGAGAGAGAGAGAGAGAGAGAGAGAGAGAGAGAGAGAGAGAGAGAGAGAGAGAGAGAGAGAGAGAGAGAGAGAGAGGTAGAGAGAGAGGGAGAGAGAGAGAGAGAGAGAGAGAGAGAGAGAGAGAGAGAGAGAGAGAGAGAGAGAGGTAGAGAGAGAGGGAGAGAGAGAGAGAGAGACGGAGGGAGGGGTGATAGGGAGAGAGAGAGAGAGGCAGAAAGGCAAACAGACAGAAACAGAGATAGCGGATATAACGAAGTGTGAGTGTGCATGTGTCAGTCAGGAAAAAAGGAACCCTGAACAAGGTGACCTTGCAGGGCACTTCTCGGGATCATCACCAAAGGTTTACTCATATTAACAAATAAGGATTGCCCATTGACCTCAACAAAGAGAACAGTCTTTTCATCACCAGTGCTTGAAAATTACAGAAGTTGAAATTTTAACCAAACTTAATTCAGCAGCTAGTTTCAAAGGGTTATCACTGTTTATTGATTGTGGGGCCCCTCGCCCCCTGCATATGGGAATTAGGCATTCAGAACAGGGTTTGAGTTTTTCTTCTTCTCTTTTCCTGTTTTCTTTCTTTCATGAAAATATGATCAAGAGCAGTTTCTGACGACAATTTCTTTAAATATGAAGATAAAACATACAGAACATGTATTAAAGAAAAAAAAATGCTGCTATTTCTCAAACCCCATGTCATGCAGAAGAGGGGAGTACACAATAAATGTATCGTTACATCAGCGTCAACAAAACTGGTGAGTTTCAAACTAGCTGCACACGGGAGGGTTACCTTGTTCAGCAGAGTCAACTGGGTGGACAGCTGCAGAAGACATCAGGGCTCCCCTCGATAACATATCTTGTACAACTTCCACGGTGCGTTCCACTGTATTATCGTGTTCTGTTACTTCAAAGTGTGCAGATGTCTTGGTGGTTTGCACAGTTTCTTTACCGTCAACATCATAGACATCATCAACTGGAGAACGTGGCCTAGGGCTTGGTGCAATCTCTTTCTCTGTGATGGTAATTTGAGTTTCGGATTCTGTCTAAAGAGCCTGAACGGGATCTAACCGTCTTTGTTTGTTGAGTTGTAAGAAGGCGATGTGTTACGCTCGACCCATCCTCCTTGATTTCGCTTGTTTCTTCCACATCAGCCGTCAAGTGCTGCAACTCCTCCACATCTTCATCGTCACTGTCGTAGCTGCTACCGCTGCTGCTGCTTGAATCCATTCCAGCCACAAAGGCTGACTCGGTTCCTGGAATGATTTCGTTTGTCTCAAAAGTTTCCACTTGCCGCCCCTGACTTTCATCGAATGATTCTTGATGAGTGCGTACATGAGAGACCATCCTATTCATGACTACGTGTTTTTGAATTTTCCTGCCATCATCTAAAATTTCTTCAATTTCTTTCTCTTCGTGCACCATTTTGGGAGGTGCTGCAAAAGTCTCTACTACATCCTCACGTCGTGAACCCGGAACTTCCTCTGATTTTTCATCAATAACAAGTTCTTGGCCGTCCATTGACTTCCAACACTTTTTAGTTTCTTTCATGGAGTGACGTTTAACTTTGTGGACATGGTGGACGGTGCCATCTGGAAGAATTTCTTCTTCGTCTTCCACTTTAGTCTCCACCTTGGCCGGACCTACTTCCTCTACAAGTTCCATTCCACTTGCTACGTAGCACGAACGTTTTCGTGTACCGTCCGATAAAATTTCTACAACGGCTTCTTCCGAGTCAAGGACTGTGAAAGCAAAATGAAACCAAAACAATAGGGCCCAATTCCACCATAGGTTATCAAGGCATTCATCACTCATTTTAAAAATTCAATCAAATTTATATATAAAAGTAACAATAAATTAAACAATGCCACTGAACTTTCATAAATCACAATCATTAAAATGACACAAGTAGCTGAACTGTATTATTTACAGAGATAAGATTATAACATAATGGCACGTGTATATAAAAAAACCCAACAACATAGAGTTGTATTTCTATTCTCACAGTTACAATGACAAAATATAATATTTCTATGTATATTTACCCCAAAAAAACCATTAGCTGTATGAATGGTATTGTTAGTTGCTCTTTGAAAAACTACATGCGATTAATTCAAAATCTATCTGGCTTGTCACAAAAAGATATGAATGGTTACAATTTATAAAATGTGGTTATAATTGTATCTATAGGAAAAACAGAAAGTTCATCAGGTCTTCATTGAGTTTCCACCAACCTTAAAGTATCAATAAATTTCTCAAAGGGTGTCAAAAGGTAAAGACAGTCACTATACTATTGCAACTTTTGTATTATGGTAGAAAAAACCCATGGGACATCTTGGTCACTAGCATTACTCTCTTCTCTCTTTCACATATTATTATTATTATTATTATTATTATTATTATTATTATTATTATTATTATTATTATTATTATTGTTATTACTATTATTAATGTTATCATCATCATCATTATTATTATTATTATTATTATTATTATTATTATTATTATTATTATTATTATTATTACTATTATTAATGTTATCATCATCATTATTATTATTATTATTATTATTATTATTATTATTACTACCACTACTGTTACTATTATTCCCCTTTTCTCTCCTCTGACCTCCTGAACTCCCCCTCCCCCTCTCTTCTCCCTTTTTCTCTGTCTCTGTCCTCTATATGCCTGACTCTGTACCCCCCCCCCTCTCTCTCCCATCTATGTATCTCTCTCTCTCTCTCTTCTCTCTCTCTCTCACACACACACACACACTGACACACACACTCACTGACACGCACACACATGCACTGCACTTCTACGATTTCCTTCTGTTCTAACAAAATGTGTTTAAAATGACTCTAAAGGCACGAGCGGTTAACATACCAATTCCTTTTCCCGTTTCAAGTGGTAATGCCTAGTCTCTTTTGCATCATATATTTGCAACTCAATCTTAAAAAGAGTTTATTTTATATCTGTGCCTTTCGTGTTAGCCACCCTTTGTATTTTCCTCTAGGCTAATGAGATCAGGAGTCCCCCTCCCCCCCCCCCCCCCACCCACCATTAAAAAATGTTCAGAAACCCATGGTGACCGTGCTATTGAAAATAACAAGTTAATTAAACCGATTATATCTCAATTTTACGTGGAAAGACAAGGTGTTTAGACTAAAGTCTTGGTAAGTTTGGAAGAAGGCACTTATAGAACAAGGTAGTCTCATTTCATGCTGGGAGGAAAGCAAACGAAGAGAATTCTGCCACTTGCAGAGGTCAACCAGTTACCATATATTTAAGGTAAAATAAAAGCAGGTATAATGGAACTGGTCGTGTTAAGATAGATGTGGTCACCAAATAGAGGATGGAAAGCGTGAAAGTGTGAGCCTGGATATGAACTAGAACTAGATAATACATCCACCTTTATATTTATCTTGTGTTAAAGTGTGCAGTAGCGGGGACGAGGTGAGGAGTTTATCCTAAATAATCCCTCTTGACAGACAGAAAACATCGAGACAAGACTTTTATGTTCTCACACCTACAAAAGCGAGAGCGGATGGTGCCGGTACACAGTGCAGCACTTCTGATATACAGCAATTATCCCCCCCCTCCCCTCCCAAAAAAAGAGGGGGAGGGTGCTTCAGATTTGATACATAGGTTATAGCCCCCGCCTCCCGTCCCGCCCCCTCCTCCGGAGGATGTTGAAAGAAGGAAAGTAAGTCTATTATGGTTGAGACTTCATCCATACACATTGCCATGGCGTAATCTACTGTGTGAATAAGCAGTGAACTCGAAGGAGACGCCGCTAACCTCGTTAAAAATACATGTAGTCACGTTATCATCGTCCGCCTAATATTGAAACACAATCAGAGCAAAAGGAGAAGGATGCTATTCATGAGTCCAAAGTGTTTCTTTCTATCAATATCAAGGATTCATTCTTCTTTGCAGGCGTAATTCGTGCAAAAGGCCGTGAGAGAAATAGAGAAGGTTTTGCGTGACACAGCTTCCCACGTCCACGATAAGATAAGATCGCAAAACTGAATTTTAAAAAGTGGCCTAACAATAAACAGCAAGGGCATCAGTCTCATACATGACATGTGCTACCGCCGACCGAAGGAGAACATCAATAAAAAAATAAAAAAAGAGACTTCTTTGCACAGGTCTTAACACTAAATGACACATTGAGATAAAAGTTCACTGGGACAGTTTGACTTTATTTAGTGTAGGTTATAGTTCTGAAGTAAAAAAAAAAAAAAGAAAAAAAAAGATCTTTTAAACCCCATACAGATTAACCCTTATCCGAATAATTACCAAATGAATCACTGATGACTAAAGTAAACTTGCAGAACATCTCACCTAAACAAATCTCTTTCACAATGCGCTGAGATCACACCTATGAAAGGCTGAGTAAATTCCAATGAAGTATGAAGCGAACTCACGTGTCCTTTTTTTTTTCAAGTCTCCAGCACACACACCGTCTTCCCGTCGTACACTTTACCATATAAGCATTGCATCATATCCTAAAGGTCACGCGTACACTCACCCTCTGTCAAAACTTTATAACACAGCAGCAGCAGCTACCGACTGGTCACAATACAAAATACAATATGACGGCGACATCTCCAACTCCAAGTGAGAGTGAATGACTTTATTAGCAATTACTATGGTGAGCGCAGGTTTGTATACTGTGTGTTGAGTTAACTAAAAAAAAGTCTTGGGATCCATGGCTAGACAGTGATGGTGATACGAATAACGACGGTAAAACTGCATAATGAATAAGAGAGATGAGGACGAAAGTTGGAGAAATTCAAGGAACCACGTATTGTTCAAGTGCATGTGTATGTAGTATGTGTGTGAATGTGTGTGTGTGTGTGTAGTATGTGTGTGAGTGTGGTCTGTGTGTATAAATGCGTGTTTTACAACAAAATATAGGACAAACCGTTGATGTCTGGTCTTGTGATTCGAAAAAAGAGCGAGGTTACCGCGACTTCAGGCTATGTTGACAGATGGATGCAGGATAGAGAAGGATAGTGTGTTTCGTCCGTCTGATGTAGTGTATAGGTGACCCTAACGTGTAGTGTGTGATAACGATCTTGGTGTCGTATGTGTTCAGCGCGCTGATTTCACATACAACACTAATATCAATCAATAATGAAACACCTGTGACTATATGCATTGTAGGCAAGAGAATGCATGAAAGACACATTCGAGATGTAGGCTAGAGTAAAACTTGCCATTTCCGTAGTACATATTGGCTCACTCCTTACACTACAGTTACATACAATAATCGTCTACACCAACCCTCACACAAACAATCGCATACACACAATTTAGTTTATGTTAAACCACATTATAAGAAGCTGTGGTAAGAAAAAAGGAAACTCTTCTGGTGATATAACTATGTTACACTATTTTATATCTACTATCATTTAATTTGTACATAATTATCACAAAGAGTTGATGAACTGCCAGCACATGTCGTTCACGTGCCTCCTGGGTAATTTTACGGTTTAGCGGCGTAAAAGAAAGTGGCTCAGATTTGTCGGTATCGGCTTAGATCTACAATTAGAGGTGAGAATGAAGAAATATGTCCACAATTTCTTACCCTGAACCCCCTACCCCAACACCATGGTGGGGCGGGTGGGGAGGGGTGTTCAGGATAAGGAATTGTGGACATATTTCTTCATTCTCACCTCTAAATGTGGATCTAAACCGTTACCGACGAGTACAAACTTGACCCAATTTCTTTTACGCCGCTAAACCGTAAAATTACCGCCTCCTGTTATTCAACGCGTCTTGATCGCGACACGTTCAGTCATTAACGACTTGCAAGGCTGCCTTACATTTTAACAATCTGATTGGCGACTTTTCTTGGAACTCACAGTTTTATCTAATCAGTATGCTTGTTACACAAGGCAGCCTCGCAAAGCAGTTAATGACTAAACGCCACCACAATCTGTCTCCCTTGGTGTATTGGATGTCACAACGTTAACGATTATGCTTTTAATACTATTAATATTAATGTTTCTTCTCCTCATAAAGAAGTTTGACTTTGAGTAGTTTGAGCGCCTTTGTTAAACAACGAGTGTCTCAATAAAACAGATGGTACAAGGTTAGCATTTACTTACTAACAAATAGACGTATCAAGGTGTGGACAATCGTCATCACGGTGAAGATTGACCATGACCTATAATTAGTATAGTAGTCATTTGACCGAACAGAACAAAGCCGTACGTGACAAACAGCAGAATTGAAGCGCAATGATATAACAGAGGGGAGGACACTAGATACGGACGGTTTGATGGACACTCAGAAATAACATAGAGACACGATTGAAGGATAGATGGTAGAAGGACAGATCGATAGACAAATAGGCAGACAGACAAGTAAATAGAAAGACGCGCAAAGATCCACAAATAGAAGAAGGATGTAATATATGGTTAACAAGAGAGCTAGGGGCTAAAGTAAATAAAAGATGAGTGTTTGTGTACACGTGTGCAGTGGATTCGAGCGCTTGTGTGTGTGTGTGTGTGTGTGTGTGTGTGAGAGAGATAGATAGATAGATAGATAGATAGAGAGAGAGAGAGAGAGAGAGAGAGAGAGAGAGAGAGAGAGAGAGAGAGAGAGAGAGAGAGAGAGAGAGAGAGAGAGAGAGAGAGAGAGAGAGAGAGAGAGAGAGAGAGAGAGAGAAAGAGACGGACGGATAGACCGACAGACAGAGACAGAGACAGACGGCCAGACAGATAGATAGAGCCAGGTAGGCAATTGCCCAAGTAGAAAACTTAGTTGTTTTTTTTTTAATATGAAAAAAAAACTCACATCAGGTGGCTAATTTGCTGGTGTAGACTAATTTTTATGATCCGATTTTTTATAGGAAAACTTCATTTTGACAGTTTGGGATTTGTAATTGTGATAAAAAGTGATGTCCGACATCAAAATGACGTTTTTCCAATTTCAGCGATGATATGCTTGTGTTATGTATCCAGAATATTCCCAAAATGCACTGAGTACGGAATATATACTTTGACTTTGCCAGACTCCTAATAATAGCATTTTGACTTTGAACATGGCTAACTATTTATTCATCAATCAATCAATCTAACTTTATCTGTAAATCTTCCTAGGCATATCCATTTATGTACAAATGTGTATGTGTTGTGTGCGACTAATTTAAAAAAAAACTTTTTTTTTGGGGGAGGGGGTGTGTACTTGGTGTATATGTATCCATTTCTCAATCGATTAAGTTGCCTGTCTCATCCTTTATTTAGCTACCATGTATGATGTATTTATGCATCTTTGTAAGTAAGTATGTATGTATGTATGTATGTATGTATGTATGTATGTATGTATGCATACATGTGTGCATGTATGTGTGTATGGATGTTGGCATGTATATAATCATATATATGTGCACACCTATCTTCGCAGTTGCATAAGATAAGAGCCATTCTTAGTAACTATCCTGAGATCACCGCCATGGTGGACAAGGTTTCTTTCAAAGAAACAAAGCTAAGTTAACTAACACATCGGCAATTCGATTTTGTTTTATCTTGATTGTGGTCTTTTTGTGTGTTTTTTGTGTGTTGATGTTCGCTTCGTTTTGGTTTTATTTCACCTGCCGTTTACCCTTCCTCCAACCCAGTTAATAAGTCAGGTAAGATATTCTAAACGGGTTCATCAATCCTACCAGTCATCACGACGAAAAAGCATGACATTGAAGTGTGTACATTTCTCATCTATGACTTGCCACAACCTGTTTGTGTACAAAGCGGGATTTGTTTTTGTTTTTTGTTTTTTTACACCATCATTTTAAGGAGAAAATTGAACAAAAATTCCTGGGGATAAACTAACACAAAAAAAAAAAAAAGAAAGAAAAAAATACGAAAAGATATGCAAATATAGAAAAACCCAGAAAAACATAGAAGCACAAGAAAAAAAGAAAAGAAAAAAAATCAATACAAAAGCAACAACATAAAAAAAAAACCCAAACAAAAACAACAGAAGAAGAGCTGACATTTAAAGCAAACCTAGGCAGAAACAGTGGCAGGAACTGTCAATATCAATATCAATATCAATGTATGAATGCTTGAAATGAATTAAACAGGTGCATTGGACAAGTTACTGGCACAAGTGCAAAAACAAACCAGACGCATAATGATGGCTTCTTGCACTCGTAGTAAGAAAGAAAAAAAAGAAACATGGAGTCCCCACGGAACCCCCCCAAGTAACCAAGCCCCTAGGGCCCCCCCCCCCCAAGTAACCAAGCCCCTAGGCCCCCCCCTCAACAAATATCCCTCCCACACACACACACACACACACACATACATACAAAATATATACATGTATAAGGAAATTTGTTTTATAAACGTACAAATAGAAACGAAGGACAGACTTATATGTGGACAACATGTAAATCTAAAGGATGTCTCGATTATAAACTATGAGTCGTATGATTTTAATTAATTTGGGCACAACTTATCATAATAATATGTTTGTACTTACAGGAGATCTGAAAGTATGAGAAGAGCTGGCATCATGTGATTTATCATTAGCATTTATCCATACTACTACAGCACTTAACTCGGAGATGGCGAGATTCATACTTACAGCGGGGAGAAATTGTATGAAAAGCTGGTCTAGAACTGTATGCAAGATAGATACCGTTTAATATATCTTCATACCTTCAATTAAATGAGAACACTGTGAGAAAGATTGGAATCTTATGTAAGAATTAGAAACTAAATAACTTTTTTTTGTGTACTTTAAGTACAAGAGATGAATGACTGAGATAAATTGAAATGTACCTCAAATGTATATTATTATGGTCATCTTTTCTTATCAGAAAGGGTCACTAAGGCTACTAGGACTGTGTTCAAGAGACTTGGAGTGGTTATCTTTTCAGACTTATACTGTGTATAGTAAGGCCTAACAGTCTCAGACTGACTTGATGCACTTACTGGGATGTCAAGAGTAACAAACACTGATTGATTATTGACACATTTCAAATGTTTCTTTTTTGTTTTGAGTGTTTGTACTGCATCAATAACAAAAATATAGGTCTACATATAATGCATAAGGTAGAACAATATCCGTTGCCATCATAATGTAATGGTTGGAATTGAGGTGCCTCCTGAGATATAGGATCGCACAGCGGAGCCACTAACAAGATGGCTACATTTCTAAAATCTGGCCAAATCTACAGACAAAATGTGTTTACTTAAGACATCATGTATATCTTACTGCCGGTGCTATTCTCAAACACTACAAACCATGCAGCGAAATAATAGAACATCAAATACATTTTAAACTAAAAGAAAATAGTGAAAACATGAAGAATAAACTGTTAAAATGTCAAGAGTTAAGAAAGGTCAGTACCTGAAGGATCATGCTCATCATTTCCTTCTGGGTAAGCATGCGCATCCTGAAGTGATAAATCATGAGGAGTCTGGAATGGGACAAGTCCAAAAGATCTGGTTTCATCTTGTCCTCTAGACAAAGTGCTGGTTTCAACAGCGATGGTCTCTTCTTTGCGGTCCACAAATTCCTCATCTCCAAGGCTTGCTGTGAGCTCAAAACGGTCATCATTTCCATCTCCATCCTTGTAATCCTGTTCCAAACCGGCGTCCTCTGTCTCCGAAACAACCACTCTAGGCAAATCCATGGCATCCACAGAGCTTTCTCCTGGAGTGGCCTGGTCTCTGTCTTCACTGGGTGGTGCACCAAACCAATCTTCACCTTGTGCTTCATCATCTATTTGGGATGGTCTTGTCACACCGTGCTCTTCAAAACTCAAGTTTTCTTGATCAGTGTCCGCCTGTGAATAATACTTTTCAGATCCGACATCAGGAAATGGCTCTTGAGATCCTATTTCATTCTCGTTTGATGACAGCTGAGTAGTCGCAGTCGGATCCATAACATAGGAAACATCCGAACGTTCAACACTTCTTGGGTTATCATCAAGTTTTTCTGAATCGGTGCCTTTGAATTCAGAGAACAGGGTTGTTCCATCAGATGCAACAGTTCTCTCATAGGCTAATTCGTCATCTTTAAAGTCCTCAGGTAGGGAAGGTTCAGGTACTGAGGATGGAGGTTCTTGAAAGCCATCAGACATTGGGCTGACTATGTCACTTGAAGGCTCTGAGCTAACTTGTTTTGCCTCATCCTTAACACTTGGAGAAGAGAATGTCGGGACATCTGCACGAGAGTACATGATACCAGAGGTGTCTTCTTTTCTTGTATCTAGTTGCCTTTGACCCTCTGAAAATTGTACACAATGGTAGTTGTAGGCTGGACGCGGGAAAGTGTTTGATTTGAGACAAAGCGTGAGATGAGTATTGTCTATGATATATAGTTTAGGTCAGTATAAATTGAATTGAACTTTATTAAGTCTTTAAAAATGCAATTAGAGACAAAAGCTCTGTGGCTCCATGATTAAGAAATTAGGCCTAAAGAAAGCTCTTATCTTTAAAAAAAAAAAAGCATTAAAAAAATCTACGAAATCAAGCCATAACTTTGAATTCTGACACCATAATTATTAGTAAAAAACAGGAGGGAATGCCTAGGCAAACCTTTCAGAATGACCATGCATTTTTCTGATGTTTTTGCAGTCTGTCTATGTTTTTTTTTAATCTGTTTCTTTTTCTGTAATTTTTGTCTGTTTCTGTTGGTTTTAGGATGATTTCTTGGGGGTGGGTGACCAGTGGTGGCTTTAGTTTGATTTTTTTCTCGATTTGTTTGTGTGTATACATGTGTATATGTATCAATATGTATTATATGTACTTGTCGTTTCATGTTTTATTTCTAGATATCTTAGTTAAATTACAAAACAATCTATGATTTCTTTTGCCTTGATAAGTAATAAAATTACCTTATGAAGGAAACCAGTACCAACTCTGGGTGATCAATTATTCCATGTTTTATCTATTAAAAGCATGCTGATAGAGTCTAACTGCAGGCAGAGAATGTTAGATTAAAAAAGAGAGGAAGCATGTCACAGACTTAAACAACAAGGAAAGACGGGAAGGTAAAAAAAAGAAAGAAGTAATTTTTTTAAAGCAAAAAGAAAAAGAAGAAGAAAGAAGGCATGTTTTTAACTGAAGCAAACCTTATTTGTCTTCTTTTGTTGACCATTTCTTCAGAGAAAGCAATCTTCTTCTTCTTTTTTTAAACTAACTCTTTGATATCTCTAGCGCTTAAAAAAACAAGCAAAAAGCACAAAGTGTGTACTGCATTCCAACTCTATGCAAGGAAATTTCATTTGGACATGCTTTAAAGAACACATATTTTAATATAAAATAAATACTGATGCAATGGCTTAAAGCAATACATGATCAGGCTTTTACAGGCTACAAGTCAAGCATTGTGGAGAGAACTTCAACAATTCTGTATTATGACGAATACACCTGTAAATTCTCGATCAGCTAATCATCTGTTCGGAGTGTGTTTCTACACTAAATAAAAAATAAAAGTAAGAAACAGAGCAAGGTTATATCATGGAAGTTGTGTGAACTACTGGATGTAGCCAGTATGTCAAGTGCTAATTTTGACTTTCGCAATTATTCTTTTACAAAATAAGAAACTTATAAAAATATATCACGTTATTTCAGGTGATGCTATCTATCAGATAATGAATTAGATATTCATTCTTAGTGTAATATGGCATATTTTTCTTCGTACACGATATGGAAAAAAACATCAATAGAAATAAATGTCCTACTTCACCTCTTTACTGTGAGAAAGTCAAAGTGACACAACACCAGAAGGGTCCGTTCACATTTAAATTTGGTTCTTCTCGCTTGTTTTGTTTTGCTTTTCTGATGTCGACTGCTTTTTTTCATTCAGGCGTTACATGACATTGTTTCAAGATGGTCAAAATACATAGAAGGATATTTATTCACTATAATAAACCATTTTTGATTGCCCATTCAAGTAAGTGCTAAAAATGTCATGTTTTAAATGTTAGATTTGCTTTTTGTCTATAAGTAAAAGTAGCCTAAACTCTTAAGATTTGCACCTTCCCAAAGGCAACAAATTGTTTTATACATTACTACATAAATATACACATACATTGCATGTGATCCATATCATAGATATATAAATTTTCTGGGCCAAAATTGCAGAACGGAGAAGCACTGACAAATCTTAAAGGCCCATGCAACATCCTACAATTACAAAACAAACGTTAATGCACTTCACAAAGAAAGAACATTTTATATACTGAAAATGCCCATGAAGGCATTTTGATTTCATGTGTTGAAATCAATGAACTCATCCAAATTGAAGTCATTGATGGGCTACCAGGCTGGCAAGTAAGATTTAGTTACATCAACAGAGAAAGTATGATTGCTTGTAGTGGTATTTTGATGTCCATAAATTTGCATAATCTTCACAAAACCTCGTCTCATTGGTACTATCTATATATATGAATGGTGAATTCTAAATGTGGTACATAGCTTTCTAAGATAAAAGTATTAGAACTAATATTGGCGCTCCACTTTGATCTTTATTCGGGAAGAATTATGGTAAAAATATTCTTTTAATTCTCACAGCTGTACTCATCTAGACTGATCTTATCGATGTCACTTTCAGATCATATTTTATGATTGAAGAATTTTTTTTCTATTTCATTGAGTCATATGAAAACCATGGCATATCTTTGCTTGTAGATGTTAAATAGATTTCCAATGTCATTAGAAAATTGAAATCATGCTGCCATCATCGTGTGGTATGAATGTATATAGATTACATATGTGTAAATAGATATATAGAGATGAATATAGAGATAAAATAAACGTGTTACATCGATGCAAAATATTGTCAACTAATGAATGTATGTATGTATATTATATTTGGTTATATTATGCATACTTGCCTATATGAAAATGACCATTAAACGCACTAATACTTCGCGCAAAGCAAATTTATCACAAACTTTCCTGAAATTCTTATGTTATCTATGTAATCATTTGCAGCCAGAGCTACTGTGTCAAAGAGGTAGGTACAACCCAAATGACTTGACATAATGTAGCTAAACTGTCAGTTGTGGATTTATTTTTCTGAATGAGGAATAAATTGTCTGGATTTCTTCATTTGTAGCGCGTACAAACATCCACCTACATCGGAGTGAACGACAAGCAAAAAGTATCTGATTGGTTAAGGTTAGAAAGCCAAGGAACATTTGGTCTATTAGTAAGTGGGAGAGAAATTCACATCACACTAGTATGAAAATATCAGCAGTTAGTGTTGCAGTGTTGCAGCCTTAGAAGTCTGCCAATACATGATGTCTTTCACACACAGAGGAAAAAAAAGTGTGACTGAGGACAGAGGAGACTAGAAAATAAGGATAAGAGGAAAGATTAGTATTAAAGGTCAACCAACAGCTCCTATTTGGGAAATATTGAGATGGAACAAAACAGCACGATTAATAAAACAAATCAACACAGATCGCTTACTTTCTTTTCTGGATGACTTTTATTTAGTCTTTTTTCTCTCCACTATCTAGACATCTAATGAATAGTGATACAAATAGTATAAGCTTCATATACCGCAAAATTAAATTCACTGCTATAAACATAGTGGAAACCTTTGTTTTAAAAGGACACAATCAATAAAGTCATGTAAACAAAACCGGAGACTGCTGTCACTTGAGAAATGAATGTTGTTTTAAAAACAGAAGACACACACAAACCCATGTGGAAAATGTTTCAACTGAGATGGTCAACATTCTGACAAGTCAAGATATTCAGGGAAAAGATTAAAAAGGGATGCACATAAACATATGTATGCTCTCACACACCATCAGAGGACATGGGAATAAGGGAGAGGTGGAAGGAGGCAGAAGGACAGAAAGAGGGAGGCACACAAAGAGAGAGAGAGACAGAGAGAGAGAGAGAGAGAGAGAGAGAGAGAGAGAGAGAGAGAGAGAGAGAGAGAGAGAGAGAGAGAGAGAGAGAGAGAGAGAGAGAGAGAGAGAGAGAGAGAGAGAGAGAGAGAGAGAGAGAGAGAGAGAGAGAGAGAGAGAGACAGACAGACAGACAGACAGACAGACAGACAGACAGACAGAGAGAGAGAGAGAGAGAGAGAGAGAGAGAGAGAGAGAGAGAGAGAGAGAGAGAGAGAGAGAGAGAGAGAGAGAGAGAGAGAGAGAGAGAGAGAGAGAGAGAGAGAGAGAGAGAGAAGAGAGAGAGAGAGAGAGGGGAGAACATAAGTCTCTATAAAAGGTAAAATGAGTGTGTGTGAGTGTGTGTGTGTGTGTGTGTGTTAGTAGGGTGATGGTGTAACACCATGAAATTGTGGTTACTCAATATCCTTTCATATAGGGGAAATGTTCACAAAGACATGTAACCTCAGACTATTTCTCAAAAGAACAGCAAGGACAAAAACAAACTAGTAGAGCCAAGTACCGCAAAAATCGCAATTCACGTCTCCTATCTCCAGCCCCATTTCAAACGAGCGGCTTAGTTGCGCAAATCACTTGTCTCAGACAATCGAGTTCCATGGATCTTTACTCACGCCACCTGCTTTCAACGTACAATAGCTATTGTCAAAGAACCCCATCCACGTGAAAAGAGTTAGCAGCCTTAGCCCGCCCTACAAAGATCTGCCCAACTACTCCACCCGCATCTCTCTCAATTGCCATGATTTCAGGTTCTTAGATGTTTTCTTTGATAGTAAAATGGATACAACTGTCATTTGGATATTCAAAACATTTTGGTGTTATTGTATTGAGTGGATTAGAGAAAAATGTATGGAATTGTTATAGTCCAATCTAATGAGAGCAAAAGTGAGACGAAAAGGGATTTCGTTGAAATTTACTTGTACAGCACATCAAAATGGACAAACTATTTCCAACACTTTCACCTTACAGCCACCATATAGACAACATCGTATAAGTGAGCCAGACAACAAAGAGAGCAGCTAGTCAGAGCAAATGTTTTCAACTGTTACTCAACAACATTTGATCAAGGCAAGTTTTGATCTTTGATATTTCTTCTCTCTTCAAATAAATTCTTGCAGAACTATTTACGCTTTAACGTCATTTCGTCTTAGCTCATAGAGTCAATGGTGGAGTGGCAAGGTAGGTGACAGAGGGGGGCAAGAAATGATAGAGCTTGTCTTCCTCAGTGAGATATGACACTACAGAAATGTTTAACATTACTACAATTATTAGTATTAGTATTATCATTATCATTATTATCATTATAGGAAGGTGTCACTGTCTGAATGTTGTTATTATTCTATGAATTAAGTCATATGACTCGCCTTGGCTTAAGTTATTATATGACTTTCTGTGTGTAGTTACTCAATGAATTAAGTCATATGACTCTCTGTGTGTTATTGTTCAATGAATTCAAATCATGTGACTCTCTGTGTGTCGTTATTAAATGAATTAAGTCATATATGACAGATGCAACCTCAGACACTGACTGACAGGACAGCTAGATAGAAAGTGTCCCAAAGTATGCTTTACTGGAAGCTCAGTAGTAAACACTGGCTGACGTTAGCGCTACCAACAAATACAAGCTAGAGACCCTCAAAGGGGCCAAGGCAAAAAGAAAAACTATAATTATTAACAGCAGAGTGAAGGAAAAGTGAAAAGTGACGGGGAATAGACGTGAATCGGTGGAGGGTGCTGTGGTTTGGTATATTCAAAGTATAAACTAATCCAAGGCCATGTAGGTCCATGACCCAAACTACACCGCTCTGCGGACTGAGAAACCCAACAGACGACTTAGATGATGATGATGATGATGGATGTGTTACCTACATACATACTATTTATGTGACAAGTCAGTTTTAGTTTTCTTATCTTAATAGTTGATGGTTCTCTCTACCTTCCTAGGGTTGTTCCCCTCTCTCCCCCCCCCCAACCTTCTTTCTTTCTTTCTATCTCTATTAATTTTTTATGAAAGCAGCAAAAGTGAAGTGATACAAACTGTGAAGGAATGTAAAAAACAGTAAATAAAAACAAAGTGGAAAATGAATGAAGTTAACGTAAGTAAAATTAATTGCGAACAAATTTAATTGATTTTTTAAAAGTGCCCCAAAACAATTTAAAACAAAAAAAATGTAACACGTTTTTTTTCAAAAGAAAAGAAAAAATCAACATATAAATCAAATGCTTGCACCCTCATTAATATAACCTTTGGAAACGGATTTGGGATCAAATCCTGATCTGTTTGTATAAATGTAATAATCTTGTTTAAATGTATTTAAAACGCACGCCAGCGAGCCAAACGATTTTGTTCTTTTTAATGGAGGAATAGTTGCTCTATTTTTGCCCTTATAACATTAAGATCAAATCATAGAAAAAGAAAAAGAAAATCAATGTTGACAGAAATCAAAAGCTGTACAAATGAGAATATTTGACAAGTTTTATTTAAAAAAGAAAAGCTCCCAAAGAAGATGACGAATCTACACACTACTACAGTTATATTGATACACACCACATTATCATATTCTAATATAACAGTATGTTCTTGTGAAGAAAAGCTGTTTGCATGCATGCTTTCAAATTATTAGATTAGACAAAAACATTTTTTTTTTCATTGGCTGAATTGAATTGAAACTAGTTATTTTTAATTAAAAGAAATAAAAGAAACAAAAACAAAGAGGCCTTCTGTTCTATTTCTTCCTCCTCCTTACCCATCCTGCTGTACAACTATCAACTTGACACAGTACTGAGAGTATGAAGCACCAAATGTTGGCTCAAGAACTTATCAAAGAACAGACAACTTTAAAAATTATCAACAAACAATGACAGCCATTAACAACTTATTATCCTAAGCGTAAAAAAATGAAGAAAAAAAAAAAAATGTTGGGAGTATCACGAGAATACACAAGGTAAAAAAAAACAACCCACACACATACACAGTACCTGCTTTGACTGAACAACATACACGCTTACAAAAATGTGCACATGACATGCTGAATGACAAATATTATTCTATAGACTGATTAAAGCAATGTTACAAAATATTACAGACAGAAATAGTAACATTATAAATATTGATAAACTGCATAGCCAAATACAATTGATTGTTTTAAAATTGAAATTTGATTACATGATTGAGTAGTAAGGAGGAAAAAGTGAGAGTTCAAGAGGCTACATAGTATATCTATCTTCACTACATTACTAGCGACATATTAATGGAGAGGAAAAAAAGCTTTATGGGCTGAGAAAATTTAAGAAGTGCCATAAAAGATAATTAGTGTCTTAAAAACCACACAAGTAAATAATTTTCAATAAAGCCGTTGCTGCTTCGATACATTTTGACACCAGTTCCTGAAGCATTTTATAAAAAAAAAAAAAAATTTAAATGGCAGCGCACAAAGCAAGCACAGCTGTAACTTAAATTACACTTAAGCCATGTACAATGAAGACTTGAGTTAAGGTTTAATTTTAATCAGGAGAGAAATCCTCCTTATTAAACATTAATAAAATGTGTGTTATCAAACGTTGATTTAATTGTGTTTCCATTTGTAAATTATTATTTTTAAAACAAGTCTGTAAAACAAAACAAAAATCCCACCTGGGCAACAAATAGTTTTATTACTGTTTTCTGATGTTTATAATATTGTCAAAATGGAAGTGAAAAGCATGATGATGATAATGATGATGATGACGTGTATGTTTGAGTATTTATTTATGGATGTTTATATCGTGATTATTTTATGTGTTAATTAGGGCTGAGTCTGGTGAATGTATGGGAGGGAGTTCAACTACAATTCCATTCATATGGGGAGGGGGGGGGTGATGATGTCAGAATGGGAGCTGAACACTGGTAGAGTTTTACATGCTTACAGCTACGTGGGAATGTAAAAAAGAGCCAATGACCAAACGATCAGTAACACTAACTCATATAAAAAAATACACAAAATTGAAAGGGCATGTCATCTACACACCAGAATCGATATCTTCAGCTGCTTCTGATGCCAGGCGTGTTGCAGCTTCCATTATGTCTGACTGGGTGGTTTGGACTGGCTCCTCTGAAACAAAGAATTCAAATGGTAGTGCTATTAGAACGTTTGCCACTTTTCCTTTTCCTTGTGTTTTTTTGGTGTTTTTTAAAAACAGAGGTATTAATAGATTATTACAAAACTTATGGGTTCAGGTAAAGAAGAAGGAAGAGGGGGGGGGGGTGGTTGAGTGATGTAGGGTGGGCGGTGGGTAAGATTAAAGCAAACACAACAGGTGAAAGTAGGAGCTAATTTCTGTTCTATAATTCAGGCTCTCATTGCATTAAGTTCCAAAAGGTCATACCATTTACCCAATTTTCGTTTATTGCTCTGAGTTATTTTATATATTTAAAAACAAAGAGAGGGGGGGCGCGCGATATACAGATGAACCTGTCTATAACAGAATCGGAAGGGAGTGGACATAGTTTGCCATTTTAGACAAGTTTCCGTTTTATACAGGTTCCACTCTAGAAATCAGAAACTACATAATACATACTATGTACAACATTTATAATATTATGCGCTATAATAATACAATATGACATATAAATATGTACTCACATTACAAACACTCAGTGACATTGTGCCTTACATGTACATTGTATACTGCAGTTTTTCATTTGAAAAGGGCGTATAATCGCTTTTGTCTCTCAACTCAGTTTTCGCTGCAATCACGATAAACGTGTTTTATTCTCCCAACTTCTCATTTATATGAAACAAACCAGTAAAGCTACATCAATACAATGACCGACTACCCAGATATTCACACTAGTAGCAGAATTTCCACAGCTTCCAATATCAGCAAGGCGCCCTTTCATTTGAAAACGGCCGTCAAATTTTTGCCCTTCGTTTTCAAATGCAAGAGCATATAATCCTTTTCAGTGCAAGACTGACCACTACGATCATCTTGATGGGAGGCAAGATGAAAGAACTCTCTCTCTCTCTCTCTCTCTCTCTCTATCTCTCTCTCTCTCTCTCTCTCTCTCTCTCTCTCTCTCTCTCTCTCTCTCTCTCTCTCTCTCTCTCTCTCTCTCTCTCTCTCTACTGATCTCCCCCCCTCTCTCTCTCTCTCTCTCTCTATCTCTCTCTCTCTCTCTCTCTATCCTCTCTCTCTCTCTCTATCTCTCTCTCTCTCTCTCTCTATCCTCTCTCTCTCTCTCTCTCTCTCTCTCTCTCTCTCTCTCTCTCTCTCTCTCTCTCTCTCTCTCTCTCTCTCTCTCTCTCTCTCCTCTCTCTCTCTCTCTCTCTCTCTCTCTCTCTCTCTCTCTCTCTCTCTCTCTCTCTCTCTCTCTCTCTCTCTCTCTCTCTCTCTCTCTCTCTCTCTCTCTCTCTCTCTCTCTCTCTCTCTCTCTCTCTCTCTCCCTACTGATCTCCCCCCTCTCTCTCTCTCTCTCTCTCTCTCTCTCTCTCTCTCTCTCTCTCTCTCTCTCTCTCTCTCTCTCTCTCTCTCTCTCTCTCTCTCTCTCTCTCTATGTATCTCTCTTATCACTCTATTGTATCCATGATGAGTATCTATATTCTATGTTATTATCTGTTTATCTATCTATCTATATCTCTCTTCCTTTCTCTCTCTGCCTGTCTCTGTCTGTCTGTCTCTCTCCCTCCCTCCCCCCCTCTCTCTCTCTCTCTCTACCCCTTTCACCCCTCCTCTCTCTATCTATGTCTCTCTCTCTATATATCTCTGTCTGTCTGTCTCTCTCTCTAGCCAAAGTTTACAATAAATGTAACGACGTTGATTTGAAACAGGAACATAATTTCTTTTTAAGTTAATCACTACATGTATTACTATTATCAGACATGTCCCTCTACCAAGAACAGATTAAAAGTAATGTGTGTATGTTGACAATGCAATATAAATCTTTAAATGTAAATTCTCTTCACCTCTGTATTTGTCTGTTTCTCACTCCTTTCTATCCTTCTGTGTCTATGTATGTCTCTCTGTCTGACTGTCTATCAGTATGTCTGTGTGTCTGCCTGTCTGTCTCTGTCCGTCTGTCTGCCCCCTCCTCTCTCTCTCTTTCTCTCTCTCTCTCTGTCTGTCTGTCTGTCTGTCTGTCTGTCTGTCTGTCTCTCTCTCTCTCTCTCTCTCTCTCTCTCTCTCTCTCTCTCTCTCTCTCTCTCTCTCTCTCTCTCTCTCTCTCTCTGTCCCTGCAGATCTTGAAATTGCGTTTTCTAAATGTTAAACCTTGATTTATATTGGATTTGAGGTTGATGGGGCACATTAAATTATTATCGGCTGACTTTTGGTTTTGGCAATGTTTCCCATCACGTTAAGTTACTTCATCTGCCACAACTACCCATTTCAGCTGATAGCTTGTTCTGAAATACTAATCACTGATTAGACAAAGGCAATCAAGATGATCCCCCCACCCCTCATTCAAAAGAAGATAACTCTCAACTCTCAACTGCTGTCAATCAAGCGCATCAGCCAATAGATTTTGCTGCACATGTTACGGTGACCATTATACGATGACCATTATACGCCCTTTCAAATGAAAACGAGAGGGCCGTGGCAGGCCGCCATTTTCACGAAGCCGATTATATGCCCCGATGGCGGTATAAGGTTATACAACCTTTCATTTGAAAATGGGTGGCATCTTTTTCATTATAGGCCTACGTCTTTAAAAAAAAAAAATGGAAATGCCTCCATCTTTTAGTAAATTTTTGTTGTTGAATTTTGAGCACACTAGCGAGTTCTAAGTCTTAAGTCTAAACTGTACGAAAATGTAAAAAAAAGTGCTTTTTAAATAAAATTTGATTATAAGCCCTTTCAAATGAAAACGGCATTATACGCATCACGTGTATGTGTGTGTGTGTGTTTGTGTGCGTGTGTGTGTATGAGTGAGTATATTTGTATTCTTGATGGAAGGAAACTTTCAGTTTTAGACAGGTTTAACTGCTGTAAGGAAGCAGATAGATTTCTACTTTAAACGGGTAGAAAATATAGCAATTTATCATCGGGGAGATTGGGGGAATTCCGTTTTAGAAAGGTTTCCGCTTTGGACAGGTTTCCGTTTTAGCAGGTTCAACTGTAAAAAAGAGCAATCCTTCCTCCTTTCCTAATCTTATGATGCTACGCCAAGAAATGGGTGACAGGTAGAAAGCCCCAGGGTAGCAAAACAAGACCAGGGAGTAAAACAAGGCATACGGTTTTGGCATAGCTATCAAACAAACTAAACATAAGCACAACGACACACACTTTAACACCATAAACATGTTTTGATTGCTTGTAATTTACCCCCATCCACCATATATGCAGTGATCTCATAGCAAGCTAGGAGGAAACAACAAGATAATAGATAAGTGAAGGAGTGGAAGGAAAGAAGTAGAACCTACCAGTAGCCTCTGTCAACCACCCACAACATTATGGACATAAAGCATGACTAAAAAGAAAGAAAATGTGTAGCTTTAAATATATACATAACATATAGTATAAATACATATAATATTTCTAAAGTGAAGGAAGGAAAGGAAAATTTTCTTATGCCAAAGGGACTGAAAGCTGCTAGTTACAAACCGACACATAAATTGCTGTAAGCACACATATTTCTTTTTATGACAAATTCAAGCATAATTTTGGTCTTTGCCAAAGTCTAAAGCCTAAAACTAAACAAAATACTACACACACTGTTACTATTACTATTCGAATTCATCATTTCATATGGAAAGTAGGACGAACATTAGAAGTTTTACTCATCTGTGACCTAGACATGGGTACGCACATTTGCAGTTGGAAATATTGAAGTTCATAAGGTTTATTTTACATGAACAGATGCCAGAAAGAATGAGAGAGAGAGAGAGAGAGAGAGAGAGAGAGAGAGAGAGAGAGAGAGAGAGAGAGAGAGAGAGAGAGAGAGAGAGAGAGAGAGAGAGAGAGAGAGAGAGAGAGAGAGAGAGAGAGAGAGAGAGACAGACAGACAGACAGACAGACAGACAGAGAGACAGAGAGACAGACAGACAGACAGGCAGACAGACAGGCACAGACAGACAGACAGGGGCGGAGACAGAGAAACAAGACCCATTTCCATTAAATCAAATAGTGCTAGTAATCATTAACTGTGTCTGTTATGAGAGATTCCAGAAGGTTGTTAGACTCTTAAACATGTTACAACAAAGGTGATTTTCTCGAGAATGTGATAGATAGGAAGACTAAGAGAGACATGGGTTTTCAATAAACCTAAGAGAAAATGGGTTCACATTGAACCAGAAGCATTTTCTGTTATTACACACAACATACACAAACATAGATATAGTCAAACTACATATTATGCATTGTTAATGTTAATTTATGAACTTCTAGAACTATATATCAATATGCTTCATAAGATAAGTTAACCTTATTATTATTATGACCAAGTAGTGTGCATCACATAGGAAAAGCACTTTCATTGAAGGGCAAACAAAAGCCAAAGCAGTTAGTACGCATGCCTTGAAAAGCAAACCTTCCACACAGTATGAGATTTAATTGGTGTAAAACATCAAAACAAAGCAAAAAGGAAAAAAAAAACCGCAAAAGCAAAGAAAACAACCCATCCCATCCCCACCAAGAAAACTAAAAACCAAAACAAATTAGAAGAAAAAAAAAAACTCATTTAAAAACCTCAACAACTGTGTAAACAATCCAAAATAACCACACACAAAAACCCCCAAAAAACAACCTGTGTGCAAATGTTGCCTGTGAATATTTGATCCCAACAGATCACTGACGGGTGATAGTGATAGTAGTAGCTATGAAAGGTTAGTTTCTGTTTAGCTTTCGGGTTGTTGTTTTTTTTAAATTGTTTTAAAATTTCTTTAATTGGAGGTGAGAACATTAAATTTGTGTTGAGGAAAAATGAAATTTTTGAAATATTCAGTACACACGTGGTTGTTGGCTTATGATGAAGAAAACAGGAAGGGACATCGAAGGGGGTGAATACAAAGAGACATTTTGTTGTTGTTTAAAAAAAAAGTCCCACGTAGATAACAACACCAAATAGAAGGGTAAAGACAATGACAAAGGTCAAATTATGTTGAGAGGTGATAAGGTTTGGAGAAAGAATACCTTTCAACACTTCAATTTTTTCGGAGGTGCCACTGGCAGTAATTGTTGTGGTTTTCTGAACAGTTTTCCAAGTTTTGCCATCCTCCGACACTCGATATGTTTCTACAATCTCTGTCACTTCTTCAATTTGCTCTTCTTCCTCCTCCTCCTCCTCCTCATCTGCATTTTCCTCTTTAGCAGCAGGGAATGGCAAAATTAGACACAAGGTGAATATTTTATGCGGACATTTATCAGGAGGACATGGTAATTTCCCAACCTTTACAACAAAGGCAGACAGAAATTTTCCCCTCTTCAAACTCAAGAATGTGTAAAACGATGAAATCAAGTGAAGTAAACAAAACAAAAACAAGACAACTACTGTACCTTCTTTCATATCACAACTAAAAACACTACACACACACACACACACACACACACAAACAACAACAAAAAAGCCATCAATTACGATCCAGTAATTATGTGTAGCATTATAGAGTTTTGAATGCCCGGATAGCAAAATTTTCTCTGCAGAAATGTCATGAGCAAATGTGTTCACGAAACAAAGACAAATCCTGTCCATTTCCAATCAAAATTAAATGATCCAATCTTCTGGTCACACCAACTTTGAAAGTGTCATTAAACTCATAAAATGTATCAATTAATACAGGGGATTCTCTACAATTACTACAAACAAAAACTATTGCATAATAATCAAACAATCTAATAAACTGATGATCATAACAGTCACTGGCGGAAATCAGGTTTAAATTAAATTTACATTTTTTTTTAAAGACAAAGTCTGGAAACCAATGAAATCATTCATGAGAGCGTGCTAGCCTAAAATATAGCTGGAACATAGAAATCCTCTTTTGATGCCCCATCCTTGCAGATCAGAAAGAACAAATTGAAGGAAAACTGACCAAAACGGAGGAGACAAGGGAAAAGCATGGCAACATCTTTATTGTCAACATTATGGAATGCAATGCATTGGCATTTTGCCTCAGTATCCTGCATATCATTATTAATTCACTTCTTCTCAAACCTCTGCCTCAGTATCATGCATGTCCTTAATATTCCAATGTATCAATGCTCGACGTCAGTATCGTGTATTACTATCCTCAATACTCAAATGCATCAATTCTCTTCCAAAACATACATCATGTCCATAGTATGGACTGTAAAGTGTATCTTTTTCCTCCTATCCTTATGTCCATCGGTAAAGCCTGCAACTTAATATTTGTCTATCTGAATATCCGCTGTGTCCGTAGAATGGATTTTAATGAAGCAGCCATCTACCTCTACCTCTACATCTGTCAGTGTGAGGTCTAGTGTCTCCATTACAAGTTAATCCTATGAAAACTTGTGATACAGTACTCTGAATACATCTCATCCATTGCAACGAATGAAACACACTTTCAATGCTCTCATTGAGTTGCTTGCGCATGACAAAAGAATGCATGGTTATCTATTAATGTACGTTACATAAAGAAATCTTTCACAACAACCTCATAAATGATCAATGAAGATTCGAAAACACAGGAAGGCTGGGTGTCTTCAGTACTCTTATGAAAGGACTCTTTCTTAAATGATTAAAAACCCGATTAAAGTCCCTAGAGAGAAGAATGCACATGTTGAAGAAAAACAGAGATATGGGAATGAAATAAAAAGCAAACTCAAGCAGATGAAGACAAAAGGAGTGGGGGGGCAAAAATAATGCCCTCGGGGAGCGAGGGCCAATAAGGGTGCCCCCAGGAGCCAAACCATTTTGAAATAAAGGCAACCTGGGGTAAAAAAAAAAAAAAAAGGCAACCTGGGGGCCAAAAAATTAACACCTACCCCCTGAAAAAAATAACCCCCCAAGAAACAAAAGAAAAAGATTGGGGGGAAAAAATACAAATGACAGATATGAAGTGAATACAGAGGTCAGAAGATAACCTAGCACTGAAGAATTTGATCTTATTATTGCTGATGATGCTGAGTTGGTGAGCCAGCACTTGTGCGGGGATACATACTTTAAATCTATCTTTATTTGTATCTTTTTAAGCCTACTAGGAGAGGCAATAATTAGCATTATTGTACAGGATCGATCAAAGTTTAATTGAAATTAAATGATAAAAAGATTGGTGTACAAGAACAGTAAAAATACAATTCATCAAAAGTATTCCATAGATTGTTGCTCATGAACAGAATATGATATGAAAGGACCAATATCATACTCTCCTTTCAATGCTTTTGAAAACCTTACATACACACACACATACATATACAAACACATTCACAAACACACACACATCCAATCACACATAAACATAATGCAGTGTTATGCAATGCCTTTTCTGGACATGGATTAACTGGGAGAGGAAGGGAAGGGTGACTGAACTTTGGAACTCTTTATAATCAATGCTCCTTTTAGGCACATGTACCAGCTTCAATGTAATTCATGATAATGCCCCCAAAGCTGATCGCAAATACTTTTTTCTGACTAGTCAGTATGTTATTAGTGCTGCTCTTAATGTGCAACAACAAGCTGATTTCTATCTATTTCTTAACAAGGACAACCTGAATGATGAAGAGATGGTTGCGTGTTGTAAGTTCAAAGAAGCATGACCTCAGCTTGGATTTAATAATACATAATGGTATTCATAACAAAGCACATGCATCAGAAGCCCCATCATAGTAGCAAAAGAATGCATGAAGAAAACTCTGCTCAAGTAAACTGATATTATTTGATCAGATTTGACATAAATTTACTGCATTAACCCCATCCAGCAAAGGGAGGATCTCAAGATTTGCTTTCTGCCAGGATTATGGTATTGGCACACTTTATGATACATTAGATTGTTAATTTTTTTGTGCAAACTTTAGTACAAAGCTGTAAATTCAAAAGATTCAAAGGATTAATTCACCTATATTATATAATCTACATAGTATATGACAGTAACTTATACTAATACCAACTGGACGAAAGACTTAGTGGAAAAATATAGAATGAAAGCTGACGACTCAAATGTGATTTTACAATTGTTTTTAATACTGAAAACACCTAAATGAACATATCAACAACCATGGGGGAAAAAATGTTGACTATGTGATATCAAATGAAACCAGACTAGTTGTATTCCATTTGAGGTCAATTGATATTTGACTGTTGTTACACGTCTTAACTGTTGTCAAATGTCTTATTATTATAACGCAAAACCAAAATCTGTTTGTGAAAGAGCAACTGAAATACCTAAGATTTTCAAATATTGTTGCGTGACCCAGACATTATGAATTGAATGCATATTATAAGAAGTTAATTCAATGAACAAATTTAATATCCATTTGTTTTTGTATGCATGAAATGGTATTATGATCTTTTTATCTAGTTCAGTAGAATGATAAAAGTTGATTCACAAGAATCTGACAAAAGCCCCTTATAACGAAAACCCTAACTGGTCATAAATGTGAGTCCATATATGGATATGAAATTTGTCCTTCGAATGATAAAACGCTTGTTTCCTTCATGTCTTTACAAATATTGGAGGCCTTGAACCAATAGAAAAGCACATGATCTAAATGTAAATTTCCGTTTTTCTTCCCTCCTTCAAAGCGTAACCTCAAAAGTCAAGGAGCAGACTTACTTATTTAGATTGTTCAAAAAGTTCAACTTTCACCATTTTGTGCACAACTGATAATTTTTCCATTCACTACACTATTAGAGAACCTGCGATTTCGTGAGAAAGATAACGCATATTTTCCATCTTCTTCTTCAAACCACGATATATCATGATCAATTTTAAAGCTGTTGTTATTCATAATATTTTTTTCTCTCTATCTTCTTCTTCTATGTTCTTTTTCATCTTTTTTATTTTTATATTAAAATAATATTTACTGTTTCTTTGAAACTCTTTGAATATAATTATTACCCCTCTAAATACCTTCTTCCTGATATTATCACCACTGTTTCCTTCCTAGTTTCTTTTATTATCTTCGTCTTGTTTTAATTCATTTAATTAAATTATTTACATCCCTATTTTTGTCTTCTTCTTCGTCTTCTTTTTTTTCCTCATCCATCTTGTTCTGCTGCCGTTGTACTTTTTACAAAAAATGCTATTATTTTAATGAAAAATAATGAATCTTTCACTAAGAAATGTAGAACTTGCAGTGTAATTGGTTGTGTTGAGTAATCTATGGAAAATATTACTTTTTTTTCATTTTTTCCTTCCTATCATTCACCACATCTCTTTTAAATCTAGGGTCCATATCTGAGTTAAAACCAGCAGTAAGTATGTTATAGTTACAGTGTGTTAAATCTAGATCTAATTCTAGATTAGATCTAGAATCTATATCACATTCAGTTTAGATCTAGAATCTACATTACATCTAGATCTCTAGATCTACGTCTCGACCTAGACTCAGATCAGATTTGATTTAAATTAAATCAAATCATGTAGATTCTAGATCTAAACTGAATGTGATCTAACCGTTTCGTACACACTGTGACTGCTGATATGTTGACACTTGGCAACGACTTGCGCACAAACAATAAAAAAAGTATGACTGCATATAGAATGGGAACAAAGCTACTTTGATTAATTAACTACACAATAATTAAAAACAGTTATGGGGATATAAAAATAAAGGATCACACTTCATGCCCTTGGGTATTTCATTTCAAAATTTCAGCTTGATTGGTCGCTTACTAAGGTTAGGAGGCGTGACAGAAAATAAGCGTTTTCTTTATTATATTAGATTTACAACTTAAGCTGTTATCATTCTAAAAAGCATGATATAGTGTTTGCAGTCCTATTCAATGATTAATAAAAAATAATTACTGTTACTGAAAAATGATGTCTGGGTCGATTTGCGTGTTTAGAAAGTTTCCCTTATGATATACAGTGTTATCAACATGAGCGCATATACAAAGAGTTTATCAACAAATAGTGGCCTTGTGTCCTGGCATGACAAAGTATTATAATTTCATGTGTAATACAATGAAATCAGTCATATTTCTCCCTTGAGTAAATCTTTGCAGATGTGTGTTAGAAAATTCTCATTGGGCTAACACTAAAGCTTATATCTCCTTCTAAAACTGATTTGATCTGAACTGACAACCTGACTTTATTCCCCAATATTTATGCTACACATAACACTACACCACAGCACCATGATAAACTACCTAAGACAAAATTACACAGAAGTCACAGCCCAAATACATAATTTACATGCTTCTAAAATGCATGCGCCATACTCTAACAAAATGCGCCATAATCCATCAAAATGCACGCTTTGTAGATGTAGAAGAATTTATAACACTAAATTACACCGTAAATTGCAAGCTGTGCCCTTGTTTAAGTGTGCCAAATGCATGACTAAATCTGTCAACGTCTGTCAAGTGCATGACAAACGTGTTGAGATTAGGCCACTGGCCATCAGCTAGTGTTCAAGATAATCGAATATCGTGTTATCCTCCACCATGGGCTGCCAGGTTGTAAGACTCATGCTATGGCCTCTGAGCCGTATATTTGGTGGATCATGGACAATTTTTATCTGTTGAGTAACGGTTGTTGTTTTTTTCCCCACTGCGCCTGATCTCTTTCATTGGACAGTCCTAGCCCACTCCTCTTGTCTTAGCCTGAGCCTCAAAGGAAATTTCAAGTAACGACATGTACACAAAATGCATTGACATTCTGATCAAAAAGGTAACAATATAGGTAAGGCAATATCAACATGCAATGTCAGATTGCTCAAGCTAAAGCAAAGACAATTCTAAGATGTACCTGTAGACAAACAAACACACATACATACAGATAAACATAGAAAGGCTTGATTATTTTTCCTCTGAGCTTGTTATAATTTTTCTCAGCGTAAGAATAGGCATTTTGAATATATATAAATCCCACTTGTGATTTTGATTACATCTCAGTAGTCAATTCTAGGTACATGCCTGTCTAGATTATCTAATGAAAGGGTTCTTAACCTTCTTGTGACTCGACTCCAGACTCCCAATAGATTGTGGAATAAAGTTACATACCCCCTTCATGCCAAGGCTGAATAGGTTAATACATAAAAAATATATATTAAGTACACAGAAGTCGAGCCCCATACCCCAACCATTTGGTTCCCACCCCCCTTGCCCGGCTAAGGATCCCTGATGTAATACATGATCAGTAATAAAAAAAATATTTTTTAATGTTGAGACTAAGAAGTTCATGTGTAGATGAGTCTGCAGGAAAGCGGTTTGAAGAATTTATCATCTTTTAAAAAAAAATCAATTAAAAAAAAAGAAACAAAAAGAAATAAAAAATATGAAAAAAAGCAAGAAAATTGAGAGATTTTTAACCAGTGCATTTCCAGGCAAGGCTTATATGGGTGAATTTCAAATGATCTCAATGCATGAAAATTAAAAAAAGAAACCTTACCATTTTGGAATTTGTCAGAAGGACTTGGGGCGGCGTGCTGACTTCCTCGTCCCCCTGGTGCTGTTTCTGTCTGATCTGAAAGTACATTGCAAAAGCAGTGGATGAGTAATTGTTCAACAACATACACTTGTCTCAGTGAGCATTGCAGCACAACAGAGAGATATCTAAATGAAAAAAAATGTAATTACTGCTGGAGTATGTAACATAAGTAAAATGTCCCACACCTTGAGAGTCCAGACAGCATTATATAATTACATGTACAGGCTCGGGCAGTGGACAGGTAAGCACCTGTACGGGGAGTAGTTGATCCTGCCCTCCATGAGTCTCCTGCTGCCTTGCAGGTCGGTCTTGGCTGACCAAAGGCTAAGGGAGTTAACCCTGACAGAAAATAACCTGCTGCCTTGCAGGCTGGTCTTGAATGACCAAGGGAGTTAACCCTGACAGAAAATAACAAGGCCTGGTAGTGGACCTCAAGGTGGCAGCCCTACCATCTACCTAGGGTACAGTGGGCTAATCCCCTGCTTATCCGAAAGCTAACTGATGCAGAGAAATAAATATAATATAACCGGCTTGACCTTTCAACGACGAAATGGAAACGAACACGAACTGTGATTTTTTTAATTTTTGGGACATGGAATGTTAAATGGAAAAGAGTTAGAATTAGTTGAAGAAATGGAAAAATTCAAAGTAGACATTTTGGCTATTACACAAAGAAAAAGGACAAGGAATAAAAAATGTAGGACCAAATCATATTTTAATCTTCTCAGAGGTAGATGTCAAAGATAGAGCTAGAGCAGGAGTAGGTATCCTAGTGCATAAAAGGCATGAAAAGTTACTAGAAGCTGGAAATTTATAAGCCCACGGCTATCAGAGGTAAATATTAAACCAAAAGGAAGAGAAATTAAATTATTAATAGCTCATAGACCGAACAAAGCAAGAAATAGTGATTGATGTAAATAAAAGATATCAGTGGCCAACCACATTGCACACCTAAAGTCAGCCTGAACGGAGGGCATGACCTTCAGTTAATAGAAAGAAACTATATTCAGGGTTAACCAAGCAAGGGGAGCATTGTGTTGATGGTTATATTGTCAAACATCACATACGTCAAAATACACCTCTTTTTCACATAAGAATGAAGAGATTAGAGTGTTGAAAGTACAGGGGAAAATTGAAGCTTTCATCTGAGTTCAGCGACTAGCAACAAAGGAACTTGATCTCTCAAACAGGTCCATTTCACATGGTCATGATGATATGTGGTATCTGGACAAGAGGAAGGGTGGCTATTTGAAGTGTGTAGAAACTGCAAGTTTTTTCTTCCTACTGTATAGAAAGGACTAAGGAGAGAGACTTACATCCAGAAGTGGAAGGAAGATGTGAAAAACCACTGGATTGTGTAAGGGATGGGGGCTGTTTGGGATGAGGTGAATTACTATTGAACTGTAGGAAGGGAACAGCCAAGAATACAATACGATGGTCACTCATGTCATTGTAAATGAGGAGAGAGGATGATACTAGTTATAGACACAGGGTAGGGAGGGAGTTTTCAAAAGCATGGGAAGCATGTAGCTGAGGAGAGGTGTTAGGTCTGGGATTGAGCGCATTGCCGCAGTGATACACACTTGTGAAAGCAATTAACCGGGGGGCCTATTTCTTTCATACTATGCACATTGGACTCGGTCATGGGATTAGCGAAAAGCAGTTGGACAATTCTTCTAGTGTCACTACTAGTATTATAGTTCCATCATTTTATTTAGATGTGAGAATGAAAATGATTCCTTCAGAAATAAAGATAAATGTTGTTCATTGAAACTTTACTACATAAAATTGGACACAGCCAGCCATGCCATTATTGAATGACTGGAGTAAAAGCCTGACCATGCAGCCACGTGCCCCTTCCCCCACCCCACCTCCAGCTCTATATGTTACCTCATCTCTGTCTGTCTGTCTGTCTGTCTCTCTCTCATTTTCTCCGTCCTCTCTATTCGTCTTTCTTTATCTTCCTCGTTCTCTTTATGTCTCCTGTTTGCTTCTTTTCCTCTTTCTCTCTCCCTTTCTATCCCTCCCTCCTCTCTCTCCTTCTCTCTTATGGCAATTATATTTCGTTTTCTTTCCTTCTTGTCTTTTCTTTTTGTTTATTGTTGTTATGAGGCTTTCTCTGTTGATGAACATCGCTCGATGGGTCGTTGCACCATGGCTCTATTAGTATTAGTTTCGTCAGCATTGTTTAGTGTTTATTAGTTTTGTCCAGCATTGTTTGGTGCTTATTTGTTTCTATGTCTCCTTGTTGCTATGAAGGTTGGGCACACTGAAGATTTCTCGGTCCTGACCCGTGTTTTACCTTTTAGTATTATACCTATACCTTTCATATTCCTCTTCATTAGTACTGGGCCAACTGCAGTATTATTCCTTTTCATGTTTAATAAAAGTAGGCTGTAATAGATATTATTGTTAGTAAACAATGCAATATAAACACGATGACAATAACAATAACAAAATGAATTGCCAGCTGTGTCACTTTACTCAACAAAGATAAAAAAAAACTGTCACAATAATCACAGGTACGTCGTGATCAAGCGCGGCAGCCTCGTCAGCAGGGCGAGAAAACTATCGGTGCCACGTGCGGAAGCCTCGTACACAGCGGAAAGAGATTAGTGACCGATGTTGAGGTCAGCCGGCAGGTTAGCCTTACAAGGATTAAGAAAGTAATGCCTCTTACACGATTATTTCATAACTATTCAATCTATCAACATAAATATATGTTGATCAAATGATGTCATTATTTTTCAACATTAATGCTACCGATGTCAAAGCATGTGTATAAACAATGGCTACGTCTGAACATCAATGACAAAAATAGTGATACATTTGATATCGCCACTGAAGTGAATGTTCACTCAATTGACATATATAAAACAATTTGTTCGTTTGAATATAATTATTACGAAAAATAGGGCATATTTTCAATGTATTGGTTGTCTTCCTTTCTCGTAGCATCCTCCTTTGGTTCATTTGCTACAAAAATTCTGATGTCTTGTTTACTTTTTGTCTTACTTTAGGATTTTGTCAGCACCTATCAACTTTAACTCATCAAAACACCTTGCAAAGAATAAATAGCTGAAAATGTAAGAATGAGTACTTGAAAATGTAAGAATACCTGAAAATGTAACTTGTGCCCTCAAAGATGGATATGACTCTACTGGGCTTGTTTTGGCAGATCGTTCAATGTCATCTTCTCTGACAGAGTCAGCAAGTTCTTGGTCATCTGCATCTAAAAATAGCCAATATGAATTTGAGGTGTTTACTTTCAAAAACAATGAAAAGAAGCCCTTTGAGCAGCTTTAATTTTAATCAATGATTTTGTGCGTAAATTCCACTACCAACATTTGCCATATTGAGTAAAATGAACATACTGACACATAATAAACCATAAATATAAGATACCTTTTAATCAATTAACTTCAACAGGAAAAAATCCCTCAAGCTTCTTTTTTCATCTTCATAATAACTGGCCAAATACTGAGTTGTCACTAAGAATATGGGTTGATAAAAAACTTATTTTAAAACAATGTATCTAAATTCATCTTTCAAGTCTATAGTGATACTGATAAGTTTAATTTCTGATGGAAGTTTGTTCCACACTCTGACTGTTAGCCTCAAATGAGCATTTTACTGTTTGTAGCTTTAAAGAAAATAAATACTTTATTACTGACGCCATGGTTTATACTAAATTTTACATATATTGCCTGCTCTAGATCCTGTCAATCATGACAGTTATTCTATGTATATATGCCAGTAAAAATCTTACTAAAATACTATTGAGATTTAGAACAAAATAAACATTCCAATCCTAAATCACAACTTAATACAGTTTGCATAAGTTGAAGAATTTTTTTTCATTTCTTCTAACTTTAAATTAAATCATGGCAATTCGTGATCCTCAAAATCCTGAACATGTGAAGAAAACAATGGCTCTCAAAAGTGACAACATAAGTACAATATTCATGAGACACCAGAAAGCAATTGACAATAACATGTACAACACAAATTTCATAATGGCAAGGTATATCATTCTCATTTTATGTAACTTATCGTTGTAAGAATGTTTATAGGTCCAACTAAAGTATGGAGCTCCTTAAACAATCAGTGAATATTTACACGTAAACCTAGGGATAAATTTTTAAAATGCACATAATCACAACAAGAAAAATACAATCAGAATCCAAAAGAAATCATGGTCAGTCTATTTAAAGGGGGGGGGGGGGGTTCCTGAAGTGATTTTATTTTGCTTTTGAGTTAAGGTTTTTGTTTTTAGTACGTACATGAGTAACTGTCAAAAGACAGTCCTCCTATATCATTGGAAAGTTTGTAGCATCCTTGGTTGCCATAGAAACGCCGCCATCTTGTATTTTGACCCATTTTTCAAAATCTATCTCTCCCTTAGTTATGAATAAATTCACTCAAAACCTGTGCAGAATGTCTTTTCCATTCAATATCTAAAGAGTGATGACTGTTTTTTTAAATATATTTTGATAGATTTTTAAAAATGAATTTTTGAAACTACTCTCTATATATCGTGAATGTACAAAAACAGCATTTTTATTACCAATAAAAAAAAAATTCTCAAAAAGTTTACAATATATAAAAAAAAACCGATGTCATTCTATTAACGTTGACAAGAGGAACCTGTGTGCAAATATAATACAAATCATTCGGTAAATGGCGGAGGAGATAGAATTTTAGTGTGAAAAAATTACATTTCGAGAAAAATGGAATTAAAAAAATCAAAAGAAAATAACAAAAAATAAACGCTTCAGACGGGTTTCCCTTTGTAGCAGCCCCTTACTCTTTCGACAATCTCTCGCATTGTTACTAATGTAAAGAGGATTATAAATCTAGGTTTAGGTGTGCACTGTTGTGAAAACAGACGTCAAAATGACCAGTTTTTTGTTTTTCCTCTATATCCTATGCTTGTGCACGTGCTTACATACACACTGGCGCGCAGCGCCTCTTACATCACACAGCGATGTGCCGGTTTAGCGACGATCAGTGTCGGCAGAAACAAGGTCACCTCGGTGATACCACATTTGGTGATTAACCGCCAATATACAGGTTTTTACTGCATCTTCTCAGTGTTAGGGTAATTTACGTCAATTTTTTAAATTGTTTACCCTCGCCTACAAATTATTTTGTAAAAAAAAAATGATACGTCATGTGGACACTTTTCTGCCATGAACTTCTAGATAAATCATTGTTCTACCCGAATATACAAAGAACAGAAAATCAACCTTTTGGTCCAAAACTCGTCAGTCCAGGTGCGTCCCCCCCCCCCCCCCCAAAGTCACTCAACTTCAAGTAGGTCCTTAGAAAGTTATGATATAATAACAACAATATATAATTCAAACTAATCTACTTCCTTGTCAACAAAAGGAGTGACCTAAATGTTCAATTTTCTCCCAATTATCTTTTCACTGACCAATTATTTTTCCTTTGGATTCTTCACATGCATGCTTAAATCTATCAGTGACCCTCATACATTTTGGATGTAATTGATCACGTATTGAATTTGAGACTTGTTATTGTCATTTCATTGAACAATGTTTTAATGGAAACACAAAGCAGTGATTTATTCACATGGACAAGTGTTATTATGGTGAAAATGATAATGAGTTATAACTGTCTTCACCCATCAGAAAGTTTGTGATCGTCAATTTAAGTTTTGGGGGAGGTTTAGGGTGTTAACTGAAAGCTTTAACAACTGAGTCCACACAACCAACAACAAAATCAACACCAACAAGTCTTTAACAGACTAAATGATCATGCAAAAACAATCAATATGACAACAAATTTTCTATATGCATAGAATATTTTGCTTACTTAATAAAGAATAAAGTAACCAAAAAAAAGTCCAATTATTATCACTGGCAGAGCTACTTTAAGGCAAATATGTGTATGCTCAACATTCTTTCTTTCTACAAATAAATAGTTAATGTTTCTAGAAAGTTTAAGTCGAAATGACTGCATGCCCTGTTTCCATACAATTTCCCAAACTTCTAGCTCTCTCTGAAGATGTTCTCACACTCCTCTAAAAAACAGTCCTCCTTAAGGAACCATGAAATGGGTTTTTTCTTCCCCTTCTCATTTTTGTTAACAACATTTCTGAGCTGTCGAACATTATCTTTCACAACCCACTTTGTGAAGACAACCTTTCTTTTTTAAAAAAAATAGAAGTTACATTTTATATCTATTTAAGTTAAGAAGAAGAAAAAAAAAGAGGGGAAGAACATAAAAAAAATTAAAACAAACCCTTAACCACAAAGAAAAAAATTAGACCATTCAAAACAGTGAACTGAAAAATCAGACATTCAATGCGTTAAAAAATTCAAACAGGTCTAGCTTTCCTCAGAAAATTACACACTGCTTGTGAAATTAAGTTCAAAATGAAATACAAGGAAACAATAATGGCAGACCCAGAGATATCATTTACATTGACATTGAAGTACATAAAAGAATATCAGGTATAAATGGAAGGCAGGATGAATGTACTGATTGAGAATTAATCATGTAAATCTCTTTATCAATGGATAATTTTATTTCTTAATGACTTATGATGTTAATCCATTATTTAGACATGGGTTTATTTGTGATAATAAGTTACAAGGATTTTAAAAACACATTTATACAACATAACCATTATGATTTTATGTTGTCCATATTCATTTGTAATGTATTGATTTACTGCTTTTAGTCATGAAATTGAGAATGGAAAAGAGAGTGAAAGCGAAAAAGATAAATTGTATTGTTATTGATTTATTCTAATTTGAAATGTGGCCAGAGCAAATTTCCTTTTGGGCAAATAAAGAAAACTTATCTTATCTTATCTTGTTTGGATGTTTTTATGTTTGTATCATTTTATTTGTATCTTTCAATTTGGGTATTCTTATGTTTGTATCATTTTGCTTGTATCTCTTTATTTGGTTATTCTTATGTTTGTATCATTTTGCTTGTATCTCTTTATTTGGTTATTCTTATGTTTGTATCATTTTGCTTGTATCTCTTTATTTGGTTATTCTAATGTTTGTATCATTTTGCTTGTATCTCTTTATTTGGTTATTCTAATGTTTGTATCATTTTGCTTGTATCTCTTTATTTGGTTATTTGTATGTTTGTGTCATTTTCTTTGTATTTCTATTTGGATATTCTTATGTTTGTATCATATTATTTGCCTTGACCAAGATACAAGAGCATGAAAAGGTTTGGATACATGCACTAGCGATGTACAATAATTTAAAAAATCCTGAAAAAAAGCAAAATATTATGAAATATTGTTTTAAATTTTCAGACAATACTATTAAACAAAAGTCAGCGCAAGTGCAAAATTCATGCGACAACACAATATTCAAATGAAAGACAAATTAAAGTGAGAAAAAGCAGCTGGGTTGAATTTTTACAGTATAACATAATATAGGTTTTAAAAAATTACATGGTTGGGCATTGTTTAAACATGGGCAAAAAGCATTTGAATTATGCAGAGTGGATTACCAACGAGATTTTGGGTTGGGATTCTTTTCTCCAGTATTAAATTGTAAGATATTGATTACATTTCTGTAGGTTCTGAATAGTTAGTAATGACACTGAATCCTTGATTTTAAAGAAAAATCAACAAACAAAACATTAAAAACAATAATTCCAAAATATATGTGACAAAAAACTCTCAAAGTGTTTGGTGGTCAAAAACAAGCAAAAACGATTGAAAAAAGTTTGTTAGAAGTTGAACCATGCCAAAAGGTGAGCCATGCCACATATAATGGCTTGTACCTTTATCTTGTGCCTGTTTGGCATCCTCTTTCTCAGCATAATCATCCAACATGTCAGCCAGCTTGATATAAGCCTCTCTCTTACGCTCGGTGTCTTCTTCATCTTCTTCTGACGTCTTCAACTCGATGCGTGCCGCGGGGCGACGCGTATCCACAAGTGCTTGGAACATGTCATCGTCATCTATAGAGGCTGAATGCATTGAGGGAACCCAGTGTGTCAGGTTGGATTTAACAATTAATTTCTGTTCTGGTGTGTATGTTTTAGCAGTTTGCTGTTATTGCTGAAGCTAGTGGATTATTTGAGGGAGGGAAAGGATCTTGGGGTTTGTTTCTTTTCGCTTTTTTTTTCTTCATTTCCACAATTTGTCATTCTTGAGAGGTCTTGGGGTCTTTTTTTTTCCTTCTTAACAATAATTTGTTGTTTTTTAAAGGGTCTTGTGGTCTATTTTTCTTCTTTTTCATTTCAACAATTTGTTGTTTTTGGTATGTGTTCGCTCTTTAAAAACAAGTACACCCCACTTTATATTTACTTATGTTACTTCTCACCATCAACTTTTTTCTTTTCTGATATTCTTTTTTTTTTTTTGACTAAAGCTCATAAAGACAAATAACTTTTACCCAAAAAAAATGTCCCTGGGTTAAAAACCCACATAAAAATATATAGATACAGATCTATATAAAATTTTCATTGGGTGAGGGGGGGGGCCTTACAAAAGGGGCACCAGGAAAGAAGGCTTGCTGCACCTTCTTGTGCTATTTAATCTAACACAAGGCAATGCCAGTAATATATGTATGATTAAATGTATGCATGCAGTCATGGCAGAATGTTAACACATGTCTTGTCATAATGCTTGTGTGTGTGTGTGTGTGTGTGTGTGTGTGTGTGTATGTATGTGTGTGTAATGAATATTCTACACAGTAAAATCCTGTAGAAAACAATGGAACAGAGAAAATTCAACAAAAAGAGAGGATAGCAAGGCTAAATATGGTGGACATACCTTCTTGGACTGATATCGTAGGCGCCTTCTCACCAGCAGGACTCTCTCCAGCTGATTCTGATTCCTTGAAATATAAGAAAAAGATTTCATAGATCAGTTGGCTCGAAAACAAAACAATTCTTTCTTCCAAAAAGACGCTTTGGCCCATTATAAATAGCTACTGTTCAAAGCAACATAGAAATTTCAATTAAATAAAAAATAAGTACCTAGCAGCTTTAAGATTTACTTTGAATATAACAAAATTAGTTTGCTTTTCTTCATTACATCAAATTGAACAAGTGACAAAAGTTAATGCTTAACATGCAGATCGATGTAAGACCATAGAAGAAAAAGGCCATTCCATCGATATTTAATTCCTTGTGACCATTAACAAGAGAGACTTTAGGAAAGAATGACTGCATATCATTTCAACTGTCTTGTCATGGACTCCTTGTCATTTATGACGGACAAGGTGATTCTAAAACTAAAAAATAACAAACCCTGAAAAGTGAAAGACTGTTTGCTCAACTGGCATTTCAACTTTATACTTCAATATTCAATGTGTGAAAGCAGAGGTGGGAAAAAGGAGTACAACCAATCTGGTGTGCTCTTGCAGTAATTTGTTCACAACCTTTGTTTATATATTCTTTACACAATGGAAGAAAACGACACTGTAAAGATTTCTAAATCCTTCTTTTTGAAAACGACACATAAAATCAACACCTTCTCTCCCGGTGATGAAGTAATCAGCGTCAAATTTAAAACTGTGGTTTCAATTTCTTTCTAGTTCTTCCTTGCTACTGTAAGGTCCAGCCGAGATTGGTAAGTTCTCTTCTTTTTGTCTGTACCAACCTTGCAGTAGGACAAATATATTCTAACACTCCTTATGTCTTCACATAACACTCATCTCATCATCGATAAAAGTAAGATGAAAGAAGATAAAGTGATACACGATTACTCATGCCATATAGACATAACAATGGCACTTGAAAGGATTTATTTGTTAACGGTTTATATGCACTACCCTAGCTTCAGAGACAAGGACAAAGACATTCTTGCACCCTACTGGTGAAGAAGAAAAATTACACATGGAATGCTCAATTTCAACGCATGAATAGATTTCAAGTGATAATATACTTTTATGATGCTCCTTTAAGTTATAAAACAATCAGATCTATTTAAAACAATCCACCCACTCCTACACACACACACCAGCACAAATACAAGCTGCATTATTTCACCTTAAATCATACCAATCAACATATAGGCACAATCTATGCAAGTCAACAATAGATTGAAGACAACAGACCATGCAAATTTTCAGTAAAAGAACATTTGTTATATTTTTGTTTACGACAAAAGGGTGAAAAGAATTTATTCCCTTCTTTTAAAAAATGTTGCTGGTCATTAACTAATAAACAGTTGATGTGTTGGGTCTACACTCCGAAAATATAGCACATAATCATCTAGCAATTACACAGGTATACCTGCTACATAAGATTTCAGTCAAATAAATAGTGTATATTATGTTACACTCTCTTCTTTTCCTTACTTTTGGCTTGTGGCCATAAGAAAATATGTCTCAATAATAACACTTTTCATTTACATCAATAAGTAGCACACTATTGTAATTCATACATCTAGGCTTCATAAGAAGAAAAGAAAATATGAAACATAATGCCAAAGGAACTTATGATCAAAGAAGAAAAAATGAATCTACATATATGTGTCATCCTCTTTGATAAATAAAAACAAACCCTGAACATTTTGGATAGCACACAGCCAAAAATAAACAAATTCGAGGAGATTATGCCTAGGCCTTACCTAGGCCACATTTTAAAATCATAAATAACATGTAATGATTGTTTTCATTTGAAAGTTTTCTCTGCGTTTGCTATTGTATTCTTTCTTGTATTTTCTTTCAGGCAGTAAAAGATGAAAAAGATCATTTTGCATTATAAAACATTTTTCTTTCTTTCTTTCTTTCTGTCATTTTTCTTCATGTTTTAAATAATGACCTCCCTGCTCACTCTCCACTGGAAAGGTCTAGATGATGGGAGCTAATGTTAATGTTAAAAGTCATACAAAACATGTGGGAGAAAAAAGAAAAAACTTTCAAAAAGGAGACGAGCAACTCTAGTCATACTAAGGAATCTCCAGAGCATGTAATGTCTGACAGTCACACAGGCATTCCACTTCAGAAAGAGACAAGTGACAACATGGTCGGATGTAGCTTGACAAAGGAACTAGATCAGGTGAAACACTCCCAGCAGTAGCAACTGCCCTGAAGGCTATCAAACAGGAAAGGACAGTCGCTGTGATTGCTCAGCCCATGCTCATCTTCACTGACATATCCTGTTTGTCTAATAATTTCAACCGTGTACTGCTGGGATGTATTATTGTGATGTCTGACCTATGTATCACAGAAAATTATGAACTATCTACAAAGAGGGTCATGAAGCCAAAACAACATAGATGAAGAATGTCTGCTCCCAGCTGTGAAAATCTGTAACATGCCACATGCAAATGTGTGAGAAAAGTTGACTATCAGACTCCAAAGATGCGAATAACAGTACAATTTTTGCCTACTTTCTGAAGGATTTCCCCCCCCTTCCTTTTGGGCTAGGAGACAATGTTATAGACGCCATGCAGATTTCAACATTTATATCACAATGGTCTTCATCAGAAATTAGAATACAATAGTATTGGTCTAAGAACCGCCTTCGGAGATAGAAAAACCGGGATGGTTTTCAGACCAGATTAGTAAGCGATATTCAAATGTTGGCGTACAAAGAAAGGCTGTGACCATGCTTAAATCTTACCCGACCTGTCAATCAAGCAATAAACATCTATACAGAGACAGATCAGCCTTGTAGATAGAATTTTATGTAGCCAATGACCATTCCTACCTGACAAGCGCGCAACAAATCAATGAAAGTTTCCTCACTCATCTACACCATATTGGTGTGTGTGTGTGTGTGTGTGTGTGTGTGTGGGGGGATCTTTGATATTTGATTGATAGTGATTGACCTTAATTGTGTACGTAATGTTCATTAAAGAATGATGAGTTTAGACCATTGTTCATTTTGCCTACACAAAACATTGTGCATGGTGTCGCTGCACTGTCTGGCAGGCAGAGTAAGAACTGCCTATGTTAGATGCTGACCCTTGTTTGCTAGGCCCAGGTGGATGAAATTGGCCCCTTCCCAACTGGCAGGGACAGACAGTTCATTATAAGCACCTATTTATTGCAGCTGGGAAGCATGGCATGATCATTTACACATCTGTTTTAATTGAAATGCCTTCATATTTGAAATCTATGAAAAAATACATCTGTCTAGACAACTTTGAAAAGTTAGGTGTATGTTAGCCAGTTTGGGTGGTTTATTAACGGGGTAATTTATGTAGAAAAAAGTTATGTTTCCTGAAATAAGGGGACGGTAGACGGAACGGGGTGTAAGGCGACCAGGTTCTTAGACCATTACTACTGTGTTAAAAATCAGTCGCTGGCTCGAAACATGGAACTAGCACTCTACTGGGAACAAAGAAATATACTATTTTTGGTTTGCTTCATGGAAATTCCGTCACATAACGTCATCCATAATACCTGACTGTCATTAATCAAGTGCAACCCCCCCCCCCAACCTGTCTTTTGATCATACCTGCTTTGCTTTAATGCTTCACATGGAACTCAAGTGATACACAAAGACTGCAATGATAATCCTTATGAGGAATCCACAAATTGGGTTCAGTGTATATAAAAAAAAAAATACTCCTGCCGAGATAATCCTGCCACAAAAATTGAGGTGAGTGTATACACCTATAATGAATCATTGGAAACAACAGAAGCAGGGCACATGATCAAACTGGTATGCCACTAGCACAAAACGACGACTAAGGGAATCCAAATGTTGGGAAAGGGGGACAAAGAGCAAACATCGGTAAGACACAAAAGCTAAAAGTGCAAATTTGAACTGTTGAATCTTTTGTTAATGGACAATATAGGCATTCCCTGACTTTAGTCCAGTGAGACAAATACCATGACAAAAACAATTGAAAAACATGGCTGATTGAGTGTTTGAGTATAAGTATGAAACTTTTATCTTTTGAGAGAGAGAGAGAGAGAGAGAGAGAGAGAAGAGAGAGAGAGAGAGAGAGAGAGAGAGAGAGAGAGAGAGAGAGAGAGAGAGAGAGAGAGAGAGACAGACAGACAGACAGACAGACAGACAGACAGACAGACAGACAGACAGACAGACAGACAGACAGATAGCGAGAAAAGGAGAAAGAGGGAGAGAGATAGCCAGATAACAGACCGACAGACAGACAGAGAGAGACTGACAATGTACATATTTCTTTTATATCCTTTACATGCTATTTGTTAGTGGTCTGCAGTACTAAGTGAAATGAACAACAGCAGACAATGAAATAAAGAAAAATATACACAAAACATAAAAAACAAGGAGTAAAATACCAATGACTCCCCCTACATTTCTAAGACTTCCCTGAACAACTCAAAGAAAGTAAAAGAAAAAACAAAGAAAGAAAATATTCCCAGCACCACCACATCAAATCTGTTTATTTAAGAAATTTACCCTATCTACCATATGCGGTGATCTTGGGGTGAATTAAGAGGAAACAACAAGATAACAGATTGGTGAAAGGGTAGGCACCCACCAGCCATCCACCCCATCCCAAAAAATAAGCTAATCCAACAACAGCAAAACAACAAATCCGCAACAAAAGAAGAAAAAAAAGTATTTGAAGTAAAACAAATAATTTTTTTTTTTTAATTATAAAAACCCAACACAAACTCCTCAACTCAAAACAACTGCCCCAATGCCCCCTATAAAAAAAAAACAATAACTCTACCATCCCTTCACCCAAACAAAGGACTTCATGCAAACAGCAATCCGTACAAGGTATGTACAAAGGGTGATCATGGCCATTCATTTCGTAAGTTTTCATACAAGCCACTAATCAACTCATTTTTAATACGAACTCTACCCCAATCATAGGGATTTTATAAATTATAGGCAGAAAAAAAAAGAAAAACAAAAAGAAGAAAAAGGAAAAAGAAGAAAAACAGAAATTACAAATTAAAAAACACTGGGGGAAAAGTTGAAACTTATCTCAAGTATTAACTTCTCATCCTTTTATTCTTTCCTATAAATCACAGTTGATTGTAAAAGCTATTACTGACAGCAATTGAGTGAAATAAGATATAAACGACACGGTACAGGACGTGTCCACTAGGTGTGGTGCTACTTAGCTCAACACTCAACTTTACAATATGATAGCAATACGCAGAGCAAAGAGGTAATACAGAAAAATGACTATTAGTAAACACAACTAAGTAGTGCTTCTAGCGGAAATATAGAGTTGACTACAGCTTTCTAACTAATTAAATGATTACAATAAAACAAAGATACATGATGCAAAAAAAAGTCATAACTTTATTAATCCAACTGTGCTATAGACAGGAAATAAAACCGGTGTCGCCTATCTACCAAAGGGACTACTGATACAGCACCACCTTTTAAAATCAAGAAAATACTAGACTAAAAAATAGAAAAGAAAAAGCGCGAGCATAAAGTGCTCACCTGTATTTCATCAAGGTTCTGACAAGCATTAAAGAAAAGCATGCGATACAGTTGGTTTGGGAGAGGGGGAGGGGGAGGGGGGGAGGGAAAGATCAACCAGCGTGCCTAAAATAATCTATGTAAGACATACATACAAAGTGACAGAAAAGCAGAGCATTTTAAAATTATTATTAAAAAGAAGGTAGCCAGTGTGAGAGAAAAAAAAATTGATTTTGTTGTAAGCGACAAATATCTAATAAAATTCTTTCCTTCCTCCCTTTTCCTTTTCCTTATTATCTAATCTCGTTACATAAATGCTGTTTAAAAGAAAAATAAGCATTGAAAATATTTTTATTTAATTTATAAAAAAAACCCAACAGTTATTAAAGTAAACTTTATGTTGAAATCAAGCATTCAATCAATGCACACAAACTAAGACAAACACATAAAGTAAGCAGTGACAGAAGCATGGTAGTGCCAGTTAGTCAAACACCATGACAACCTCTGTAAGATTTCTCACATTGAACACGTTCAAGAAATCAAATACCAGCATTGGTTTTCTTATTATATTATAACTATCAAATCTATGCCCTCAGCCAACGGTGACCTCGCAACACTTTTCTTTTTATTTACTGGCAGCACAAGATTTACACTGCAGATGTTGCAAATATAAAGCCGACATAGACAGTTGATGTGGAATGATGCCCAATATCATGTAACTTTCTATACTGTACTAGCATTTCAGACATTTTCGTTCAGCTTTTAAAAGAGTATTTTATAAGAGTAATATCGCTGTTCCAACTTCGATGAATTCTTGATGCCTCTATGACTGTATCACTGTAGCCCAAGTGCCTAAGGTCACATGCTTTGTAGCTCCCAGCTTGAATCTCATACAGTAAGTTTGTGACTAAAGGCCAGGTGGCAAGGAAGGTGGAAAACCAAGCAATGAGCAAGCAGAGTGCACACCGTCAAAATTTATGCCCTGATCACCTGGGCGCAAAGGATTGTCAAGCGACTCACCTGACAGATAGGTTCTTTCTTTTCCTTAATCTTCTTTTTTTCTTTCTTCCAGACAAGAGCGTAAGGCGTTAATAAAAACTAACATCCAACACCAGTTTGACTTTAAGAGCACAGAAGTAGGGCAAAATGGGACTTTCATTGAAATAACCCTATAACTGTTTGAAAATTGTAAGCCAAGCTCTTCCACCTTCTAATTCTGCATGATAGTCACCACATTGAGTGTTTGGTCATGGCAGCATCCCGTGGTAAAGATTGACCACAGTTACTATCTCTTGTCTGAACGCTGGTCAACTTCTTCTGCTCCAATGACCATGATTTCCCGAATAATATGGGTTCTTACATAGGCCAAGCAGTGAACATCATAGTGACTCATTAAAGCAATGCAAACAGTAATAAATATTGTTATAGTTAGAATTTCAAATGTAACTTTGTGGATTCTTCTTCCTCTTCTTTTCCTTCTTCGATCTCAACTTCGTGGATTGATATCAGAAGGAATAGATACAAGTACATCCATTTTGTTTTTGGGCTTTTTGATTTATGTTTAAGTAAACCAAAATTGTCTTGACAAAGCTTCAAGAATGGGCACTTGGTGAGATTTGTGCGCTTGATCCAGGTATTCAAGAGTGTGACTCATTTAGTAAAGGATCTAGTTTTCCGCATCAAACGACCAGCTAGCAAGTCATCATTACATTTTTAAAAAGCCAAGGTCAAAAACATGACCAGAACATCCTTGATCCATTTATGTTAATACAGAGTGAATAGTGTTCCTGGTGTATCGTTGCCATGGCAATATTGTGTGCATCTACTAAATGAGACAGAAACTACCATCGTACATTTGATACATTTGTGGACAAGGAGATTTCATTCCAGGAACCATAGATTTGATTTTTCTGTCTTAAGATACCTTTCAAAATTTCTTTTGGATGAGTGCACTGTTTAACATAAAAGTGGAAGTGTATAAAACATCCTGATTTGGTACTTAAATGGATAAATCACCATCTTTAAAATACCACAGACGTGTCCATTCCTTGACAAATCTCGTGAATGATATACAAGATTGTAAATGCATAAATCCTCTTTCCGCTTTTGTGAAAGTTTGGAGGCAATAAAGTAAGAGGAATTTTTATGGACAGGAAAAGGATGTTCCTTATGATTGTCCCAATTTTTTTGGTTTATTCTTCAATTTCTTTTTATAGTTCACGTGTCTTGAACCACTTTCAATATTGTCAAAGTTTTATCTCAGCACCAGAATCACATCACTTAGAACAGGTCAACAACTGGGCTATCTCTTCAACAATCGACTGTTATGATTTCTTATGCAATTAATTTGCCAATGTAAGTTTGTCCCTTTTATTTGAAGGCTTACTTTTTAATATTTCCAAAGTCCAGCACTTTTATTCGAGCGATTCATCTATTTCAACGCTCTATTTCTAAGTTTGCGATCAGGCAGTTAATACAAAGTCCAATTATGACTCCAATGGGAACAATACAGGGCCGTCTGGCTTAACGATGATGCATGGATAATTGCAAATTCTATCTAAGAAAATGTCACATCATTCCTACACATGGTTTACAGCACAATGTGAGATATCCAGAGGTTGTCATTTTCTTCAGATAGAATAGGCTAAACTCTGTGTCAACGAAAGAAGCTGTATGCCTTAAAAAATAACTGAAATGGAGAGAGAGCCAAAGAAAACATTACAATGAGACTAAAATGCAGTGGCACGCCTGATAACTTACTTTGAGCATATCCTGTTCATCATACTGGACGTCTAATGACATGCCTCTTCTTATGGAATCTTTGGTGGTACCGATTCCTCTTTGGAGTGTTATATCCTAAAAGAAACAATAAAACCAACATCAGCAGGGTCCTCAGAAATTAAAAACACTCCAGAAGAATGGCAAATAAACTTCAGTACTTTAACAAATTATCAAGGGGCTGATAAAAAAGTGACACATTTATTGGCCATTCTTACATCCATGAACATGCAGCATTGGAAGCCTACCCTACCTAAACCTCAACTGAAGCATTTACAATATATCCATGTTATTGACAGATGATTTCCAAGGCCTGCATCTGTGTTTGCGATTCACTTTGCCTAGACGATTCTTATGTCAGTGCGCAGGGTTGCCTATGCCTGATGACTGGTTCGTATTTTTTGTGCTGTGTTATGAACTAAAAATCCCTGAAACTTTATAATTCATGATGTTTAGAAGTGAAACCTAAATATAATGATAAAGTGTTATTAATAAGGCAAGTAATATTGTTGAGTTTGGAAGTGCTGCCCTAAAGCCATGATAAATAAAGAGCAACATGATTGGCACCTTACAAGGTTTTTTCTACAATCGCGTCTAAATTATAGCACATTTTCTCTGTCTATCATCAAGAACACATCACAAATCCCACGCTATTTACAGAAGATACCATTTTAGTGTCAAGGGGTGGTCAAGACAATTCACTTCAATAAAATTCTTTCCTTCTCTGTAACAGAAGAGTCTATTCTTCACACCATAAAATCTAACTGTAACAGGGTTACTTAACTCTGTAGGGGAATTCCCGTAGTAAGTGAAAACCCATGACATAATCAATCTTAGTGTGCTGAGGTCTAGTGAGTGTGTGACACCCAAGTAATGACACCCGAGTATCGATACGTTTATATCTGGAAGGAGATCGTTTATCAAGTAGTTTGCAGAATCGTATCGAAGCTTCTGGATTTTCTTGAATGGTCTGGAAATTTCCGTTTCTTGAAGAGTCTAACTAAGCATCAGTTTTCTCTAAATATCAATGAATGACCAATCAGAAAGCTAGTTTTGAACTATATTTGAGTCATTGAGTGGAAATAGACACATTGAGTGGAAAATAGACACATTTTGAGGGCGTTCCCCATCCACATGGAAATATTCGGCCTTCGCGCCATATGATTTGCAAAGGGAAGATGACAAAAGCTGGCCTCCGCGCCACACGGTTTGTTAGGGCAGGGCGGAAATAGCCACGGGTGTTATGTCAATTATAAATATGATAGAGGTAACTAACACTCCTCTTATGTGCTTCATGTGTAAAAGATTTGAAAGCAGCTTACGTGACTGTTCAATGGTAATCCTTGCTGCTGCTGATTCAGCCTCATCGTCAACCCTTTCAACATTATGCATGCACTTTCTGACAACATCTTCCCGGTTGATACGACGCAATGCTGTTTCAAGTTCATTCCCTGAAATATGGTAAAGATAAACAAATAATAGATTGTTGGAAAAAAATTCATTCAGCGTTGTGCATGAATTTATGTAGCATATGAATATATAGAGAGATTTTGACAATCACCAAGAGGTGGAAGAAATCATATCTTAAAAAAATGTAAAAGCTTTACCTAGGATGTGGCGTCAGTGGCCAAATGGTTAGACTGCTGGACATTGGATCATGATGTCCTAGGTTCAAATCCTAGGAAAGCTAGTTCCAACATTGTGTTCCTTGAGAAAGACACTTACAACACATTTTCCCCACTCGACCCAGATGCAAATGGGTACAAGCACTAGCTTGGGAGTAAAATCCTGCATCACACTAGCGTCCTGTTCAGGAATGAATATTATCACCTGTTCTGCTTCACGTTTTAGATAAGGTTCGGCACTATGGGCAATAATGGCTTTAAAGGAACTTTACTTACTTTACCTGGGGTGCTTTCAGTCATCAGGTGCTTCAGCAATGCTGCCTTGTGTTCTAACAGCGATTTGAGTTGTAGCTGATTTGTGGCTAATTTGTGGCCTAGACTTTTACCCTATTAATGTTCAAAGGCTCAATAGTGGGGTACAAAATGAACAGTTTGTGACCGTGGAGTTGAAAGGTTGATTTTTTAACTGATATATATACTTTTAGTACTGAAAATGAAATTAGCCCCCATGCACCTCTTGAAATGGTGGGCTAACTTTACAATTCATACATTTGTTTTAGGTCACAGACCAACGTGAAAAGATTTAAAAATAGTCCAGGCAGTAAACTAGGCTGATCACTGTATGATCCTCAGATCTAGATAAATCCAGATCTAGATCTAGATTCTTAGTTCTGGATATTAGTACAAATCTAGATCTAAAGTTAAGATCTAGATATAAACTCTAGATCTAGTTTTACAGGCTAGGGAATTTAGAATCAACAATTTTTGATACATTAGATACCGCAGATATTCTACAAAGTTAGAGAACGTAGACACTAAACTTTCCATGCTCTTTTTAATGTTTGTCCCCTATCCCTCATCTCCACCCCCATAGTTACGGGAAGTACACTTTCTAAAACGCGTCCAGTGAATCGTTAACTTAGTGTCCTTCCTGGTGATGCTATTTCACGCTGTATTTCATAGGAACCTTTGGTCTGGTGCAATTAACAGGGATGTAAATGAAACTGATAGTCGCTGAAATGTGAAACTTTCAGACACCAAACACCTCCTGTATCATATTTAATCTCACACTTACAATAACAGCACCATGCAATACCATCTTTCTCAACCTTACTGATATAACTAGAAAGGAATTTATCATTAAAATCCTTAGTTGACAGCCATTCCCACCTGAATTTGTTCTTAGACTTAGAACTTAGATTAATCATTAATCACATCTACTGGCGAATCTCGATCATTAAACCTAAACTTTTGACAGGTCATCCCCAATTTGTTAAATTGTCTAGATCTACATTCTGGAGCTAACTTACCTTTAACCTAGATCCAGAGTTAGTTGCTTTGAAGATTTGCTTGTTATTATAACAGCTATAGCAAAATTCTAAATCAATTCTGATTCTATTAACTAGGCTATCAAGTAGATCTAGAAATCTAACTCTTAACTCTACTCAGGTTATTGAAGAAAATGGGTGCCACAAATTCTAGATCTAGAAATCTAAATCTACTCTTGTAGTTTCTAGGCCTCTGGATAACAATTAGACTTAGATCACACACACACCCATAACCAGTATCCAAAGCCTAATCACGGGCAGGTTCCTGGGCATAACAGAATCTAACGGATTCATGGTTAATTCTAGCAATAGGCCAATAAGACAACACTTCAGAAACTGGTAAAGAATCATCTAAGCCAGCATGAGGATGCTCACAAAATCATTTACATGTACTGTGAAGGAGAGCGGGTGATGAATCTAGGGGGTCTCACAAAGAATACAGACAAAGGCAGATACCATGTTATACTATGTTGCTTTTAGCTTATGCTAAACTGCAGAGCAGCAACCATATCTAAACATTTGTACTGGATAGTGTGGAAACAGATGCATATTTAGGCAGCCTGCGTCTCCCCATAGTTTCGAGGTAAACTCTATATCAAGCGCAAAACAACTCTTGTACATTGCCGCACCATGCTTCCAGAAGATGCGACCAAAGTCATCATAGCAGCCCATGTCATCAGTGGTTGTGACCAGATTTCTGGCTTTTATGGTCATGGACAAAAGACAGTACTGAAAAGAGTACTCATAGATCCTGAATCCCGGGAATTTCAGCAAACGTTGGAAAGAGTTTGGAGTTGAAAGGATATCATGGAGGATTTTGTGTTAACCAAAAATGCATGTAGGGAATGCGGATGAAAAGAAAATCTGGTCATTTTAAAGTCTGTTTCCACAACAGTGAACATCTAAACCTAGATTTACAATCATCTTCAAATTAGTAACAATGCCAGAGAGTGTTGAAAGAGACAAGGACCGCAGAGGCGAAGGGTAAACTGTCTGAAGTCTTGTTTTGTGCTACTTTCACAATTTCTTTAATAGAAAAGAAAATCTGGTCATTTTGAAGTCTGTTTCCACAACAGTTTTCACTTTTTTCCCTAGATTTTTTGGCTAATCATCCAATCCATTATTTATAGAAATGTAAACAATTTTGGGACTTATGTATGGTAAACTGTCATGGAAGCGTTAAAATCTCAAAAAGTTTGTGCTAGCTTTCTTTTTGATTTCTTTAAACCCTTAAATAAGGAGTAAGATATATTTTTTATCTCAATGTCAGTTTTGATAAATTTTGTAATATTTTGATTTTAAAGGTGCACCAAATTTATTGAAAATCTCTAGTTCCCAGTCATGATTTGGCCATAGACATTTACCTTTTCACTTTATATAAAAAAATCAACTGATGTTCTTCTTGTTAAGTAGCATTCTATTTTTTTTAAATGGCATCAGACATTTTTTATATTTTGTAAACGTTTTGAGAATTATTTTTTTTTTTTGCAATAAAAATGTCATTTTTGCTTATACACGGTATATGTTATTTTCAAGAAATAAAAAAATTAAAAAACTATCCCAAATATCTCATTTTAGGTATTGAATGGAAAAACTATCTGCACAGGTTGATTTGATTCATAACTAAGTGAGGACATCGAGCTCGAAAATTTGGTCAAAATCCAAAATGGCGAATGTTTCCATGGCAACCAAAGGCGCTACACTTTTCAATGATATAGGATGACTATACTTTGATAGTTACTCATATATGTAATAGTACACTAAAAGAAAAAAAAATCTAAACTCGAAGCAAAGAAAAATCACCTTAATATTGTTGTTTGAAATGCATACTATAAATGTATGAAAAGCAGACATATGACATTGGACTATGTACAACAACACACTGAATCGCATAGCAATACTGAAAATGAATTCATTGACACCAAACTACATTGAACTCATGTATAAGACATGATGGTAGATGAACAGTTTATAATATGGAAATTCCAAGATGACAGACGCCGTCATATCAAACTTTTACTTTTAAAGTTTTTATCAAGTGAGAATGGATGTCAAAATAATTTTTATGATCGTAAAAAGATCTAAAATGATGTATCACACTTTACGGTTGGCCATTATTGTTATCTCATTTGTTTTCATAATGATTCATGGTGGCCATCTTGGCTTTGGTGGTTTCAGAGTAAGCCCACAATTTTGTGTGTTGCATGAAGGCTTAATTTTTTATTTAAACCTCAAAGATAATAAAAACGCAGAGAAACCAACATTTTAACGCATGAAACAAAAATTTGGTTATCAATTTGCCTTTGAGTACATTCTTTCTAGCATTGGAAATGATTTACATAAATTTGTTTACATTTACCAACGAGACACTGTAGAACAAAATAAAGGTGTATAAAAGGCATGCTACCAAGACCACTGTTCAATTTTATACTAGTCTAGCTGCATGGCATTGCAAACAGAGAGGAGTTGCAAAAATTCTCTTGTGTGAGACAATCCTACGTTGACCAAATTTGCATCAACCTAAAGATAATTAGGGATGAAGGCTGATGGATTGAATGATTGATTAATTGATGTTCAATCTGTTCACCATAGGTGGTGATCTCAGAGTAAATGGGAGGAAATAGCAAGAGGAGTGACAGACGTAAAACAACGAAAGAAAAGAACCAGCAGTGCCCATCAAATGCCCACAGGTCATGATTGACAAATAAAAGTCGTAATTTAAGATGAAGAACATAAAAAACATTGTTACAGAGCACCTCCAAAAGATTTGAAGGGCTCACTACAAAAGCGTCCGTTTGCTTGCATTACCTGTTGCTTTGTCTCCATTGTTCTCCACCCACGCGTGTAACATGGCCATTGCTTGGTCTCCTACTGTTTTGTAGTTGTTCTTAATGTGGTTAATATCTGACATGGACACCTGTAATTGTTGGGCCAAAACCACCCAGTCACCTTGGACTGCATTTGCAATATCAGACAGTTTCATCTCGGAACGGTTGACTGAATCTGTGAGAACTGCTCAAGGAAGAGAGAGAGAGAGAATAAGTTTTTAAATGAAATCTTAATGTTTTGTTTGTTTCAATGAGATTGATCTCATCCACTATATGTTGTGATCTCGGGGTTATTTAAGAGGTAACAGCACGATAAAACATGAGTGAAAGAGTAAAAGGAAAGAAGCGGAACCAACTAGAACCATTAACTATCCAAGGCTTAATTAAGTTAAAAACCATAGATGACAAATCTCAACTTCAACACTTTTTCCTTTTTCATCTTTTGTTCCCCTTCTTCCCCAATCATTTTAAGAGACATTTTGAAATGTCTGTGAATGCCCATACCCCTGTACGTATTTTCACCGAAAAAACTGTGATATCATTCGCAAAATTCAGCTTGCTTTCTACATTACTAATTTGTGTAATATTTAAAATGATCAAAGATTTTCTTTTTCTTTCACACTAATAATATTGGGTGACAGTAACAAGAATAATTTACCAAGTCCTTGTGACACAAGGAAATCACGGCCTCTCTGAAGTTCGGCTGCTTTGTCAGCGTCTATTTCTCCCGAATCAGACTGCAATTAAAAAAAAAAAAACACAGTAATATGGAGAAAAAACACACACTGCAGATGATTTGAAATGAAATCTGGATCACATGTTAAATTGATACTTTGATACAAAGATAAACTGAAATGCCATATAGCCCTCTTTAATGACCATGAAATGAAATTATTAGCTTTAAATATTCATCACAAAATTGCATTGTAGGTTCTTGAATGTGTTTCTCATAAGGCGTAGCATGTCCTCAATTTCTTACATAAACATAGTACTTCAACTTCTGTTATGTTTTAGAAAAAAATCAAATTACTTTGGCAAATCCATTATTCTCACTTTTGTATTTTCAAACAAGCTTTTCCATCTTATAACCATAAAACAAGAAGAGATGAGTTGTTTTGTTTAAGTTAATAAGTGATCCTTGACACAAGCTCATCTGATTACATGTATAACAGTCTAGAGTACAAGAATAAGTTGTTTTTTTATGCACACATTACAGTATTTGCTGTATATTAGTTGAATCTGAAATACTAAGAACGACATAACACATTTTCTTAGGGTCACATATCAAATCTATGCTAATTCATTAACTTGTCACCATGCTGAATCATAAATGTAGAGCTACATGCAAATGTCTATCGATTCTTTATTATTTAAAAAACTAATTACTACTATAAATTATTACAAAATAGATACTTTTGAATTATGCATCTCACTCCACACAATAATTGCATCGATTACCTTTGATGACGACATTACCGTACCAACAATTTTTCTTTGGTTAAAAGGACTTTATTTCTGATCAAAGTCATGACTCATTAAATTTATCGAGGCCAATAAAATTTATTTATTACTAGGGAAAGATTAAGGAATGTTTACATTTTCAAATGTTCCCCCTTATTCTCATTCCATAAATTCACATGTTCAAAGAGAGACACTCATCCTTCTCAACAAACATATACACATTCAAACGCCTCAGCCAATGGAATTGCATCAACTACTCACTGTAACCATGTCTTGAAGTTTGATGTTGAGATTGCAAATGGGTGCTTGTGGAGCTTCGCCTCTGGCCACTTTAGGTTCTTTCATGAAGGCAACACGAGCACTGGGATCTTGGTCCTAAATAATGAGCAAAGATATATGTTAGATAGTGATTGGAATTCTTATCTTTATCTTTATCAACCCTTGTCATTAACAATTGGGCTGTCTTTCAACTCAAACTGACATTTTCCTTTCAATCAGTTTCACTTGTCTGTCATATTATCTTATATTTTTAATAAGAATTGGTATTAGCTGCCATGGTATGTCTTTCAACTTGAACTGACATTTCCGTAAGCCCACTACGCCTGACTGTCATCTTGTCTTACCCTTCCAGCAAGGAGAAAAATTAGCTGTGGTCATGCCCTTGTGCTGTCTTTCAACTCAAATTAGCACTTCTTTCAATTTTTCACACTTGTGTGTCATCTCCTCTTTTGTTTTTAGCATGTCTTTGTATTAGCCGTTTTAACGTTGATATGTGGTTTGTTACGTCACAAATAAGACCTACCAGCTGCATCCGCCAACAAAATTTTCAGGACAGTAAACATTCGGCGTTTTTCTTTCAGCTTTCGGCTGTCTGTTTTTGTCGATCTGTGATTTGTTTGATTGGAATTTACCTCATCCACCATATACAGTGCTCAAAGAGCGAATTACAAGCAATCAACTGAATGAAAGAAAAGAAAAATAATGAAAGAAAAGAAATAAGGCCTACCAGCAGTGCCCTCTAACCACCCACGAAATTGTGACAATGGTAAAACACTTGGCTTTTTTTCTCCAGCTTTTGTCTTTCTGCTTATTTGTCTAATCTGTGATAAAATTTAATTATTTCCAAGTGAAATTCTCACAAAACCTAGTCTCACCTGGTCCCTGATTTTTACTGTACAAGGAAGTCTGTTCTCTCTGAAGGCCCTGAAGTTGACATGGAGCTGATCACCTGACTTGGTGACAGGTATCAGATTGCCTGCCATTTCAACAAACTGTGGCCTTCCTTCCAAAACCTGAAAGATTTGAAATGTTTGTGTGAATAAATAACCAACTGTGCTATATTTAACGTTGATGTCTCTAATGACATATCACAATAATACCACAACCTATCCATAACTGATCAATTCAACTTGAAAGGAGTCTTTCAATACAGCGGTTTAATTCATTTCACATGCAAAACAAAATAGTTATAGAGGATCAGCAAGACTAAGATCATCACATTTTTTTTAATGTCTTACAAATAGCAAGCAAGATGGAATGACTGAAGAATACGAAAAAACTAGAATGGAATGTCAATTCTTTGAAATATGAGGTGAAGAATCACTGAAATTCTTCATTTTTAAGTCTCAAAATAATATGCACATAATAATATAAGACAATGGAGATAAGCAATACCTCAATATCTCGGCTGCGAGCCACTTCGAAAAAATTTTCTTGCTTTTCGAGAGTTTTGTCATCCTTGTCATCAGTCATGCAGAAGACGCGTAGTTTGCCCTCTTCTGGCGAGTCCCTTTTAGCGAAAACAACGAACTTAGCCATATAGGGCACAGTTACAGCCTCTTGATAAAGCACTGAAGCCATTTGAGATGCTTCCGAAATGTTCTGACAATCAATGAGCCAGAATCTGGGTAAAAAGTGAGGTAAAGGAGACGTTGATTTGAAAACATCACTTAACATGATAACGGACTATTTTTAGTTTCCTTATTCTTAAGTTCCATAGTAAGAAAGAAGATCTACCGTGATGATGTATGTGCTGTATATTGGCAAAAAAATACTACGTAAATTACTAAGTAAATAATTACATTTTATCTCAAGAATTTAGGGGAAAACATCCACATTCCAGAATTACATAAATGTGATGGGTATAATTAACAAGACTTTACTTAAAAATTTGTTTTAGACAATTAGGCGGGAAAGAAGATGTTGAGAAAGTACCAGTAGGGGAAGAACAAAAATAATAATGAGTCATCCACTTTTACCATATGTTTCTAGTAAAAGGGAACATTGAAAATTATAATTAATATAATAATCATAAATTACATGTATATATAAAAAAAAAAAGTTCTACTTATTGTAATTTTTTGCTTTGTTTACAGCAAGAAAGGAATTGTATGGTTGAAGCTTTCTCAGTGATTTCTGTTGACTTGCATGTTTTTACTAACACAATTTTGATTTTGATTTTTAATTTTATTGTTATTGCTAAAAATTACTTTTGAAATGCTTTTTCTAACCATATAATGTCAAACTAATCCAAATTGCTTTATAAAAACATTATGGTTATGTTTCTATTTGTGAGTTTGACTTAATATAGTATAGAATTATTATTAACCATAAAATCACTTCGACTTCTATCCAAAACCTATTTTCTGTTTTGTTCATTGCGTTTCGACGCCCTTATTTTCTGTTTAAATTTTCCCATCTATATGATGGAATTTGTACCTGAGTGAACTTTACTTATTTGTAAATGACTTGTGGCTGACATTATCTAAAGAAGTTATCAGTATAAAATACAACTAAAGCTCATTTAGAGTCTTTAGTCACCTAATAATACAAATCTAATATTTAATTGCAAATTTTCGATATTAGATAATTACTTTTTTTTTAAATATTTCCCCTTGTACCATGTTTCAAACTAATCTGAATTGCTTTTAAAAAACATTCTGGATATATCTATTATAGTCTGTGTTTTTGATTTCATGTTTCAGAAGATTATTAACCCCAAAAAATACTTTGAATTTGCATACCTTATTATTTTTGCTTTATTTTCCACATTTCAATTCCCTTACTCTTGTGAAAATGATTCCCTTCTATGGCGGAATTTGTACCTGAGTACACTTTTATTATTTGCAAAAGATTTGTGGGTAACTTTTAATGAAGAAATTATGATTCTTAACACCGGGCAGTGGACAGGTAAGCACCTGTATGGGTAGTAAATGATCCCGCCCTCCAGGCTGACCAAAGGCTAAGGAGTTAACCCTGACAGAAAACAACCTGCTGCCTTGCAGGCCAGTCTTGACTGACCAAAGGCTAAGGGAGTTAACGCTGACAGAAAATAACCTGCTGCCTTGCAGGCTGGTCTTGAATGACTAAAGGCTAAGGAGTTAACCCTGACAGAAAATAACAAGGCCTGGTAGGGGGCCTCACGGTGGCAGCCCCACCATCTACCTAGGGTACAGTGGGCTAATCCCCTGCTTATCCAAAACCAAACAGATTCAGAGAATAAAATATAATATAAACAGCTTGACGAACTTGGAAACGAACACGGAGTGTGATTTTTGGAACATGGAACGTTAGGGCAATAAATGGAAAAGAGTTAGAATTAGTTGAAGAAATGGAAAAATTCAAAGTAGATATTTTGGCCATTACAGAAACAAAGAAAAAGGACAAGGAATAGAAAATTGAGATGGTTTGGGCATGTAAACAGAATGGATGACAATAGAATAGCTAAATGAGTATAAATGAGTATATAGTACCAAAGCCCAATGTAAAAGATCAAAAGGCAGACCTCGGAGAAAGTGGGAATAAGATATAAAAGAGGCATCCAAACATAAAAATTTAACCTTTTTGGAAGGAAACAGAAAATGCCAGGACAGGGCATTCTGGAGAAAGATCATCTCAGGCATCTGAACCCATACACCGAAAGGTAGAATGGGAACTGATAAAGAATGAAAGAAAGAGTCTAAACTAAAACTGGATTTTTTTTCCTTCTTAGTGTTTGTGATTTCATGTGAGTTTTGTCCGTTTTTATGAACATAAAGTTCATACATATTGCTTGTTTGTAGCTCTCCATGTCTCACAAACTGTCTGAAACCCATAAAAAACAAATCTACAGACATTTCTGAACAAAATGAAGGGTAATATGATATCCTTGTTGTTCTCAGTCAAAAGTCATTTGAGGTAAAAGAATGCAAGGTCTTCACAAATTTTATAAGGGGAGAAAATCCTGGAACCATTGAGAGTTAAAGTCATGTACTTGGCTCCATTACTAATAATAGTGTGCCCACTGATGCTAGCCAACAGGCAATTGAACGAGAACAAAGACGCATTCAAACTATTCTGTTCCTAGTTTTAATTTTCCACAAGGTGGAGTTTTTGACTTACCAAACGTCCACCTTTAATATAGTCTGTACCTGTTCTAAAAAGTTTGAAGAATTTATGGAGGTCTGGTGCCTATGGTGACTCACAATTAACCTCACTTTCAATGATAATGATGAAATGCTTGCAAACTAAAATCTAGTAATCTCTAGTCAGGTTTCACCTGGCAGAAACTGTAGTTGTGAAAGAAACACAGTCATCAACTAGAGACATGGGCTTGGAGTCAGTCACGTCTTCCCAAACGGCAGGACTTGGATCAGCTGCAAAACAAATAGTTTAAACACAATATCATAAATGTGACAACATTGACTCTATTTTAGGTCTTTGTTAAACAGATGTCAACAATCACTTTACAAGAAAAGAAAAACGATATAAATTCTATGTTTCTTGTTTTCACGAATAAAGAACACAAAAGGGTATGCTGCAATAAGGGCTAGTAAAATTCTCACATGGGAACTAATTGATCCTTAAAAGATATCACAAAGAAAACCCTGCTTAATTGTTGGATATTACAAGGAGAGAGTCATTTAAATTCATTTTTTTCCACTCTCAATTCAGTAAATAAAATTGCGTTGACTGTTTGAAGCCAAGCATTATAACCAGGTCATAACGAAAAGCATGCACTGCAATATACAAATGACAATATTACACCATCATCTCAAAAGTGTTGTTGTTACTGTAAACTCAAGGATATTTGTCTTTGAGACAGATTTGATTTTAATATCCTGCAAAGACAAGGCAACTGAGGAGAGAGCCTTTTTAACCCTTGCCCAGTCTTGATTTACTACAAACACACTATAGAACTCAGATGATGGTGTTACTATAACAAGAGCAGCAACCATTTTGTGCTTATGCAAGTTTGTTTCATTGAATTTCACCCTGTCCACCATATGCGGTGATCACAGGGTAAATTAAAGATGAAACAGCAAGATTTGTGTTTGCTTTGTTTCATTGAAATTTACCCTGTCCATCATATACAGTGATCTCAGGATGAATTAAGAGGAAACTGCAAGATGAGAGGTATATGAAAGAAACTCTATGCCGTGATCTCGGGGTGAATTAATAGGAAACAGCAAGATGAAAAATGAGTGTAGAGAAAAGACTGAAGGAGACAAATAGGATCTACCAGCAGCTCCTGCCAACCGGCCACAACAGCAAGATGAAAGATATGTAACAGAGTGAAAGGAAAGAAGTAGGACCTATCAGTAGAGCCCACACCCCCCCACTCACTCTCTAAAAAGGATATAGGATATTTCATCAATGTCATCATCTTGTGTAATTATTTCATGAAAAGATGGTGGGTGTGGATGTGATATGGCATGGTGGGAGTATCGTCCCTATTCCATAACAAACTACTGCCTGAAGAACTACAAAAAATGTGTAACCAGGACCATATCATATCATTTTTTTAAATAGATGAAAAGGGCTACTACTCTTGCTGTACAGAACAACGATATAATAGGAAACAGTAGACAGTTTACCTCGCCCATGAGAGTGGGTGTTGCCTAGCAGCAGAACAGGAAAACAAACAAAGATTATGAAAACAGGTATGATGGTGAGGGTAAAAGGAAATTTAAAAAATCAGTAGGGACGGGACCTGATATTATTGTACAGAGATGGAAGTTTTGGATGGTGGGGGGAAAATATAGGTCAAGCATTTGGATGGGGGTGGGTGGAAAAAAATAGGAAGAGTGTATTATCAAACCAAGGTTTAGTTTTAAAATAATCATAAAATATGTATAAAGTCTTGACAAAGTTAGCCAGATTCATACAATTGTGCCAAATACATAAATGTTTGTCTTTCAGTCTCTCTCCGTCTCAGTCTTATTTATTTCCTCTTCTCCACTCCCCCCCCCAACCTACCCCAAACCACAACAAAATACTTTGAGTATGTGAGGAATTAGCCATCGATTAAAGAGTAGAATATCTTTTGCTTGAAGTTGCCCCCCACCCTTAAAACACGTTTATTATTCCCAAATGTTTCTCTATTTCCTTCCTTTTTTTACTGTGTTCTTCTTTTTTTTTGTTTAAACACATGTCTATCAGCTCCTATTAACAATGGATGCTGTTGCAGTTGTTGTAACAATTAGCATAATTCAACATCAACAGGCAGTTTCTTATTGCACATTCACTTTAAAAAAATTATTTTTTTAACAACAATACTAATCAATGCTTTTACAAAAAAAAAATTCAAAATTGAAAACAAAGATTTCATTGTCTTTTGAGACAAGGGAGACTGAAAACAAAAACAATTACAATAACATCCAAAGTAATCCTCTTCAGTCAAGTTATTCTGAAAGTTTTCTTTTGAGCAAATGCTGTCCAATAAAACTGTCTAAAATCAATCATATTTGGGACAATTGGCGATTTTGAAATGTAAAATTATTATTCTTTTTTCAAACACCCCTTTCCGATAATTGCTGTATAATGATTGCATACAGTAAGTAATGATATTATATTTGTTGTCTTTCATTTACTGTCTCCCACATGCTCACTCAATTCACAAACACTACTTTATACACAGAGATAAGCAGTAACGAGTATGCATTGCCACAGCCTCTACTATACTCAGTCAGCGGAAACTAGTGTCATATTAAAAGTTCTTAAATTAAAGAAACAACGAAAAGTGACATTGAAAAAAATGAAAGTCACACATACCCATAATGAAAAGAGAAGGACAAAAACAAACAAGAGGAAGGCATATATACAACATGTGAATATTTCACAAATCTAAATCAGTATAAAAGTATCCATGCTGTCGTCAAAGAAACGGTCGTTGAAATCAATTAAACAAGAACTATCAGATAAGGAAAATGATTACAAAAATGTTTGTATTTCAAAGCACAACTGAATGAAAGAAAAAGAAAAACTTTGATAAAAATCAATGCTATTATTTTAAATTCTGCAAATACGTAACATTGAAACTTTCTTTATGTTCCGAAAACAGTAATTATATACATATATATTTTTGATGAATACATGTATTTGAATGTTGCATTGTTTGGTGTTTCTATACTTCCAGTTACAATTGATTTAAATGCTAGATGTTCTGCACATATTACATTATATTAATGGTATAAGAAGTTTGAGTGAAACAGAGAGACATAAAAATGGATTTACAATTTCTTTCCTTTATCCCCATAAAAACCATTATTAGCAGTATTTATATTATTGTTGCTATTGCCAATTCTATTACTATTATGGTTTTCGATATTGTTCTTATGTTGCATGCAGCAGCGACAGTAGAAGTGGTGGTGGTATGGATATTACAATAATAGTGGCTGCAGCAACAGCAGTAGATAAAGTGATTGTAGCCATAGCAGTGGAGCAGCAATAATGTACATCTGCCTACTAGCAGCTTATAATGGCTTAATAGTTTAATACAATTCATACTTCATGGTATATAATAATATTAATACTACATGTACTATTAATAATAAAAATAGCAAACAATAATAATAATAATAATAATAATAATAATAATAATAATAATAATAATAATAATAATAATAATAATAATAATAATAATAACAGTGGAATCTAACCGGGATAAATCGTCCCGATTTACCAAGTTTCCCGACATGCCGGGGACCTAGGGATTTTGGTTTTCCCTCAGCAGTTTGAGGTACCTAAACCCTTCTGAGAGTGGTGAAATGCAGAATTAAATGAACAAGTAGCCACAGGCCGGGCAGTGGACAGGTAAGCACCTGTGGATTAGATGATCCCGCCCTCCACGAGTCTCCTGTTGCCTTGCAGGCAGGTCTTGGCTGACTAAAGGCTAAGTGAGTTAAACCTGAAAGAAAACAACCTGCTGCCTTGCAGGCCGGTCTTGACTAACCAAAGGCTAAGGGAGTTAACCCTGACAGAAAATAACAACCTACTGCCTTGCAGACTGGTCTTGAATGACTAAAGACTAAAGCAGTTGACTCTGACAAAAAATAACAAGGCCAGGTAGGGGCCTCAAGGTGGCAGCCCCACCATCTACCTAGGGTACAGTGGGCTAATCCCCTGCTCATCCAAAATAACAGATTCAGAGAAAAAAACCATACACAAAAGGTAGAATGGGAATAACAGATGAAAAAACCATAAAGGTAGAATGGATTCAGAATTGATAAATTGTAAGAAAGAAAGTAGCTACAGGACTAGTTAGTTAATCAAAATGAAGATGGCATTCATCAAAGATGTCACTCAAACTTACAATCAATCTTCCTTGGACGGTAGATAGATAAGACACGTAATCAAAAAGGCATGGTGGGTTGTTAAATCTCCTCTCATGTCCACCCTTGCGATTGACGGATGAGGCGGGCAATAAAAGACTATGACAGTGCACATCTTTCTAAGCACCGCCCAGTGTCAACATTGTAGTGTATTGTTAGGTGGACGAGCAAAGCCTGGCTCGAAGTCTGCTTTCACACCTTCTTAATGGATGTCTGGTGTGTCTGGCTTATGGTTGTCGCGAACTGGCACTTGCAGCATCGTGTACACATTACGCAATGTATAACACACGTAGCTTTAATGCAGATGTTATAATTTATGTTTTGCTAACACGGAAACCAAATTGGGATAAAAAGTGAGTGTTGGAATAAATAAATATGAGGGGAAATAGTGATGATATCAATACAATCCCGCGAAAATTGTCCTGATTAGCCGGGCACCTTTCCCGTTTAGAGAGATAAACTATATAGGAAAAATTTCGTTCCCTGGGAATTATTCCTGATTTGCCGGGTTTCCCGATTCCCAGAGTTCCCAATTTGAGAAATTCCACTGTAATAGTAATACCAGTATACTAACAATAAATTCAAAATTCTTAAAACAACATGCAAATGATGCCAATCACATAGACTGGATCAAACGAGGTCATGACAACATAGAACGTCCTTTTACAAAGGATCAACAGTGCATTCAGTTGACTACAAAATCAATTTCAAACATAACCAAATGAAACCAAAACGATCTCAAGCTGGACAACTTTGACTTGAAGGGAATCTAAATGAAAAAGGGAGACAACACTATGTGCAGCTGCCAGGATGCCAAACTAGGGCCTTTCAGTTGCCAGAAACTTATCTATAAAATCTATATTGCCAAAATCCTCTGAATTGGTCACAATATGGACAATTGTTGTTATACAGGTGGCAAAACAACAACTCCCGACCTGAGAACAATAAATTTCTATTTCCATTGAGTGTCATATAGCTTTATTTGACTTTGAAAGTTTAACTGCTTGAGTACATTTTTTAAAAATTTGTAAATTATCTAACTGTCTTCTATCCCCATAAACAGGAAATAATGAATACATGTCATTTACAAATTTATACAAGATCCGTACAAGCGGTTAGACATTGAAAGTCCAAAAATGCAAAATTATGTGGTGACATCAGCTTTCCTCTGATAGGCAACAGGTCAAAATGGGCCGATAAATACACATCCAATATTTAGTTAGGTTTTAAGACTATATATATCACTTTGTGCAGCTGCATATCCAAACTTTTTTGTATCCTTTCAGTTCTGACTACCTTTTATTTTATGTGTTTATCAATTAAAGAAAGAATATCATCATCAATTATCACTTGTGTCATTTTTGCCGACAAGCAAACCACTTCTGAGAGTGACTATACTATGAATTTCATGCACAGCTTCTTCTACTTTATTTTGACCTGATCTACAACACAGTATCAATAACATTCAATCTCTTCTCAAGATGCTTATCAACATTAAATGAATCATAAATATCCGGCTTCATCATGGATTAAGTTATGTGATTACATTTCAAGTGAGCACAAACAGAAATTGACAACACACTCTACAACATATACGTGCCGCAAGTTAGATGAAATAAGATTTAATTATTTTAATTCCTTTATTGATGACAATACTTGGACTATAAAGACAGTTATGAAAATTTAATCAATGTAATGCATAGCTGTCAACCTTATCAAATTGAAAACTAGACTTTGACTCCAACTAATTTTAATTTTGCACGACAGCCCGCAATATTTCAGAAAACATTGATAACTTTATTTGAATAATCCCAGTTTCAAGAAAAGAAAAAAACTCCTTATCCTGTCTAGTGACATGTAACAGTATTTTTGTGAACTCAGAATGGCATCTGTAGAATTTCACCCCAAATTGTCTGAGTCTCTGCCATTAACTTAAGGTTTCTTTAAAAAAAAGATATAGTTAATCCTCTTACACATAGTTTTCAAGGACTCAAAGCCAAAAGAACAGTACCTGATACTTTTTTTACATAGTGGTTGGCAACTATGGTAATTTTACACAAATTTGTGAGAGTGTGACACAACGACTATTGCCAATAAAATGCAAGGGATTATAAATTTTTACTAGCTAAAAAAAAGTTTAAATACGGAAAAATTTGTCTGAAAAATTATGAACCTGTCCGTTTTGTCGTTATGAATAAAATTTTGTAATTAATGCTGTTGTGTCCATCATGTGTACTAAATACCTTGAAACTTGACATCTTTCTTTAGATTACAACCGCTGCTTTTTATCATACGTGCAATTAGCGATTTCCATTTCCAAGAGTCCATACTATTTTTTGTCCAATTGTTTTTTCTAGGTATTTTCTTAATTTTACACAGCTGTGCATTAAATGATATTAGCCCTGAGAAGATTTCCTTTAAATTTTAACCAAGTCGGTTGAGAATCCAGAGGATTATTTTAGATGTAATGAATCCTACAACAAACCAAATTTCAAAACATACATATAAAATATACAAATGATTTAACAGATTTGCCATGCCCTGTCTCACCTCCTTTCTTATCCTTATGATATTTGAGCTTCCCTAGTAAAACCCTTTCTTTTACAATTCTGTCTGCACACTGTCAAGTACAACCCCCCCCCCCCCCCCCCCCCCCCCCCCAAAGGACATCATATTTTCACCAAGGAAAACTCTTTCTATTTCTTATACTGCTATAGACCCCTTCATACATGACTGAAATAAGCACACAAAAGATATCAGTGTATTTAACATATCAATAATGCAAATACTCCACTACAGAAGGGAAAATGTGTACAGTAACACATGCAACAAAACACAGAGTTTATATGTTTTCATTCTCTAGTCTTTTAGGATATTTATATGAAAAATCAATTATAATTAAATTAAACATATGGGGAAAAAAAGTACTGATGTTGATGTAAAACAAATACTTTCAAATGATCATTGTGGCAAACACTTTGATTGTTTATCAGAAAATCAAAATCTATTACAATAAATTCTCAGAAACATTGGAATATCACCAGTGTATATCACTCACTATACAATTTCTTTCTTTTTGACAAAACTGAAAGTGCTTCTGTATATATGGCAAATCGAGGAAGGCAGTAAAAGGAAATTAAGAAAAGAAAAATTCTCCTGATACAGAGGGGAGGAAAGACATTGAAATTACAGCAAGAAAAAAACAAGGAAGGTCAAACTTCAATTCAAATAAATTACAAAAAGATCAGAATTAGTTTCCAGACTGGAACAAGGCAAGTACAATTAAGTCAAAGCATTCATGGAAAGAGCAATCTACTCATCTGATGGTCAATGAAGACAAAACGTACCTGCTAAACTGAAGAGCAGGCGCAGCGTCGGTCTCTCACCACTGTACTGATTGATCATGCCTTTCTGGGCAGCTTTTGGTACTGGGATGAACAGGGTTATGGGTTTGTGGAACTTGCGGCGGCGAGGCTCTATAGTAACAATAGGACTGACTGCCACACGATTACCAAGCAACTTGGCTACCAGCTCTGGAGCAATGGGTTGGGCCTAGTCATTTGGGCAGCAGTGAAAAGAACAAGGAACAAGCACTTGAAGGGTGCAACAGCAACTAGAAACATGACAGAAGGTGGTTAACTGTGTGTGTTTGTATGTGTCACTGTGTGTGTGTGTTTTTGTCTGCGTGTGTGTATGATGATTGCTATGAAAGAGATGATCGATGGGTATCTTACAGCGGACAGAATTTTCTAGGCGAGGACCACATGTACAACTGGGCCAAGAGGAGGTTAAAGTGCAATGAAAAATAATGCTTTTTTCCATCAGGGCATTATTGGTTTTTTGATCGCTTTATCTATTTTCCAACTTGAAATCTTGCCTCCCAGACACATTATCAAAACAAGATAGAAAATCAAAGAGAGGTATGATGAATGGTGAAATGTCAGTGAATGACTCAACAGTAAAAATGAAAATTCATTTTCTTTGCTAATCAAAAGGCTGTTGATTTGCTATAAAATAACCCTCTCTCTGAAATGTAGCAAACAATTTATACATGGAGAAATATATCTTACCATCAGTTTTGTACTGTATAATGGAATGTACCTATTTCTCCCTATACTTCTGTCTGCTAGATTGCCTGTCTTCCTGCCTCTGTATGTCAATGTGCTTGCAATGCAAGCACACAGGCAAACCCAAAAATTATAAGCAAACAAAGAAATAAAGAAATACACACACACACACATACATATATACACACATACATATATACACACATACACACATACATACATACATACATACATACATACATAGATACATACATACATACATACATACACTAGAGACGGCAGTTTGGTAAGAAATATAGTCCTGCTGTGTTGCATCTCTTACTAGGGATTAGTCTTCCCTTGGAAAACAGTGAGTAATTGAGTATACTTTTACACTCATCCAATCAAATATGATGCCATGAGGCTGAGTAGACTTCACAACAAACTCCACTCAGAGCTATGTTAAAGATAGTGGTTTGCTGTTTAGGAGCCTTTGAGAAAGCATGAGAAAATTTTCACAGAAAAGTAAATAATAAAGGACAAAGAAATCTAGAGCTATATTATTATTTAGATGCTAGGTTTAATCTGAAAACAAATAAAGACACTATTTTGCAGAGGTTTAAACCTGTGGGCCACTATCTTTCATGTTTATATAATACAGTGGTCTTAGCCTCAGAGGTTACTGCCTAAGCAAAAGGCCAGACCGCCTAAGAAGCTGTTTTCCTAGTAAAACAGATTTTTCCCTCTTTAATTACCACGTTTAAGAGGCCACTACGAAAATTTTCAGTCTGGCTAAGCTAGTTTTTCTTTCATCGGAAGGCCAAACGATCTGCTTAACTCAATGCAAGAAAATGCAAATGCAAATTCAGATCGGTAATGCCACTTTTCTCTTGATCTGAAGCATGTCATTGTAGATCTACTCGTGTTGCAGACCTAGAAAACATTAGAATCTCTGCTAGCCACTCCTAATATGAATTAGACGATTGACATCTAATATCTACCTCGACAACGCAACATTTGCAGAGCAGTCACCGTTATTGGAACGTCTTGACCAAATCACGGCTACAGGAACTGTCATACTGATACAGGACTGGTGATGGTTTGGATTAAAACTGAATTAGGCCTCAATGCCTGCCCCCCCCCCCAATATTCACAAAACCAGGAGACCATCCGGCTAAGAGGCTGTATTTTGTTGATTCCCGAGAACCGGCTTCATAGGCAGGGACCACTGTTATGTTAAATTAATACCAACTGATGACATAGACATTCATCTGACATAGTCACTTAACAGATAATAATATAAATATGATATATGTTTGGGAGTTGTTGTTTTTTTTTACAATACACAAATTTTTATTTAAACTTCATGAAACACAAAGGTTTAATACAACACTGAACACCAGCAGTATTTGCTGATGACAGTATTATGTGCAATACTAGTCACAAAATTATGCAACACAAAAAATTCTCCAACTTGGGATTCTCATAGGATAATCGTTCTGTTGTATGGCATGAAATGATTCATTTCACAAGGAAAGAATTTTAAAATAACATACGGGATAAAAAAATTAAAGTGTCTGTAAAAAAATACATATTAAAAAAATATATTTTCCCCAATGACACACTTTAAGTTCCGAGAAGTAAATTACAACACTGTCAAAGAACCACTCCAAATTTCCCCTTACCCAAACAAACATGGTATCCGAAAAATATTGACATCATTTATATATTGCTGATTTCTTATGCAACTTAGAAATAAATCTGTACGCAAACATTTTTCCCCCTACATTTCACAAAAGATTTCAGATCCATCTAGCTTCTTTCCTCGCGTTTAAGGACATTTTCTTAATCTCCACAGAAACCCTCTTACAATGCATCCTTTGAGCTCATTCTTATTTCAAAATACCCTGTCATCATTCCTTTATAGCAAAGGGAAGGTAACAATAACATATTGTCACAAACAATCAACATATGGTTCTTGGCATCTTTATAAAGATTAGATGGAGTAAGGAGATTCCTTTGTTTAGTCATCAACAGCCACAATTAACAAGGATAGAGAAAGCCGCTCATTCCCTTGACAAGTGATCTTAATTGAGTTGTGTTTAGGAGACACCTTCATCCTCTCCCTCTCTCCTCTAAGTATTTCCATCCATCTCTACGAGGACGAAGTCCTTCCGAAACACCAAACACGGCAGAGCTGGATTGTTTTATTTCTCATATTTATACATAGGTCCACCTGAGGACATTGGAATCCCTAGAGAGATGCTATCATCTGTGATGGAGGACAGAGCGGGGGGATGGCAGAGGCAAAAACTATGAGTGTCCAACCTTGGTCTAGATGATAATGAAGAAGCCCAAGATATGACTAATCTGGGGCAGGAGATGTGGGTATATATATATATATATATGCCCATGCGAACAGGATTTGAAGCTATGATCACATACAGAAACTCTCACAGCATAAAGATGCATAATGTGCATTGGAAATTGGGGGGAGGGGGGGTGTGTGTGTGTGCCAATTTACAAGTAAAATTACAGCGAAGTGTAATGGGGTGAAAAAAGGCTCCATTGCTGTAATGACTTCATTGCATTTCTGAAAAGAAAGACTTGACAATGACGTGGCAAAGGAAACTCCAGGTCATAAATAATGCTATCAAACTGCCTTTCTCCAATTGCAACGTAAAAAACAATTTCATTATTTCCATTTCTTTATATATTCTATTCATGTACTTAAAAATTTTTTTTTACTTTCCTTCTTCAAATTCTGACAAAATGAGGCAAAAGTATTGCTTCAAGTACAAAAATCATGCTACGACACCACTGGTCTAGGTAAACAGATAGCACAATGATCACAACACAGAAGAAAGTGGAATGAAGACAAGTGTTGAAAATCATGAAGCCGATGATGACTTGAGACAAATCTTGGAACAGAAAACTGAAGAGAAGGCAGCAACGATGAACCAACCAACCACATACAAACAGTTGTTATGATTGTGATTATAAAGAACTGTTCCAGTGGCCTGACTACAGGTCATCAAATTTTACCCTCTTGGCCCTTCGCCCTTTTGGAGGCTATCAAGAAGAAGGTTGGCAGGGGATGAAATAAGTGTAAATATTAAAAATCGCAGGGGGTTTTCATTTATTCACTCACATAAACATTGTCTACTTTTTTTCATTCAAGCAATTAAGTTAAATGAAAATCACAAACCTCAAAGACTATAAATAGCTCAAGTCAATAATGGTGGATGCCATTGCCACATTGCAGGACTTGCAATTGTAAGGTCCAGAGTTCTATTCTGTAATGTTAGATCTAATATGTATTTCTTGAGAAAGACGGTTCATATGCATCTCCCGACTCAACCCCGGTGCAAATGGATACCAGCATCAGCTGGTGTGTAAAATGTGTGGCAGGCTAGCATCCATATGGTCATGTACCATCACATGTTCTGCTTCATGGTACAGAAATGGAGATATGCTCCAGCTCGAAAGGCTGTACTGGCCTTGAAGGCACTTTTCTTTCCATTTTGCTTCAAAACTCATTGGACAGCGAATTTAGAATGCTTTACAATGACATACAATAATGAACTGTTGAATAACCACGAAACATGTGCCAGTTTACGTGGTATGAGCTTCAGTGACATTTTATGCCACATTGCAGGATTTGGAACACAAAAGGTATCATTTCTCTAAGTTTTTATCATTTCTATGAAAGTCAACCCTAACCAAACTCCCATAAAGCAAGCATTTCATTTCACGGAGGGTGGGAAAATATGTACATTTGCCCGCAAATATAGACATGAACAATTTCACTCACCTGTAGGCCAACAGGGATGGGTCTTGTGAGTGTGCCTTCAGGAAGGACTGCCTGTACTTGGGGTACTACATTGGAGCTGAGCACTCCTCCCTCCATGCCAATCACTGTACTCTCCTGCTTGACTCGCGTGACACGAGAGACCAAAGCAAAATACATGGGTAGATCGGCAGTCAGAATTCTTTTGATGCGCTTCTTTGCCAGCTCTTCTTCAGGGTCAAGCTCTAGGGAGTTTCAGAACAACGGTAAAGAAAGGTAAAAAGAGATAAAGAGAAAATGGAATGCATTCGTTTTATTTAAAAGAAAAGAAAAAAAAGAACAACGGCAAAGAAAGGTAAAAAGATATAAGAGAAAATGGAATGCATTCGTTTTATTTAAAATAAAAGAAAAAAAGAACTGCAATATGAATTGGATTCAACATGACTACCGTATGTTTCAATAAGATCAACAGATATCTTGAGCAAAGTGTTTATACTTCAAAAATCACTTAGAAAACAGTCAAATGTAGGAAAAATAATTTGTCTCTTAAAAGTAACAAACAAGGCTTAGTCCATACCTCCTGCACTAGTGCCAAGAGCATCAGTGACAGCATCCTCAGTAGCTTGCATTGGGTGCTCATACCAACTCTCCCATTATCGCTTCTCAAGATGACCACCTCACGCTCTTTTCCCTCAGAGAAGCATAGTGGGGGACTTCAATCAGGACAGGTCTGAAAATTTATCAATATCACCATTACATAGATAGAGAGATAGAAAGAGACAGAGATAGGGAGGGAGGGAGGAGAGGAGGGAGAGGGAGGAGGGAGGGAGGGAGGGGGAGGGAGAGAGAGAGAGAGAGAGAGAGAGAGAGAGAGAGAGAGAGAGAGAGAGAGAGAGAAAAATTAAAAGAAAAAAATAAAAGGATGTTTTTTTTCCACCTAAGTAAGATGAGCTGCATACTGTCTTATAGAAAAGAAATGAATTTCAGACAAATTAAAATTAGAATATTGTAGAGTAATAGACAAGTGCCAAACCCTCACACAAACTTCAGAGAAAAAGATTGAAATTCTTGAGCATTTAGTCATCAAACTATCAATTTTCTTTGTAATCCATAGAATATATCATGATTCACACTAATGGAATTGGAGAGGGGGGGGGCAGCTTAATCCTGCTTGGTCATTCTCGCCAAACAGAGAAATGCATTTATGAGAATGATAAAGATAGAAATCTAAGGTAGAATGAACTGCTATGCAGAAGTCCCAATTCACCTAATACGTTCAATGCAAATTTCATCAAATCCAATGTTATCACATTTTCTTAATTACCATGTATACAAATATATTGCATATTCATACCCGACATCAATAAACAAATTAACACGTTTACAATGGAAACTGTTTCCCCACACAAAATAATGAAAACAGGACGGAAAGAGGTGTATGTCCAATACTCACCCAAGAAATTTGGTTCCTACGGGTCCCATCTCCAGCACCCTGGCAGCCAGACCCTCACCTTCCAGCATGGGTGGCGGCCGGCTAAGCTATTCTCCTTTTTCACCAGTCTGCAAGTGACACGCGTTGGCATGCTGCATTTACGGGGTGGAACGATGATGCGAACACCGGGGTGGCGGCATCCACGCATGGCTCCACCTCTGGCGTCCACCATGAAGCTAATCAAAAAGCTGAGGGGAGGAGAGGGAGAGGGGGAAACAAAACACACTGGGGTTTTTCATGATTAAGATTGTCTCATTGAAATTTATCCTATTTACTATCTGCCGTGATCTCAGGGTGAGTAAAGAAGAAATAGCAAGATGAAAGATAAGTGAAAGAATAACAGGAAAGAAGTACGACCTACCAGCAAGCCTACCAACCACCCACTCAAGATTAAGATGATGTAGACTTCCTAGGAGTGCTGTATTTTAAGACTATTGTACAAGTGTAAATTAGCTTCCAATAGGGTAACACACCCAAAATAAGAAAAAGCACAACAAACTCAAAGACATATATATATATATATATTGACAATGAAACACTTTCTGCATGTTAATTCTTTGAATGCCAAATGAAAGATATATCAGTACTTCCACTAGGTTGTTCTATGCTAAACGCTGATGTTTCGGTTGTGGGTGTTTCCTCCCAAGTTTTGTTTCGTAGACTAATACAGTTAAAATTGTGAGAAAACGCCCACAACCAAGACATCGGCGTTTTGCATAGCAACATGCGGCAGTACCAATAGATCGGCGTTTGACGCTCAATGCTTAGCAAAGTTATATTATGCCTTTGAAATGTATCATTCTAGCAGGGACAGAATTAATCTGGCAAAGGGCGATAACTTTTGTTGGCATTCAAAGAGTTAATATTTTTCTTTTATCTTTCTGCTAACCTAGCGGCTCTTTACTGCTTTAATATTTCATATATATTTATCTTTCCATTCAGCTTTGTCACTTAGATATTAATTGTAAAGATTGCCAGCCACTGTTCAGATCAACTTGCTTAGATATTGATTGTAAAAATTACCAGTCTTGCTATTCAAGTTTCTATGTTTCTTCATTATAAACAAGAAGAGAAAGGACTCTATTGAATACACTTAATAGAAATGATAGATATGATGAGCATTGTTCACTTTGTAGCATGCATTAATTTGAAGGCTAAGGCATTAAGGATACATTTGAGGTCTAATAAGAATATTCCAAAGGGTCTATATGATGAGATTATTTTTTTAAAAAGGTTTCATGTAACTGTAAACCAAGCATTATGCATCCTAACATTTGAAGCAGAATAAAAGAAAATAGATAAGAAGAGACTATATATATATTCCAAACAAATGAGAAAAAGAAAGACAAACATACATAGGCATGACAAACAAATAGCATTATAAATTTTCAAACAAATGAGGGGGAAAAAGGAAAGAAAACATAGTACTTTTCTTCTATGAATTTTCAAACAAAATCTTATAGTAGAAGTATGAGACATTCTCCTGATTTTCCCCCAAGATGTGGAATAGGCTACTAGATCTATACTTGGTGTAAGTTTGTTGCTTTTATTACTGGCATGGCCTTTAAGTCCGCAAAAGAAGACCACATCCATCCAAAGCCGATTGGAACTAGGTTCTAGATCTGTAATGTACTAGCCGAGTTCACAAGTAAATCCATGTAGAAAAAAAGCACGTCACAGGAATCCCCTTCTACTAATAATAACAAAGTGTAGATCTAGATCTAATTCCCATTAAGAAAAGCAATGGCAAAGAATATTATATGTTAGTTTAATGAGCAGCAGCATTAATTGTCGTTGTTCGCTGTGTCTACCTCTCGATAGATCCGATGTATCTACGTATGTTGCGCTGGGCAGATGTGTAAGTGTAGTGTAAGAGTGTTCGGGGTTAAGGTGGGTCGAGAGAGGGCGTGCAATTTGAACACGGCCAGTCAGCCTGCACGGCGATTAGAGGAATCCCGACTAGCCTAGCCCAGAACTAGAACTGCCCTAGTTGATAAAAACCCCTGGATAAATGGACGCCATGTGGCCACTACACTCTGGCAAACACACCACTGTCATATAGATTACTGGTGATTAGTTTGCACTTAACCAAAACGCCCTCTCCACACCTTCGACCTCATTTCACGAAACAATTGAATCTCATTATGTAGATCTAGGTCTCAATATAGTGCATAACACTTTACATGTTCATGTGCGTGTCTCAACATTATGCATATCACTTCAAACGTTTGAATTCAATGCAGGCGAGGATACCAAACATGTTGCCGATATTTTTGGGTTGATTTCTCTCTTTTTTTGTTCGTTGTATCTCTTGTTACCTGTTTGCGCTCGTGAGTGCGAGTGTTATTGTCAGCGCATTTTTAAAGGACAAAGGTGCGTGCTGTGCATGGGTACGTAACTCTGTCTCTGTTTCCCCATCCATCCATCCGTACATACATAACATACATACGTACATACATACACATACATGACCAAGTAGGCCAACGTGCAATTCGATGTTTGTCATTTGAAAATCTATTTATAAACCTTCGCGTCTATCTATAGATGTATTCTTTGTCTGTCTGTCTCTTTCAATCCATTATGCCCATACGTTAATACATCCTGGCATCCCCTATCTGTCTTTTTATCTGAGTTTTGTTCACCTTCACATCGCTGTTCTATAAAATACGCCATATGTCCTCAAAAGAGAGAGAGAGAGAGAGAGAGAGAGAGAGAGAGAGAGAGAGAGAGAGAGAGAGAGAGAGAGAGAGAGAGAGAGAGAGAGAGAGAGAAAGTGAGAGAGAGAGAGAGAAAGAGAGAGCGAGAGCAGAAGAGAGGAAGAGAGCGAGAGAGGAAGAGAGAGGGGAGGGAGGGAGAGAGAGAGAGAGAGAGAGAAAGAGAGAGAGAGAGAGAGAGAGAGAGAGAGAGAGAGAGAGAGAGAGAGAGAGAGAGAGAGAGAGAGAGAGAGAGAGGGGGAGGGAGGTGGAGATTGAAACAGACAGGCGATTGACTGATTGGAATATACTTCATCCACCATATGCGCTGATCTTAGGTCAATTAAGAGCAAACATCAAGACGAAATATAAGTGAAAGTTTATTTTTTTCTTTGAAATTTACCCCGTCCACCGTTGTGGTGATCTCAGTGTGAATTAAGAGGAAACAGTAAGATGAAAGATAAGTGAAAAAGGAAAGAAAGGGAAAAAGTAGGATCTACCAGTAGAGCCCACCAACCACTCGCGATAAGTGAATGAGTAAATGGAAAGAAGTAGAACATACTGAGGTAGCACCTGGGTGGCCAACCGCACGCGGCAGACAGACAAACAGAGAGATAGACACACACACACGCACACACACACACACACACACATACACGTACACACACATGCATACACACATACAAACAGAGGCTGGGTAAAAAAAAAATTTCTCTCTTTTTTTGAACGTGGGGTGTATCAGCAGAAACTTTGAGACAAAAAGTAAAACGATACGGCAATAATCGATTATGTTTGACGTCTTGCCAAGTTTAAAATTCCATTCTGTTGGAAAACCAGCTACGTACAGATTAAAATAACTTTTTTTTTCGAAAGGAGCACGAGAATGGGGAGGCAGGGAGGGAGGGGTGTGGCGCGAGAGTTGGGAGGAGAGAAGACGTAAGGAAAAAGACAGCAAGTCTAACGTTGCGCAGACGTCTTTACCTGAGAGAACCGTATGCGTAGTGTGTGTGTGTGTGTGTGAAAGATGTGTGCGCGCGCGCGCGTGTGTGTGCATGTACTGCTGTTTGCATTGCCAGGCAAACGAAGAGAAAAAGTTTGTCGATGGAGCAAAAGATTAGCCAGATTGCATCTTGAATACAGGCATTCTGTGTTACCAGTGATAGATAGCACTTTTACAATTGTTGAAATGTTTGTGTGTTTTTTTAAAGACCAAAAGAAATCTGTCTGTCTGTCTTCCTCCCTCCCTCCCTCTCTCTCTCTCTCTCTCTCTCTCTCTCTCTCTCTCTCTATCTATCTATCTATCCCTATCCCTCCCTCTCTGGTGAGTAGGGGTGAATGTTCGAAAGCTCGATAAGAAGAAAACATCCAATACGGAAACGTTCCTATAGCTGCGATAGATGGCTTCTTATCGACACGGCCAATCAAACAGTCAGCTCACCCATTAGCATAGACGTTTGAACCCAATCCATGTTTGTTCGTCTGTATACTTGGAATTTACCATATGTACCCTACGCGGTGATTTCATGGAGAATTAAAAGGAAGCGGAAATGTGAAAGACTGAAAGGTGTTAAGTAGGATCTAACAGCAACACCCGCCAACCTCCCACAATCGTCTGATTGATTGACATTTACCCGTTTCACCACATGCGATGATCTCACGGTGAATTAACAGGAAACAGCAAGATACAAGTTGACTGAAAGAGTGCAAAGAAAGAAGGACATATCAGTAGCCCTGACGACCTCCCACAATCAGGTCCATTTGTCAATCGTGAGAGTGGTTAACAGATATGTGCTATAAGTCGTTTACGCTAAAAATAAGAGTCGCGAGATTGATCGGCATACCTCTTATTCGTTTCTCTCCTCCCCCTCTCTCTCTCTCTCTCTCTCTCTCTCTCTCTCTCTCTCTCTCTCTCTCTCTACCTATCTATCTATATGTATATTAAGATGGGTACGACCATGGCCCAGTTAGTGGTGAGACGAACCGGTGGTCTTGACACTACCTTAACACTTTGTCAACCCTCCGATCACAAATTCGTCGGCTCAGAGCCTATATTGGTCCCTATTACACATTTGACAATCTTGGACTTATAATCATTATAAAATTCACAGCCGCCAATAATGTGTCCTCCCTGACCACCAAAAAAACAAGAACGAATGTTTTTTAAATCACACAAAAAACTCAAATAAAAACAAAAAAAATATAGCCAAATTCATTCTACGTTTGTCACACATTTCACTTACATAAGATAGATAAGATGTTGATCATTAAACAGGAAATTACAATGTGTTTGTTGACATAATGCTCACAATAAAAAATGACAACAGAAAAATTAATTAACATAATATAATGTTATCTATACTCTCTCTCTCTTATCCACTCATATGCCTCTCAATCTCGTAATGATAAAGATGTCATTAAAACATGGATAAAATTAATTGGAATGTTAATTCTGTACATAGATGGAATCATAATTTCGTATGGCGCAAGGGAGAACTGAATTAAAATAACGACGTCGAGATGGGTTTTTTTTTAAATATAAAAGCCTCACACTCCTACTATTTGTTTGGATTTGGGAGATGAGGACATGATACTCATCCTTTATGAGTTTAAGTAATTTTGATTTACATTCGTTTTTAAATATAGCATAAAAAACCCAGTTGATTGTCCTAACATTTTAGAAGCATTTCTTAAAGCTCTACTGATATTTTTCCTTCTCACCCTCTCTATTTTTGCCTCACAATGCAATCAAACAAAAAGTGAATACATTCATTATGCATGTGTTAAAAAAGAAAGACAGCAATGTGATATCATTGTGTGAAATGTGTAATTTACACCGTAGCACTTTGTATCCCAACTTCAGATTCTATTTTCAGCTGTGAACTTGAAAGTCTTCTTTTTTTTTTCTAAAGAAAAATCGGGTTTATATGTAGTTAGGGCAATACAATTCGTTCTGAGCCGACGAATTCCTACCCTGTACTGCTGCCCCAGTTTTAGTCACGTTTCCCTAATTGCTTGGGTGCCTAGAATACTAGATTTTACGATAAGAAAAATGTTGCACGTTCATGTCTGTCGATGAATGCGGGTGGCTACATTATTATGGCCGTTAGACAGAATGGAACCAGCCAGTTGTCATGAGGAGAGAGCCCACTTCATAATGTATTGCCAATTAGTGTATTTATCCGGGCAGTGGACAGGTAAGCACCTGTACGGGGATTAGGCGGTCCCGCCCTCAACGAGTCTCCTGCTGCCTTGCAGGCAGGTCTTGGTTGACCAATGGCTAAGGGAGTTAACCCTGACAGAAAACAACCTGCTATCTTGCAGGCTGGTTTTGGGCAACCAAAGGTTAAGGGAGTTATTCCAGGCATCCTTCTTTTCTTTGATCTTAGTCTTGACATTTTCATTCCACCATGTTGTTCTTTTCCTATCACCTTTAATTTGTTTCCTACCACAGACCTCTTCAGGACATCAGAGGAGCGTTTCTTTATATATTTGCCACTTTTCTTCTATTGTGCTATCCTTCAGATCCATCTGCCTTTCTTATTATCCTGGATGGTGCAACCAATATTTTAAACTCCATTGGGAAACCACTCCCAAGTATTAAAAAAATTATATATCTTAAAAATAACGCCCTTCACAATCAAACATAATCAAGATTTTCCTAAATGCTTCGCAATGAACAAACTTTAAAAAAAATGTCTTACAAAAATAATGCCACAAGATTTATTCTTAGTAATCTGAGGGAAAGCAAAAATGATCATGCTACTGCCCTCCTTAGCACCCTTCATTGGCTCCTCGCAGACAAAAGAATTCTTTACAAACTGATGACTGTCATAAATGCATACACTATATAATGCTCCCTCTACCTATCTGACATGATCACCCCATACGTTCCAAATCGGCAGCTTAGATCATCAGCCGGTACAAAAAAGTTAATCGTTCCTAGTAGACGCCATAATACAGTTGGAGAAAAGTCCTCGTTTTGCGCCCCAAAAGTCTGGAATTATCTCCCCAAATACTTAATAGAAATAGAATCAATTGAGACATTAAAAGAAAATAATTAAAACCCACCTGTTTTCCCACACATTCATAAACCCACAAAGACTCATATTTCTCACTGCAGTTATAAATGTAGTTCAATAATGTCAACTGTGTTTCGTATATCCTCCTATGCTTTAGAATATGTTTGTCATGCTTAACGTATTATGTATAATATATTATGTTGGTGTGTGTAAAGTTTACATGCATAGTCTTAATTCATAATTTTTAACCATGTTTGAGCGCCCAGAGCTTAATGAATATCAAGGTGGGGTGTTATACAAGAACTTTAAAAAAAAAAGATTATTATTATTATTATATCATTATTATCATTATTATTATCATTATCCTTATCATTATCATTATCATTATCATTATCATTATTATTATTATTATTATTATTATTGTTATTATAAAACATTTGTTTATATACCTGTCATTCCTGACATTTGGATATGCGAGTGTATGTGTATTTTAGGTAACTACCGATCGATTTACACCAAAAAATAAAACAACGCACAAAAATCAAAGTTTGTTTGTTTAATTGAAATCGTGGTGATCTCAGGGTGAATTAACTCTTAAAGCTCTCAACAACGCTGTCAGCGTTCGGCAGCCATTCACGTTTTGACTGAACAACGCTGTCAGCGTTACTCTAGTATTATTTCGTTTGACACAAGTATAAAATTTATAATCGAAGGGAAATCACTCCACTTATTCACATGTCCCATGAAAGTGAAAGTAGAACGAAGACAACTGAAAAATCTTGTGTTTTCTGTGCATTTTTTTGCCTTTTTTGTTTTTTTCTTCAATCCTGTAAATCAGATGATTTTTGTTTAAAACTATGGCTTTTGCTAGTTCATCTAGTGCACCTTTCGAGGCCGTTCTCGACGATTGACAGCACAACAAGCCTTAGAACTCTGTACTGTTAATGAAGGTTCTGATTTAGACGATGATGAACTGAGTGAATCTGATGATAATTTGTTTGAGTTTGATGGTGATTTACCTATGGAAAACAGTGACGATTCTGATAGATCTAGTGATCCCAGTTGTGCAAAAACCTGCTTTCATTAGTTTATTGATGTTGATTTGAAATTGCATTTAATTCCTGTTATTTTGATGTATGATTTGTCTTTCTATGTCTAGTCTGAAGCTTGTTATAAATATTTTAAAATAAGTCGTCTGCACGCATCCTAGACCAAAAAACTAAATTCGAATCCGGAAAAATGAAGAAATAATTCCGGCTTTTAAGTGTTAAGAGGAAATAGCAAGATAAAAGAATGAGAGCAAGAGTAAAAGGAAGGAAGTAGGGCCTACCAGGAGCCCCCGCCAATCGCCCACAACAGAAAGAAGAAAATCAAAGATCTGGAGTATACGGGTCTTCATCAGGATGATAACAATACAAGTTTAAAGAGGAATTTTCGAATAAGGCAACAGTTTTGCAGTCGTTATAAAAAGTGACACTGATGACAGTAAAAACGTAGAAAAGACAACAGCTCAAATCACCATGGAGAGTGATGAATAGTGCAGCATCAGTGTCACATATTTCCAAAGAACACCTCATGGTTTTGTTGGGGTTTTTAAAAATCAATTTAATTTTACCCACATTTCCTACTGAGGTGGTCTTGGGATTTTAGGTAGGATTTTTAAATTTCACCCAGACGGTCCTGTAAACAGTCAAGGGATCTTTAACGTGCATAGAGCGTTGTGATCTGCACACGGGGCCTCCTTTTGATCGTTCATCTCCAATGGGACTAAGTGTCAATCCACCTACCTGACCTAGGGGTGGGTTTTATTAATAAGGAAACTAAACAAAACATTTCAACCAGTCGAGCATGAACCCACCGCCTTTTGGTTGAAAGGCTGCCACCCAAGGAAAGACTCCAATATCATATGAAATAAGAGAAGAGCAGGACATTCAGTTAGCTCTTATGATAAAATGCGTCTCAACGTGTAAAATGTCTTTCTTTTTTCCCCCACTAAGAAGTAAACCCATTGAGAATTTATACCATACACGGCAATCTCAGGACTAATGAAGAGATGAAAAAATGGAAAAAAAGAAGAGGGATCAAGCACTAATGCCTGTCAACTACCCAGTTGCAAGTGAGGATAAAAGAATGTCATTCATAATCTTGTATTTTTAGTTCACGCATAGAATATAAAGTCATTTCTCTCTTGTGGCCTTTTCTATCTGGTCTATTTGTAGAAAGTATGGGGCATCCACTATCCAACCAGGTTCTATTTTAATAAGCATAGCCTGTTATATAATATGTTGATAAAGCAGACCAGCAGCAATGATAGAAGCAAGAAAAGAAATTCCCCATAATGGCATATACACTGGTGATATATAGCAAGAAAGTGCGTAAATGAAAGAAAATGATGAGGATCTACTTATCACATGAAATGAGTACAAGAATAAAACAAGAAGACAACTTTTAAAAAAGTGAATGTATGAGTTACCTTTTCCAGTTCAGTTTGCTTTAAAAAAGACAAAAAGATGACCGTTTAGTTTAGAATTAACTTTTTATCCCTTTCTCAGTAATTCACCACCTTATATCATCTAATATTCCTTTTATAAGGCATTTTTCAAAATATCAATTCTTTTTAAGCTGTTTCTCTTACAGATAAAGATGGATAAAGATGGATTTATAGTCTGTTTACCCGCACAAGTGCAGGCTTATTGACTGAACATCATTTATCTCACAATAGTTATTTCAATCAAAGTACTTATTTGGAGAGCTTTAAGTGCAGCAGCCTGTTAGGCACTTCATACTAACTCTGATAAGATAACTCTCAACCTATAGCTGGATTCTCATTCACACCTGAGGAAAGCAGAGTGAAGTACCTTTCCTAAGAGTACAGCATTGTGGGGGAAAAATAACCCTGGGCCAAAAGAGGGATTCAAACCAGTGTCGTGAATACATACACTACACCTATTTCGCCACAACACCTCCATTTACCTGTGATAAGACCGCATTTTTTCTTATAATATTAGTATGACTAAAAAGTGATAAACAACATTAAGTGACAACTCCAACAGGAAGATAGAACAAAAAAAAAAAAAAAAGTATAGTTCTGTCTTCCTAGGTGGAGTTGCCACTTGTCGTTTTTTATCACTTTTGACTTCATCCCACTGCGGCTCCTTTGTGTAATGAACAAACAACTTGTCATGCACCTATGAAATAAATTACATAACTATTATCTTCCTTGTCGAGCATCTTCTAAATCATTGACAGACTGTATACAACTTACCCAGCATAGACAGGGGAGCGGTCAACAGGAATATTGTCTGGGTCAAAACTGGTGCTGAAGGAGGAGCCGCTGTAGGAACTAAACCTGTTGCCCTCGCTGCCAACAGGAAGACGAGAAGATGGAGGAGGAGCACTGTACATTGCATTGAAGGACTGGCTGGTGATCTGAGCATCCATGTAGTCCTGTTACAAAGGGGAAAAGTTGAACTAGGAATTATTTCTTGCAACATTTCATCGACACTAAATATTACAGTAAGTCCATTTGTCAAAAAAAGAACACTAACTGTTTCATATCTTCAAACAGCAAGACATTATATATATATATATATATATATATATATATATATATATATATATATATATATATATATATATATATATATATATATATATATATATATATATATATATATATATATATATATACACAAAGTGTACTTGAGCTACACATTAAAACTATTTGAAGATACCATATTTCAGATCAAATTCCAATGTATAGCAGTTTTAATTGATACAGCTAAAATGCATGGAAAGTGGATCATTTTTTTAAATGATTAAAATTGAGAGAAATGATATATCATTGAAGTAAACACTTATCTTTATGAACACACTGCGTTCATTCCTTAGTAAAGGATTAGAAGGGATTACATAAACTAACTGCACAGTGTTGATCCATTTAAAAGCCACTCATTAAAGAGGTTTACCCTGAAAACCAATCATGATTTTTGTCCAAATTGAAACAAAATTAATCTGTTCTCTCCTGACTTGGTTCTAAAGCAAACATAAATCTGTAAGTTGTTTATGGACAACACTTTAAAAACACTAAATTATGACTGCAGTACATGTAAAGTGATAATTGAGGATAATTTCTATTTCAAAAGCTTTTTGACACCTTGGGTAATAAGCCATATTGGTTGATTAGCATATTGAATGCAGATTACGTAACTAGCATTTATTTCAAAATATTGGAACCATTACGGAGCATGATAAAAATATGTAATTTAAAAAAAGCATAAACCAGCAACAACAACAAAAAAAAAAAAAAAATATATATATTATACAAAATCATCTTCAAAGGTCAATGGAAATGGCGGTGGTTAAATATGACTGCAAAGTTGAAGAGTGGAATCTCAACATTTCTTGCCATTTACTACCACCTCCCAAGGAGAAGTCAAAGGAGAGAGTCTATACTATAGATTTTCACTGGCACCATATCACTACTATCTGAATCCCTTGCCACGAAATGAAAAAGCTTTTCATTTTGTTTCAATGGATTAAAGGCATAGCAATATTGTGAAAGTGACACTGTTATATTGGTGGAGTTGTCATTACATGTATGTTTCAGAATAAGAAATAATAGGTAAGCTTGGAAAGGGGTGTAGGACCCGTTGAATCTACATGATATAATAACTATTTTACATGGTGGACACATACCAGAGGTTTTAGGAGACGTTCCTATTTAACTACAATAAATAAGTGCTGGATGTGTGCTGATATTTCGTTAACTGATTCTTTTCTTTAGAGATGGAGAAAAGGAAAATGAGCACAATTTGAAGACGCTATCACCATGCATCTCTATGGACCCAATACTTCATTAAATGTAATGATGTTTGGTCACTGACTAAAATCACTAAATTGAATGTAAAGGATTACAGATAATTGTCATGAAAATGAGTTATATACTAGTATGAGCTATGACGGACACATTAAAGTTTCAGATAATTGTTCTTTCTCTGTAAAAATATATTTATAGAAATGATCACTTGCACACTTTATCTTGAAACATGTAGGAGGAAGTTGTGCTAAATGAAAACTATGGTGACTTAATGTGTAGCATGACATGTTGAGATAACAGGACACGATAATTGTTCTGTTACATATTTAGTTCTAAATATCTATATCTTGGATCCTTAGTAGGGAAAATCCAGCCGGGACAAAACTTAAACCAAAGACAGATTTTCACATGTTTGAAAGCAAGGAAGGAAGGTAGTGTAGAAATATGGGACAAGATGATAATATGGATGATATGATTTGATAATATTTTGATACATTTCTTTTAAGTATGAAAAAGAGAAATGAAAGGCCTTACCAACAAATTGAAAGGTAATACATAATATGATTGATATTGAAAGACAAAGGATAAAAACAAGCATTTTTTATATAAATATAATAATAACAGTGGGGTGGGTTTTTTTTTAAAGAGAAAGGAAAGAAAGAGATGAAAACAAAACAAAACAGGATTGCTTTCCAGTTGCTTTCAGGCAAAGACAGTTGAACTAACGTGAGAGACTCTTGTAAACAGATCAATAGAGATTGAGTGAGAGATAGAGATAGAAAGATGGATATATATATATATATATATATATATATATAGAAAGAGAGAGAGAGAGAGAGAGAGAGAGAGAGAGAGAGAGAGAGAGAGAGAGAGAGAGAGAGAGAGAGAGAGAGAGAGAGAGAGAGAGAGAGAGAGAGAGAGAGAGAGAGAGAAAGGGGAGGGGGGGGGGGAGGGGGGGGTACTAAAGGGTTCATGCCGATAAATCGTCTAACATGATGAAATGTAACTCATGAAAGTAAAAATTATTTATGTTGTGATCATATTGAGCTTAGCTTAGTTCTTCGAAATTTGCAATCAAATTGCTTTTTTCTCTTACACAATAAAGAATGAGGGTCAATCAATTTACAAAACGAAGTGCTCCTGTATTATCTTCTATTCATACCTCAACTGTAGCATTTATAATTCTCTACAAACTATAGATAGGTAAAACAACTAAAACTAAAAACCGCTGAACAGAAATATCTCACAGTTTGGAAGGAAAGAAGATTCCTGTTTTTTGTTGTTGATTTTTTTATTTGCAATTGTGAAAATAATAAAAAGGTGCCATAACCAAAAGCAAAATTGCACGCAACTTGACAGAGAGAAAGCGTTTTTTAGATGATTAACACGGTTAAGAACTCAAACTGCAAACAATTATTGTATTGCAGCGATGAGCCATATTTTGTTCTTTGTAGACCCATGAAATGGTAGCTCTCAGATGCTGTATATTGGTACCAGAATAACTAAATGGCTTTGAGGGGAGGTAACACAGATATACTAATAATCCAGCATCACGGCACAGTTTGTCAGAGAAACAGCGCAATGGACTATACGGCAAGATGAAAGCTGGGCTCTGGAATGACTGGAAAGGTAAAATGCTATTTATAGGCATCTGTTTAATCACTTATGTATTGAGATTTAGATTTAAAAGTGTGTTTGCAATTAATAAGCATTTCATCAGCAGCAAGAAAAACAAGAGAATGAATGTGTGCTTGTGCGACAAAGTACTTCTAAAAAGATTTTTTTAATGGTTATATCTTACAACTTATGTCTGTATTTTGATGTTTGTCTTTCATGTTTATTGGAGGGAACAAGTCCAGTCTTTCTACTGTGGCCAAAATAAAATACCCATTGTTTTCCCGTGATTTTTATCAAAATTGAAAAGGAATAGAGCCCTATTTTCATTACTTTCCTTGAGCATGGTCGTGTGTTGTCATCATAATAATATGTCTAAATCATATTATAAGCAAACCGAAAAATAATGTTGGTAGTTTTGTAAAATTATTGTGTAAACATTTTACAAAAAGTTTACATACATCGTATTTTAAAAACTTCATAAATTTTATTAAAAATTTTTTTAAAATAATTGCGAATTTCTAAACAAGAGCAGGCAGAAAAGATTATTTAAAGAAAAGCTACTCAGATAAACTGTGAAAGCCATCATTAGCAGGCGATGATCCCAAAACCATAAGGCAATTTAGAAAGGGAAGGGAAAAAAAGTATCATATAGCAGGTTTAATGTGTATCACTGAGCTGAAATCATTACATCGACTTTGTCTCTGGCCTCTGCCTCTGGTCTGGTATCATCTGCTGCTGGTAAAATGGAGTCGTCTGGCAGTTCACTGATTGACCCTGCAGCAAGACTCCCGAAGCTGAGATGTGACCTTGGTATACAATTTGTTTGACACCCATATCAGGAGTGGACAATCCAGAATGAGGATCAGTTCTGGATTGCCTTCCATAACGAACGGATTGGCGGGCATAAAAATCCTCTGTGAAAGGAGAATCTTCCTTGCTCTGACGGCAGCACGCAGAAAGATGTTCACAAGAAATTAAACCCATGATAGTACAAATTGTTTTTGGTTTTTGGTTTTTATAACAGCATAAAGAGGTCAAGGATTACGAAAAGAAAAATCCATTACAATAAATAAAATAGACATCCAATGATCAAAACAAAGTTTCAACAATAACCTATTGACCACAGTTGAAGCATCAATTATACAAAGCAACAACAACAAAAAACACAAAAAAAAAAAACAGAAACAAAGTATGGTACACAATACACCAAAGAAAAAAACCGGAAAAAAACACAGAAATTAAACATCCAACAGGCATGCTAAGCAATAGCTGTCATCGGAATTATACATCAAGTATTTAGCAGATCAACAAAAAGGAAACGTAAGAATGCATTTATGTTATGTTTTACTGCGACATGTGCCATGAAAACTAGCAAGCCCTGTTCTCTTAAAAGGTCAGTCTTTTAGGGGCTGGTTTTTCTTTTTCTTTTCGTTTTTTGTAAGAAGGGTGGGGGATGACGCGGGAAGGGGTGTTGTTCCCTTTGTATATTCATTTGCTCAAGTCTTTAACTTGCATGCTGAGGAATCTCCACATAAACTTTATTCAGTTCCTTCAGTTTGCCTTTACACTATTGTTACCTGACAGATTTAATTATTTTCAAATTCAGCACTTCTTCAATCATACGTATGTCTGTCATAAATCTTAAGCGACAAAATCAAACTCTTGTTAGAAAGCATGCCCAATTAACCCAAAAAAGTTTCGATAGCAAAACTAGCCAGGTCATTTAGAATTTCAGAGCTTTCCCTCAGAAGACTTAATATGTTTTAGGATACTGTACGCTTTTTTTTCTCTTTTCCTTTTTAGAAAGTTTTGTAAATTGACACCTTAAAAATTTTCATAGGGTCATGTAGGGAGGAAATGAAATCTACTTTAAATCAAATGTTTTTGTTATATAGCATTTACCTTTTTTAAGAAAGCATCATCTGCAACATACTTCAAGTCGTCATCTTCAAAAACATCTCCGATGCTATTGGCAGTGGAACGATCACGGCTAGTCTCCAAGAATGAATCACGTCCCAAGGTGGAGTAATCCCCAAAAAACACTGTCGTGATGTGACTTTTCACCAGATTCAGTCTAAGTACGATAGGTGTGAAAAGGATTCCAGCAACAATGACCACAACAATGAAAGCACAAGAAATGAAGACAGCCATGGCAGATTTATATCAAGCCTATCTAATGATGCAATGACAGCTGGTTTCAAATGAATTGTATAAAAGTAGGCAACACTTCTTTATGCTTTTTATAGGTAAAACCTTTTCCTCCAGCAAATCTTTGGAGAATTCTATTCAGCACTAGGTTGATGATACTTTTTATTAATTTTTATTCATTCAATTACCATTACGTTTATATCAAATGTTTCAGGGCTGGAAAACGATTCAAAGCCTTAAGCCTTACTTCTCCCACTTTTTGACAATAAAAGAGAGAAGAAAGAAAGATTCATTTAACATCTGCTATGCATTGCACCATATTGTAAAATCAAAACAAGTGGTAGTGGTAGAAATTCATGTATACATGAATACATACAAACTGTTAACAAAATATAATGTTGAAAACAACAATGACAACATTTACAATAATATAAGTAAACAAAGGGCATAAAAAATTGTATCATTGAAAGAAAAAAAAAGCACAATTCCATGACACAATTATGAAGTTGGATCACATTTTTCTTCAAGTGTCCTATTCTGTAGCAAGTCAGAAATATTAACAATTAAAGAGTATTGAATGGACAAAAAGAGGAAAACTCTTCTGAAAGGGGGACAATTTCAAAAAACTGCATTGGCTGTTTAACAAACTTGTCTGCAGATAGATATCCGTGATTCAGATTTATTGATTATGATAATGTTTGTATTTTGATTGGAAAAAGTGTAATTTGTTCCTATATCGTTTTGTTTAGATTGTTGTCTTGAATTTGGAAAGTAAGTTTGTATTCAACTAAGCCCGCAAGGCTTCATTTTAGAGAACAAATATATCTTGCGGTCAAAATGATAAGAAAAAAGCAATTATTCAAATATCTGTTAATGATACTGATAATGGAGGATGAAAATGATAATAATACTAACAAAAATAATAATAATAATAATAATAATAATAATAATAATAATAATAATAATGATAATAATAATAATAATAATAATAATAATAATAATAATAATAATAATAATAATAATATTAATAGTAATAATAATAATAATAATAATAATAACAACTCGTTGACGAAAATAAATAAGAAAACTGAATCAAAACTCAACATATACAAGGGAACTGATCATCTGAAAATGTGATGACAAAGACTGAAATTTGCCATGGTCAGTGGGGACAAAAAAGAGGTATTAAAATGAGTTTTTAAAAGCTATTGATTGGAAAGTTTTTTAAAAAGCTATTGAATAAATGTTGACATTTACGTAAAGGTGAGGAAAAGTGACCACCTCCAAATTTAGGAACAATACTTTTTTGCAAACATGACTTAATCCAACTTGTGGATTTCCCTTGTCATTCTCCTTCAAACAGCTTTTACAAGAAATTTTTTGAAAAATTTTTCTTAAAGTTTTCTTTACATTGCTATGCCACTATCTTCACACCCTAACATGCAACATCCATGCAGATTAAAAGATGCAGCAATACTGTAAATCTAGTTGATTAAATATTACAGATGATCATTTCAAGACGTTGAAAATTTCTGATTGTTTGGTTTCCTTTTTAATCTCTAACTTGTGACATAGTTTTATGAAGAAATGACGAAGGAAATAGAAAGGAGATGGATCAAATAAAGTCATAGCAAATTCTGCCATTACTCCATCTGATGTAAAATAGAAACAACGTCCATTTAAGAAGAATGTATAATCATTATATAATCTGCTGAAAGGCGAATGTATGTACATGACCAATTTTAGACTGGGATTTGATTGTCTGCTTCTTCATCAATATCCATTACATGCAATATGATCTTGGGCTTTGAGTAGGACATACCACTTTGTCCAGTCATTTAGGCTGTCAAGAGACATGCAATCGTATGACCATATTTAATAGCACCATCCATTTTTAACTTAACAAATCCATGTCAAAAGATGTATGCCTACATCAGGATTTGAAACTTTGACCTAGAGCTTCCAAAGCAAGCACTGCAACTCATGAGCACTTTCACATGTTTAGGGCTAAAATAAGCCTGACATTCATTAATGCCAGTCTAAGCCGTCACAGCTTCGTGTCATGGTGTAAGGATGTAGATGCCATCTTGTCTTGGGCTCTGTTTGCCACCCAGAATGCATCTCACTAAACCTAGACCCATGCATACATCCTTCTTGTCAAGTCAACTTAACAACAAGGATTCAGGGTGAAACTCCAGAGCATAAATAGGGACCTTTTAAGAAATCTTTTTTGTTAGAGATTTAGGAATTAAGCAGGCAGCCCAGAACAGAGTGCATTCACGGGCTGTCATCCATGGCCTATGCTCATCCCAGAGCTATGGGTCTAAGTAAGTATATGTAAGTTGAAGACATTAAATAACCTATGTTTTATATTGGTTATTCTTATGGTTTCCTTTGTTTGACTGGGACAGCGGTGTATTGACCAAAACCAATATTGCAATAAAGGAAAAGCAAGATGATAGATTTATAATGGTAAAGAAGATTAGTTGTGAAGGAGGAGGAGGGAATCACTCACAGTTCTATCAAATGCTTTCTGTTTTATTTTTCTCAACAAACTAATGTTTCTTTGCTTCAAACATTTTACTTAAAAGAAAAACAAATGGAAAAAATTAGTTCAAACTATGAAACTGAAGAAAATCAATAAGAAAACATGCTATGAGTATAAGAATGGAAATGCTTCAACAAGTGCTTTAATGATCACTTGATTCACCAAGAGTTTTCTTACATCTCAGGATATCGTTCCTTGTTAAAAGAAGTCACTCTATGTCAAATGACCTTTCTTCACAAAAGTTATTGTGATAACCAATTGTGTAGCATTTCAGTCAAACAATGTCCTCTCAAGGTACTGCCACAACTTAAAGCTCAGTAATAGTGATTTCTGTGATTTCTTTACAATACATTTTAGAAGCTTCAAAAATTATTCAGGTGTTTTCCTGTCATCTACCGATTTAATATCAGGGCTGGTAGTAAAAAAGAAAAGAAAAAAGGGCACATACAGAGCTCCAATGTTCTTTTTCCTTGATTAACATATTTCATATCTTATGGAAAAGGGAGGGTGCAAAAATGTTCTATATTATTGCTGACAACCAACAATAGCCATATCAAATTCAGATAAGACATTTTGCTTGAAAAGATGGCATTGGCTACTCTTAGGCGTGTGTGTGTATGTGTGTGTGCTTTGCATGTTTTCATTTTCTATAGTACAGATGCATTTCTTCTCCACTATTCCTTCTCGACTCATGGGTATGTGTGTGCATAGACTTAATTTTATTGCTTAGTTTGGTATGATTAAGTCTATGTGCTTAGAATTAAATATTACTTGGGTGCATCCATAAAAGGAAAAAAATTCAATGAAAGACCAAAAGGAAAAATAATAATTTTTCGACTTCTTTTTTCCACCTACTCACCCTTGTAGACAGATAATAAAAATTGTATGGGAAAGGGGCATTGGCCCAGTCTTCCAAAGAGGAGGAGGAGGAGCTACTTGATAAGTCTGGGCTTTGCTTTGCTACCCAATTCTTGATGGGCAAAACAAACAGACAGGGGGAATATGGTTTCAGCTTTTATCAAACATGTCAAACATTGGAGAAACAACTAGATAACCATATCAATATTTTACAAAGCCTAGAAGGAAAATAGTTTCTTCAATTTCCAGAGAGAGAATTTCCAAATACCAAGCACGGTACACCTTAAAAAGCATCTACATATACATAAGCAAAATTTTGCATTCCTTATTAACGATTTGTTTCTGCCCTCTGTTCATTGGGCGATGCCTCTTGTTTTATTTTTTTGTCGTTTGTTTTGGGGTTTGCTTTTACTTATCCCTTTGTTTTTGTGGGTTTTCTTCTCTCTTTTTTTTTTTAAAAATTAACATTGTTAGTTGATTACATGTGTTTGCCAACTGCAGTTCCTCTTCATGTAATATAAAGGAAAATTTACCTTGTCTTTGGGGACAAGGTATCACCTTGATAATAGCGCATCTCTTCTTCATAATCAGGTCCATTTTCCAGGTAGGATGGGTAATACAGTGTGGCTCCCATCTGGCTTAAGACTCTGCCTCGGTTGTCTTGGGCAGGATGACGCATTTGTGTGTCCTATGATTTTACCAAGTTAAGTAATTTTAGGGTCGTAGAAAGGAAAATCACACAGTGAATCGTACAGGCAGTTAATACAGGCTCAGTCGTGCAAATACCTTTGCAACAATAACAATAAAGGCAATGGTGAAGATATCAAAAATAATAAAAACAAGTGCCAACATTACTAAGGAAACAGGGAAAAGGGACAAATTACAAACTCCCCAAAGCACGAATGTAAAAAGAAAGAAAAAGAAAGCAACAATTAACATTTAAAACAAACCCAAAAACAATGTACACACATAAAAGCCCATATAACAAGCTGTTATGAGAAAAATAATGCATAAAATATCACAACAATTCTTTATGTATCATTCTTTCACCCATAATATAGAAAAGAAAAGAAAAGTAGGTATGAAAATGAGCCACTATTGTAGACTAGGTATCTGGAATATAAATGGACATCTTGCTTCCAACCAAAAATCACTCATAGCTAACTATGCAAACACCACAACTGATGAAATACACAAGGGTTGCAAACTCATACAAAATATGGCTTTAAAAAAAAATATATAATTAAAAATACACAAAACTAGAGAAAAACAGTAAATAAGAATAAGAAGATGACACTAAAACCAGTAAAGTTTGGCCTCAGCTTGGGTTGAGAAGTCTACAATTAACATCAAACATTTGTTTTTACAATTACCCTGACAACCAAGGTGCACACATATATAAAACAGTGTTGGCATCCTCTACAAACGTGATATGGAACATTTTAGTCATACGAACAACATTAATTAAATTGCTGTCATGAAAGAGTACATGAGACACGGAAGTGATCTTAATAAACTGTAGAGAGGGGTTTGTGCCTGACCAACTAGAGATCGACCCACGTCAAAGTTCATTATGTGCACATGTTTGAAATAAAACAAACATATTCTACGAACAGGAAAACACTTTCTCTCCAATCATTGATATCACAGTAAACGACAACTATAAACAAAAGAAGTTGCCACCTCAAATAATTCATGACTGACATTTGCGACAGTAAAACCAGAGTAAATGAAAACATAAATAACCATACAGAACACAGACCAGGCGAATGAGAAGTTCTATCACTTGTAAATAAAATACCTTGTCAAAAGACATGTCAAGAGGTGACGCACTGCCTCCCCGCTCCAAAGATATACTGTCCTCTCCTGAAAATGAACAAGTCTTACTTAAAACATTTGATAAAAGTAACTACACATGAACAAAATAGATAAAATTTTGATTTTATGTTTTATTTCAGCTCTCTAGTCTCCAAAACTGGAGGACAAATGTACATAATGTATGAAATATATAATAAAAACAGTCACAAAATATGTACCTGCTGATAACCTTTAATAGAAACCTATTTTAATGAATGAAAATTCATACAGGGTAAAAGAACAAGATTACATATTTCAGAGAACTTAAAGCAATGCAATTTAGAAATTATGTTAAATACAGCATAGAATGCTTTTAAGCAATAAACAGAAAATTAAGTAAGTGTTTCTGTAAGATAAAATCGAAGTGTTCAGCATTAATTAAGCGACTCATGAAGCAATTTTCAATACCAACAGATAATCTATGCATTTTAAGTGATACAAATAAAATCAAACAGTTAGGAAGAAGCAACGACATACAGGGTTAATTCAGCTTGCCACCATAGCTTTTCACAAACACAAATAAATCAACATGGCATAAGGGAAACACATTTGGGGGGGGGGAGTCAAAGCAAAAGCGGGTCAAAACTAAATTGCTAATAGTTTTACCCCATATATGTATGTGAGTTGGCTTCTAGGGCATTAATTTTTTTAATATTCTCTGCCAGCTTAGCATATAAACATCTTCTCTTAACCTAAGGCTGGGGTTAGTCCAGCACATATATATTTTTTAAATAATAATAAAAAGAGGAAAGAAATTGGGCCAAAGCAGACTCTATGCACAAAAGAAAGCTACTTTTGCATTAGGGGGGGGGTGTGTGTGTGTCCCTGGGAAGGTCATTTTTGCAAAAATGGGACAAATCTAGTGGATAGAGCAGTTTATTCCCGGCACAATGATATCATAAAAGAATCTCAGTATCGATTCTTTGAATTTATACAAATACAGGCCTATCTTTCAACACAGCTATTATACGATAAAGGCCAGAAATATTGTCTAAAGTACTGCAAGTTGCTCCTTTGAGGATCTATTGTGAATATTGCCTTAGTTCGCCTGGAAAGTACCGGACATATTCCACACACCTGATGTCAAAAGGCACCATCTCAAAGTGTGTAAAAAGGTGCTGGTGCACTTGAAATAGTGTCAATAAGAAGTAGTTGAGAGCCTCTAACGGTTTTATGATGTTTCAAAGTATTATCCTACTTTTTACTCAAGATTTTTGCAGGGATTGAGAACTGTTGAAAGGATTAACAACACAGAGATGTAAGGTAGTGCGTTAAGTAGTTTTCTGTGACAGTAGCATATTTCAGTGTCTCCCTGAAGACAAAAATACAACAGTCAAAAAGAAACATGTTTTCCAATTTCAATGATGAACTACAGAAACCGCACACAAAAATAAGGGCACAAAAAGCTGACCACTGTGTGAGTGCTTGTCTCATGAAAAATTGTAATGTTTTCATATCAAATGATACTCAGTTGGTCGACAACTAATGAAGAGGAACATGAAATAGAGACGAAAGGCCTGATAGAAGGACATCCAAAGAGAAGACAGAGAAATTTCTGGGCATCAGCAACAAGGAGACAAAAAAACAATAAATACTGCTTGTCACTGATGAAGGGTGTACAGCCCAAATATATCTGTCCTGTCCTGTCCCATTTTCTATTTGGTCTTTCATTTCTAGTTTATGTTCTCCTTCAATGTTTTCATAATGCCATTTATTTCCCAATTTGTATGATACTGTATCACTGATGTTCTGTATCCATTTATTTCCCAATTTGTATGATACTATATCACTGATGTTCTGATGTCAATTAATTTCCCAATTTGTATGATACTATACCACTGACGTTCTGATGTCAATTAATTTCCCAATTTGTATGATACTATATCACTGACGTTCTGATGTCAATTAATTTCCCAATTTGTATGATACTATATCACTAACGTTCTGATGTCAATTAATTTCCCAATTTGTATGATACTATATCACTAACGTTCTGATATCAATTAATTTCCAATTTGTATGATACTGTATCATTACGGTTGTGATGTCAATTAATTTCCCAATTTGTATGATACTATATCACTAACGTTCTGATGTCAATTAATTTCCCAATTTGTATGATACTATATCACTAACGGTTGTGATGTCAATTAATTTCCAAATTTGTATGATACTATATCACTACGGTTGTGATGTCAATTAATTTCCCAATTTGTATGATACTATATCACTAACGTTCTGATATCAAATTTCCCAATTTGTATGATACTATATCACTACGGTTGTGATGTCAATTAATTTCCCAATTTGTATGATACTATATCACTAACGTTCTGATATCAATTAATTTCCCAATTTGTATGACACTATATCACAACCATTCCAACGAAAACACGCCAAATTTCAATTTTTGTTGGGTTCGGGAGGAACATGATAAAAATATCAGGGTTGACCAAAATATAGACAATCATTTTTAAAGAATTAATTTACAAGTCTGTCCAATGCAACGCATTTAAGAATATTATTAACCTCTTCTGTAAAGCTTCGTCTGTGGCATAATGTATTTTAATCAGAACAATAGCAACAAAGGTATGTATATATATACACACATTACTTTTAATTTGAACCCTTCAAGGATATGCAGCAAAGGTGTTTGGTTGTTGAATTCGAAACATTTTGAATTTCTGCTATGATCTATAATCCAACTTTGCAGCTTTGAGTATGGAAATGGTAACAATATCTTTTTTATGCATTTGTTTTAAACTCACACTAACACTGCCTATAGTGTGGCATAGCATCCAAGGTTCAAATGAAACTTAGCCGCTAAATCTGGCTCTAGTTACAGTCTCTTCTTATTACTGAAATCTCTTTGTCTTTATTTAAATCAGTGTAGCATTTCACCAGAGGAAAATTATGAATGTTGCAGTGAATTGATTAAACATCCAAAGAGTGTTAAATGACTTTCTCCATACAATCCATGTCTGCAAGTGCAGTTAACATCATAGAGAAAAGCACATCACTTAAATGCAGACATTCTCACTAATATTGATACTGTTATTGCTCTTAAATCAAAATCAAGAAAACAATTAGATTCTGTTTTTGGACAAGATTTAGGAATGGTGGAGTTGTTATCAGTTTTCTGTGAGAAAAGAAAAATGATTCCACAGCCTTTTCTTTTTTACATATAATGTTTGATAATTTTGGACCGAACTTTCATTATTGTCAATGCGTTTTCTGAAACTTCAAATTGCAATTTTTCACGGGATGATTAGTATAAAAAAGCTTTATGTCATAAGAAAAGATCTTTTTTAAAACTGTCACAAGAAATTGTACAAATTATGAATTAACAAGAAAAGGTATAAAGTTGGGAAAAGAAAGAAGTTTCACAACTTTGTGTTAGAATGAGATGAAATGATAAAAAGTGGTTATAGGGTGCAAGAAACATCTCTCTTACTTGATCCACATAATAACAAAAAATAAAATTAACTACAGCCAATATTACGTAAATAAACAGACACACCCATATCTTTTTTCCTTTCAATTGATAAAAATAAGGTATTGGTATAACTGTATTAAATATTAGAATTATACCAAATTGATCTTTTGCAAGAAAATCGGGCTAAAATATAAATGGATTTATTGGAAGTATTTAGTGCTGATTACTTTGATAGTCAATCCCATGATCCAACTGTATTATTGAAACACTTAGAATAGAATTTTTTAAAACATGACAACCCAGATCCAGAAAGAATGAAACATCTAAGTAAATCTAAATCTCTACTTTACTGCAATAAGAAACAAAAAGAAAAGAGACTCTAAATGGCAAGATAAACACTGTCTCCTTATGCAACTACTTTTAGGCTGACAGATGTGCTATTCAGATTACGTTATTTTTCTCCTCAGAAAACTAAACAAGTGAATGTGAAGGTTGTAATAAAAGACTTACTACTTGCGAAACTACTTCGTTTATAATCTGGGGATTTAAGTGTAAAATGACCTACAACTGAAAAAGGTTTGTCAAATAAGGTAACATGTATTATCACAACCAACAGAAAAGCCTTGTAGAATAACCTGATAAGCTAAAGAATGTTGTTATACTGGTATTGATATTATCAAAGTAAGTGGAGTTATTTAAACTATTCCACCACTTTTCAGTATCAATTCCTTTTATCACCAAGAAATAATTAATCCATATACTTTAAGCATTGGTATCTGTTTCCATCACTGAAAAAAATCTAAAATGATATCTTGCAATACAACATATTACATGACGTGCACAACTTATCATGTGATCACAACATTTATTTACACAAAACTAACGGACAAGTTTAACGTAAAGGAACACAAAAATGCACATTAAGCAAATGAAAACAAAGATCATATCAGAAATGGTTAAAATGGGTAAGATTTTAAAAGTGAGATTTCAACTGAAAGGGCGAAAGCAAAGCAAAACGTAGTGAAGTCAATGAAGAGTAACATAAAGAAGGTATCCGTTGTTAGCATGAGGAACAACACATCATACACATGGGAAGGGTTGCTAGAATGTCAAACTTCAGTCATTGTCATATCAATAACACAAATAACAGATGCAGCAGAATCAATTTTGTACTCATTCCCAGGTATTGTAACTGAATACATCAAACAACACCAAACTGGGGGCATTATCCATGAGCCATTCATCACTGTAGAGATTACACTAATAGGCAAAATCCATGCACTTACGAGTCTGGATTTTTGGCCCTCGTAATAAGGCAAGTAGACATGTTGTTCAGTTAATGGTTTGCCGAAAATAGGAGACTGTGGTAAAAAGTCATCCGCTATTTTGCGGTACGCAGCAAAGATGAACAAAGAAGAAAGGAGAAGATAATTGAAATTTCTCTCAAAGATGAAAATTAAACTATGAGAACAAAAATAAGGCTTCAATCACACAAGGTGCTGGAAATTGATAGCAATATTCTGCACCCATATAAAAAGAATGACTGCAAAATGAAATATGAAAAGCAGGTGCTGACAGGAGATCCAACAAAAGAAATGTAATGACAGCCTAACAGTAAAGCACGCTTGCTTTGCCTTTGATCGCAAAGACCAAGAGAAAGTCAAGAGCTTGGATAAATTGTAGGTATTGTGGAGCAAATGTGTAAATTTTGCAGGACGTCAAATAGTTTCTTATGCAGTTCTACATATGGCTGCTGTACAGAAATTTCTGCCATTTTATATAAAATGGTTGGGCCTCAAGTTTAGCAAATTCTCTCTCTGGTTAATTCATCTCATAAATCTTTGTCATGAAGAAACGGTATGGAATCTTTAAAACATAAATGTTAAAAATCTGCAGCCTCCATCACCTGTCAATATCACAAAAGGGTTGCCCATGGCAGGAAAAAGCAAATAATATAATAACAAATAAAAAATTTTTAAGAAAAAAAAGAAAGCTCCCTCCCAAAAAAAGGATAATGGCTGATAGGAGAGAGACACTTCCCTCCCTATGATGCAAGGAGAAAGGGCGAGGACAAGCGTTATGACCGTAGAAACCATGTTATAAAGAGCATAAGTATGAGATATATGCTATACTGGTGAGCAAAGTACCTCTCCCCTTCCTTTTCCGATGTGGAGATCTGCTCCAATCCTCAGACAGGTAATGTCTTTCATAAGGTGACGGACTCAAGCTTGTGTTTCCTATGATAATTTAAAGCTTATGTCAATCTAACCAAAATGTGTAGAACTCTCTCTCTCTTTCTCTCTCTCTCTCTCTCTCTCTCAAAGAGTAAAAATTAGGTTTGGTCTCATGTTACTTCTCAAAACAACTCTTAATATATTTTTCTTTTGCATTACATATTCTACAAATTAAAAGCATATATGGTAATCCAAAGTAGAGTCCACAACTTTACTAGGCATTCGACATCATGTGAAAAACTGTGATTGCCTTCCATGATGACTTTACTTTTTGCCAAATCGGAATAAACCAAGCTACCCAGGACCATGAAAACTCTGCAGACTGGGAATCGGGTTTTGTATGGTAATCAGAGCTCTACTGACTGAGCTACTGGTACCATCCCAATATGAGTATAAGGGATCTGGAAGATAGGGTCAACATGAAGTATTTGATACCCTCTCACGATTGTGTGATGGTTCAAAGTATTATGTTATTATTTTATAAATTTATATGTGAAAATAACGGATAAAAATAATTTTAATGCGATTTTCTCAAAATGTTACTTTTTAACAGTGATATGCGATCTACCTTTTTTTTTTTATTGTCCGATTGCCACCATATTTAGCATATAACATCTATAACGCAAAATGAAATTTCTCCCAGTAGATTTTTTCAATCTGCAAATTTTTGCAAAACAAACTTTTTGGTGATTAAATTTGCCGTTTCAAAAAATGTATTTAATAAAACCCTTTTCATTTATCAAAAAAAGCTACTGGGTGCGGCTAGATATTCAACTGAATAACATGTGAGCAAAGCTATAGCCAAATTTGTTAATAATTGAAAAAGCCTATTTCAAATGAAGTTATTTTCGCAATGAAAATCCAAGATGGTGGCGTTCCCATGGCAACCATATGATTAAAAAAATTTTTTATATTTTTTCCAGCTCATCTAGACATGTCGAATATATTGGTAGTGGTTAAAATTGCCTATATCAAGTAATTAAAAAAAACCTGCTCAAGATCTTACAGCCCCCCCCCCCCCAAAAAAAAAAAAAAAAAAAAACGACACATGTATTCGCTGACACTATTCAGACATTATATCATTCTTTTTCATGAGTCCTGGTAACACTTAACAAGGGGGGGGGGGGGACTGAGAAGAGTGAGACATATGATGGAAAAATGAAACATAAAGTTTTAAGAGGCAATTGTAATGAGTTCCTTTTACTTTCCATTTTTTTTGGAAGTAGGGAGAAATGAAAGATAAAGTCATATCTTTTATTTTATGAAATTTCCCAAGTATCAATATAACAAAGATAGAGGAATAATTATTTCTAAAAAGTTAAGAAAAAGATAATTTTAAAGAGAGAGAGAGAGAGAGAGAGAGAGAGAGAGAGAGAGAGAGAGAGAGAGAGAGAGAGAGAGAGAGAGAGAGAGAGAGAGAGAGAGAGAGAGAGAGAGAGAGAGAGAGAGAGAGAGAAAGAGAGAGAGAGAGAGAGAGAGGGAGGGAGGGCGGGGAGAGGGAGGGAGAGGGAGAGAGAGAGGAGGGAGAGGGGGAGGGAGAGGGAGAGGGGAGGGGGAGGAGAGAGGGAGGGAGGGAGAGAGAGAGAGAGAGAGAGAGAGAGAGAGAGAGAGAGGATATATATATATATATATATATATATATATATAGAGAGAGAGAGAGAGAGAGAGAGAGAGAGAGAGAGAGAGAGAGAGAGAGAGAGAGAGAGAGAGAGAGAGACAGAGAGAGAGGACAGACAGAGAGACAGAGAGAGACAGACAGACAGACAGACAGACAGACAGACAGACAGACAGATAAGGCTGTCGGTTTTCTGAAGCTAATGCTGTGCTTCAAGATGGAACTCTAAAGAAGGATCCAAAAACACCTTTTCAATACCATTGCCAATTTCAGAAACTAAGAAGCCATCCAAAGAAAAGGAAACATGAAACAGAGATAAAGCTGAAATGGACAGAAATGGTGCCTGTAGTATTTTACCTCTAAACGAAGTGTCATGTCAACTGTCAAAAGCTAGGATAGAAGCCTGATGACTAGAATTAGAATGTCTCCTTTTGATGTATGGTGTTTATGTCCATCATTGGTTACATTTTCATGAAAAATCATCTCAAATTAAAGACAATCAATAATAGAGTAAATAAGAGTGGATGATTGATACTGACTTAAAGTAATTGTCAGCTAAGAGAATGAAAACAAGTAACTTGAATGAAATATCCTTCATGAATGAAGACTGAAATCTTTGATATATAAAAAAGAAAATAATCTCATTTATCTTTAAGACATAATTAATTACAGAAGATAAAAATACAACTGTTTCAAATTTACAGTGACATTCTAGTAAACAACATTGGTTTTCTTACTGCTCAACCATAATAATAATAATATAATAATAATAAAAATAATAATAATAATAATAATAATAATAATAATAATAATAATAACATATCATCAGAGAAAACAAAGAAAACAATAATATAATTGAGCACTATTTATGAGCTGCGTTTACCTCCTTCATCCTCTGAATCAGAAATAAAGGCCTCCTGCATTGTTTCTGGGGACACAACTTTGTACTTGTCCTCTGTGGTTGGTACAATAGCATGGACCTCTGTCACAGGTTTGAGTATTTCAACAACAGAGATGTAACCCAATTTCTGAGCAATAGCAAGTGGAGTTTGTCCATTCTGGGAAATTTAAATCAAAGAATCGCTTTATTTTTATATGAGAGAAAAGCATGACCAACGGTAGAGATGTACTTAAAGTACATTTTCAAAAAGACATAAGAATGTTTCATGAACAACGAGGATGAGCGAGTCTTTTGTTCTCTTTTCTGTTTACTGACTGGCAAAGTACTATGCTGGTATGAATATTAATTTTTGACAACTGACTAGCTCCTCCCTATGGGAAGTGAACTGTTTAACCCTTTTGCGGTGGCCATCTTGCTCTGTACGTTTAACTTCTGCACTGCAGTGGCATCCCGGCTTGTTTACATTAGTCTGACTTTCTGCCAGCTGATCTTCTCAAAAGAATGCAGATCGGTCTGCACTTTGCGTCACTACCTTCAGTTGGTCTTGTTTAGAACAATAGCATCCTTTATGTGACTAATTAGAGCTAACAAAACAAGGAGTGTATCACTTGGACGGCTTCTGTCGGCTTGAACAATGTGGCCCTGTATTGGACAAGCCGGTTGCTGTCGCTTTGAACTTTCAGCGGGGCATTAACGGGTGTTGATTTTTGTTGGTTTAAACGCTAAAGGGTTAAATAAAGGCCACAAGACTCACATTAGTGACAGCATTGGGTGAGGCCTGGTGCTTGAGTAGAAGAGAAACCACTTGAACATGTCCTTGCTGAGCGGCTTGATGTAAGGGAGTGTAGCCAACCTTTATGTAAAAAAACAAAACAAATAAGATTGTCATGGTAAACACAGAATACTAGCATTTCAGTTTTATTCCAAATCTTAACACTTAGCACTGTGTTCAAACTCCATGCACCAATTACAATTGGCCCTTAACTCCAAACCATATGCAACAATTACAATTGGCCCTAACTCCAAACCATATGCACCAATTACAATTGGCCCTAACTCCAAAACATATGCACCAATTACAATTGGCCCTAACTCCAAACCATATGCACCAATTACAATTGACCCTAACTCCAAACCCCATGCACCAATTACAATTGGCCCTAACTCCATCTTAGGTAAAAGGGTAACAGCACTATAAATTTAGTTTTCATTTCAATGTGTAATCTTTTATTCTTGCAGTGCTTAATGATACAATTAGGACAAATGTTTAAACAAAAAAACAGATGAGTTTTAAATCAAAAGGCACAAAGTCTATTTTATAAATGACTAGACTAAAAAATGATAATTAAAAGACACTTTAAAATTCATATCACAAATACTCCCCATTATTCCATGACTTTCATGAATGATATTAAATTCCTTTAGAGGAAGTTTGCCTTTCAGTTGTTAATAGGTTACTGCTGTTTAGTCTTCTTCTTTTTTTGCTTTTCTGTATGTGTATGTATGAGTGCCTGCCTGCTTGCATATACCCCCCCCCCTCTCTTTCTCTGTCTCTATCTCTGTGTTTGTCGCTCTCTCTCTCTCTCTCTTTCTCTCTCGACAATTCAATTATCATAAATATGAGATCATCGCTATAACCGACCTACCTTAGTCGTGGCGTTGACTGAAGCCTTGTGGTCAAGAAGAAATCGCACCATATTAATCTGTCCAAAGTGGCAAGCAGTGTGCAAAGGCGTGTAACCAGCTTTAGTGCAGGCATCAGTTTCAGATCCATATTTAACCAGAATTTCTGCCACTGGCACTTTATCCTCTTGGGCAGCCAAATGCATGGGAGTTAAGCCATTCTATAGAGGGGGTTTTAAAGAAATCAGTATATCAGTCCAACAAAATAAATCACACAGCACAAATAAGGAAGCCAATGTGATGATATAAGTGTAATCAACTTAATGCATACATATCTAAAAAGAAAATTTGTAACCCCTTTCAACATTAAAAAAAGGCTCGTATTTTTTATGGGTTTTGTTTTCTGTGAAAAACTTTAGATAGCTACTAAAAAATATGCACAAATGTTGTCAAATGGAGTTAAAATTTCTTTCTTTATTCTGGAGACAGTTGTTTTAAATCAAAACAGATTTCTAAATCTGAAATATTTGCAATAATTATAAATAAAGCAAAACACAATTAATTTCTTTACTCTTTCACCCATAAAAGACATTACATACCAAGGATGCATTCCTTACATCAATAATATTCTCTACCTGACATGACATACACTATATTCAGTGACTTACATGGGCAGCAGCATTGACATTGGCATCCTTTTGCAGCAGGAGAGAAACAATGTCAGTGTGACCCTCTTGGGCAGCCAGGTGAAGAGGAGTGAATCCATTCTTGGAATCAGCGTTGGGTTTGGCTCCATACTCCAGCAGCATGGTTGCAATGTCCATCTGGTTCTTCTTGGCAGCAATGTGCAAAGGAGTGTAGCCATTCTGTTGCAATGAATTTCATTGAATAGTCAACCAATTTACACCTGTCACACATATTGCCTAGACGTAAAGCATTATGTAATGTCTATGAAAACATTTTTATTGAAAACATTTTCATGCAAAGTTCACACTACTATTATAGTCCAAAATTCATGAAGATTCAGACAATGCGAACAGTTTTTAAATTCTTTAAAAAAATTAAGACTTGAGAGCTTAGCACAAGAACGAATGAAACTTTTACCTTTGCCGAAGCATGAGGATTTGCATTGTTCTCCAACAGCAGTTGAGCAACGTTGGCGTGGTTGTAGTGAGTAGCCACATGCAAGGGAGTCAGTCCATTTTTGCCTTGCACATCGGGGTTTGCATCTTTTTGCAGAAGCATCCGGGCCACCTTTATGTTACCGTACTTAGCAGCGATGTGCAGAGGGGTGAAACCTTCTGTAAATCAAAAATTTCAAAACAATTCAATGTTAAAGCAGATAATCACAAAATGTGCTATTTTATTCTATTTGGCTCTCAAGTGATTTAGAGATAGTTTTTACTTTCCCTTCAGAAATCTCACTGAGAGCAACTCTATGATGTCAACAAGAACGCATGTTGCCTATTCTTTTCTATATTTAGTTTGTTTTCATTCAGTTTGGATGTTTTCCAAACAAGGGAAAGGAAAAATGCATTTTGCAACTGCAGTCTGTGAAACAAAATTGTTCTTCGTGCCATGAAATTATGGCAACAAAGAATAAGATAGAAACAACAACTCTGCGTTTACAATAGATGCACCAAAGGTTTACATTCTCAGGGCTATAGCTACTGTTAAGCTGGTATAAGCGTATTCTGGGGAATCTGAGAAAACGGAGACCACTAGAATTGAACCTCATAGAGAAAATCTCTTTTCATGACCTTTAAAAAATAAATTTCGAAACAAGTTTGATCTCGAATTACATTTTTAAGAAGACTAAGAAAATTCTTTTTACAGAAAACATAAAAACCTATTTTAAAATACATAGGATAATCATAAACAGCTGTAATAAACCACAGAGGTTTCTTGAAACTTTGATAATTAAAATTTCTCAATAAAACTATCTGAGCGTGTTTCCTTGGAGAGATGTAAAAGTGATCTAGCTACGTAAGACTGACTGATGAAAATTTGGTCTTAAGGGGCGTCCGGGTGAGCTGTAACAGCGTTTAGTAGAGTCTTGGGCTCATAATACCCATTTTCCAAATCCACTCTAGAATGCTACTTCAACATCTTTAGAATCAAGTACATCAGTTGATTTTTTTATACAAGGCCTGAAAAGGTACTAATTCTATGGCCAATTTTAATATGGCTGTATCATTCTGAAGAAAGTTGAATTTTCAAACCCGTTTTTCTCAAAACCGATGTGATTTCTAGCATACAACATTTTTAAAATCTTAAAATCTCAGAAAGTATTCATGCCAGAGTGTTGAAATTTGGTACACAGCTAAACTAGTATTTGTTATTGGGAACTAGAGATTTTCACTGGTTTATTTTGATTTTCATATCTTTTGTGCACCTTTAAAATCAAAATATTACAAAATTTATCAATAGTTATTTTTTAATAAAATACTGATTTTTTTTAAGCACATTTAAAAACAGCTGAGATAAATTAAATATGTCTTACTCCTTATTTAAGGGTTTAAAGAATATGTCTGAAAAAGAATTTCATTGCTAGCCCATATACTTTTTGAGATTTTAAGATTTTAAATTTCGCATCAAAATTCAACATGGCCGCCGTTACCATGGCAACCGAATAATTTTTCCGAAATTTTTTTACATTTACATAGTAACTTAGATGCAAGCAACACATTGGCAGGAAAAAATTAGCCAAAAATGCATTAGGGGAAAAAAGTGAAAATTCAGCAGGACGCCCCTTAAAAGCAACTAAAAGTTTATAGTATATAGAACCTTTTTAAAAAAAAAAGAAACTTTCAGAAGAAAAGGAGCTTAAAGAATGTGGTTACTTACATGACATAAAAAACAAACAAACATATTTAATCAGTAAAATACACAGGGCAAAATAAATAAATATAATAGGCAATCGGGGGAGGGGGTGTTGACTACATGCCTTAGTTGTGACGTTATGCTGTGCCTCATGTTCCAACAAGACCTGAGCCACTTCCTCATGGCCTTCCTTGGCTGCAATGTGCAGGGGGTGTACTTGTCCTTGGTGGTGGCATCCACGGTGGCGCCGTGTTGCAAGAGAAGCACCACATTGTCTACATTGCCCAGCCTGGCAGCAATGTGGAGGGGAGTTTGTTGTTCCTGTGAACGCAACGTTTGGAAGCTTTAGATGAATGGCATATCCTCACATTTTCATTTCATCAGTATTTACCCTGTTCACCCTTTCATTCTTATGACAATCAGTGGTTATAGAACCATCTTGGAGTTAATTCGAGTACATTAAGTAAATTAAAACCAATAAACAAATTTAAAAAATAAGGCGATACAACTCGATAACTTTGAGTTAATGATGACATGAGTTATGGACTCTATTCAATACAATATTATTATCAGTCCTTTATGAGTTCAAACAGACAATCTGTTACAAAGGTAAAAAGGTAGCAGGCAATGACTCTAGATCTAGATGTTGAGTAGACAATCTAGTAACACCAAGGCTCGATTAATAATTACAACAAGACTATATATTATCAGGGTGTCCAGCAAAAAGTCAACTTAAAATTTCCTACATCAACAGAAAACCCTACCAAAGAAATGAAACACTCTCCCGACCCCTGAAACGGAGAACAGCGTAAATATTTCCAATTTCAATGCACTGTTGCCAATTAAAATTGTAAGTGAATGGCTTCCTAGTGTATCTCAATGGAATGAAAAGTAATCACACATTTCTTTGGGGGGGGGGGAGGGAGGGGGGGAGGAGGGGGGGGGGGGGTTCTATCTATCATACAGTGGATAGAGCAGTTCATTTCCGTCATAATGGTATCATAAAAGAAGCTCAGTATTGATTCTTTGAATTTATACAAATTTTTTAGAAACAATACAGATCTATCTTTCAACACAGCTATTATACGCTAAAGGCCAGAAATATTATTTAAAGTACTGTAAGTTCGTACTCATTTTCATCGTCACAATACACGCTATCCAAAACAAACTTATTTGAGGATCTATTATTAATATTGCCTTAGATCGGCCGGAAGATACTGAACATATTCTGTGCACCTATTATCAAAAGGCACCATCTCAAAATGAGTAAAAAGGTGCTGGTGCACTTGAAACAGTGTTAATAAGAAGTAGTTGAGAGCCTGTCAAGGTTTTATGATGTTTCAAAGTATTATCCTACTCTTTTCTTAGCTTTATGGAAGAAAAATGTATTCAAATACCAGAAAATAAGAGAAAAATACGGTTTTCTCAAAAAGTCCTTTTTGTTCATTATTTCCTATCTACTTTTTTATTTTTCTACATATCTTCATAAAATTTGGTATGGATGATGAGTAGGGGGAAACAAAGAAATGATCAGATGCTTTTTGATATGTATTATAATTTTGGAAAAATTGAATTGTTTGTACAATATCTTTGTATATTTTTGGTTGTTCTAATATGCTATTTTCAAAAATTCATAAAATCAAAACTTACAAAGGAAATAAAAATCTAATCTGATCAAATTTAGATATTGTATAAAATACCAAGTTTGAAAGAAATTTGTTGAAAAATGAAAAAGCCTATCGATATTGAAGTTGGTGAATTTTGGGGGCAAAATCCAAGATGGCCACCGTTTCCATGGCAACCGGAAGTGTCAGGAAAAAAACGACACATTTCAACTCAGTGCACCATGCCCATTACACCTATATATAAGTTAAATTGATAGGATCAAACGGGAACATTTTCACTCCAGGATCCGCTCACCCCCTTAACGGTTCATTTTGGATTAATAAATTATTTCAGCATTTCTGACATTTCTAAAAAAAATTCCCTGATAGCTGCAAACTGTGCAAAAATGACAAAATAAAATACAGATACAATTTTTTACTCTCTCTAAAATCGAAAAATAAATCAGACATAAGAGTGACACAAACAACTGAATATATGGACTTATTAAATACATTATTATAGTCTATACACACACAAAAATATGTATCAGTCTATGGAGAAGAAAGTAAAGTTTAGAAGACCTTTTCTAGTACTTATGACTCTGACCATTGTAAATCTTACTCTGTTCTACTTTCAATCACCCCCTCCCCAAGGATCAAAAACTTAAAAACCTACCCTTCTTACACACACACACGTGCGCGATTGCACTTAAAATATGCACAACATTTCTGTCTGTCCATCTGATATAGATGCTATTAAAACTTTTAAAATAGTATTGAAAACTTTGTGTGACTTTGTGAAATCCAATACTTATTCCCCGGGCATACTTTGCAATTTTAAAGAAAATATCGGAATCGTTCAGTTTCAACATGAAAGAATCGTTCGTTTTCAAGTATTTCCTTGATGTATGGGAACCCTGGTTTTACTACCTGAGCCCCCATTTCCTACTAATTATCCTACCCAAGATGTCAATTTCCGACCATTTCTGACCTGAGTATAAAAATCCGACATATTTCCGACCTTGCTGGACACCCTGATTATACTATACTCATAGTCAACAATCACTCAATGGGATAAAGCAAATTCACAAATGCTGGCATAAAAAAGACTTGGATCAAGCACTAAATTTCTAGTTCTCTCTCTTTGTATCGTGGAAAATGTATAGTCGAAAACTAAAATATTTCTAGAACAGAAATTTTCACACCATTCTAAACATTTCGAGACAGTTCTACAAAATTCTCTCCCTTCTTAGATATAAACAAATCGATATTAGGGGAATCCCTTTAAAAGTGTAAGTAAGTATGTTACACAGTCCAAACTTTCTAAACAACATTACATCAATAGTATCATATAAATGCCATGAATAAGTGGTGGTCGTGGTTATCAAAGTATAGTAACAAGTAAATAAATGAATACCGAAACAAAAAAAAACAAACTCCAGAGAAAAGAGTTTGCAACCAATCACAAGGTAAAGAAATCCCTGAATAAGTTTGTCTCTCTAACAATCAATTAAAGTGATACTGGGCTTTAGAAGAAAAATAAAATGCCCTTTACCCTTGCTTTGGCATCCACGGTAGCTCCATTTCGCAACAGTATCCTGATGATGTCAGACTGGTTTGCTCTAGCTGCCAGATGCAGTGAAGTTTCTCCTCTCACAGTCGGTGTGTTGGGATTCGCATTGTGCTGAATCAGGTAAATAACAATATTCATATGGCCCATGAAAGAAGCCACATGGAGGGGTGTCAGGCCAGACTGTAAGAAACAGAAGTTCATAATGTGTTGTAATGGATATATTGCAGAAAAACATCATTTTTTATCAGTGGATCAGATGACATATTTTTGTTTCACTTCACTGAAATAAAACATGGAAAACTTGTCTTAGATTATTGTACGCAATCCTGAGAAACAAAATATGTAGGGAAAAACTGGATCTGATGATAAAGATAATTGTAAAGGGATAAGTTTTATTTCTTAAATCATCTTGGAGGCATACACAAATCTGTCACGCTATCATTGGCATCTAGATGCTACAAAGTCACTGTGGTATCGTATCATCATGAGAGTAAAAATTAGGGTCATCTTCATTGATACCATAAAACTCTGCATACCAATGGGATATCAAAAAGAAAAGAAAGGCACATATGATGCTAACTGTTGTTCAAAAACATTGGGAATCTTAAGAATTTTGGCCAGTAGCTTATTTCATCTTTCAGCTTGGTCAACAGCTCTATTCTGTATAAATTTGAGACAGATCATAGAAATAGTACACCCTATGATAAATCTATACATTTTCTAAACTTTCTCTCCTTCTCTTACCTCTGTCTTGCTTTCAATTGACGCACCATATTTCAAAAGAAGTTCCACAACTTTGATGCGATTTTTCTTGCAGGCAATATGCAGAGGGGTGAAACCATTCTATAGACGACAATATAAGAATAAGATAAGATAAGATAAAATCTTATTGTCCAGAAGGCACATATCTATGATGTTATAGCATATTCATTTTTCATTCTCTCAAGACAATCATTTCTATCTCCCTTTCAAGAGTGACATTTCAATGTATAACTACATGAGTCTTTCATAAAAGTTTAAGTTTTCATGAACGTTTATGTAAATATATCTTTTTTTCAAATTTCAGTCTCTTTTACATGAACATGAAAAGCGTTTGCATTTACCAAAGCTCTGGCATTAGGTTCACACTTGCGGTCAAGCAAAAGTTTGGCTGTCTTGACATTTCCACAATGAGCAGCCACATGGAGAGGAGTCAAATAGTCCACCGTCACTTCATTCAAAGAGGCCTTGTGGTAGAGTAGAAGGCGGGCACAATCCTCATGGTCTCCTTGGGCTGCCATGTGCAGTGGCGTCAGTCCGTTCTGGGAAAAGATTTAAAATATGACATATTGACAAAAGATTTGAGGAAAGCAAGATTTATTGCAGTGTCTATCTTCCGTGATCTCCATCAAGGTTGTTTTGCAGGTTTTCTTTTTAAACAAGACTTTTTTTAAAGATTGAAATTTGTCTTTAAAAAGAAAAAAGAGACGCAAGACAAATCAAAGACAGCAAATTAGTTTTAAATGAAATATTTAACAATCCCCATTTTTAGGTTGTGGAGGCAAGTTGATTTATATGTCAAATTTGTGAACAACCAAAGTCGCTATAATTCTTGAAAGAACATGACGACATTCTTATCATAAACTAAGGAAGGACAAAAATATTCCAGGAACCCAAGCAATGATTACCTTTTTCAAACAAGAAGAAACAAAACGTAAAGACAGACAAAAGACATTGATCGTCAAAGCACTAAGAGATACGACCTGAAAAGAATTTAAAACATGGCCACACTCAAATTAAAGACCATTTCAGACCAAGCAGAACTTATATCAGGAAGCAGAACAGAATGAAGGTACATCACCAGGACAATCTATAAAGTAATCCGGGTCAAAAAGTCCAACGACTAGTCTATGCAAAGGTTATAGGTCATAAGTGAAGTTGTGACCAACCTTTGTCTTTGCAGAGTGGGGTGCACCTAATTCCAGCAAGACATCTACCACAGGGTCATGTCCACTTCTAGCAGCACAGTGCAAAGGTGTCAATCCATCCTGTAAGAAAAGATCAAGTGTGCATCTTGTAAGTACACGAAATTTAAAAATGAGCAATAAACATACAAAATTTGCAAAATCTGTGATATAATTATCATTCCAAATAAACGTAATGAACATAAAAGTGCAACTTATTTAATCCCTCTCTCTCTTCTCTTTACCCGAGTTTTCTCATCAATGGCAGCATTGTTGTCCATCAACAGGTTCACCATGTTACGCTTTCCCCATCGTGAGGCAACATGCAATGGTGTGATGTTGTTCTGCATTGGGGAAAAGAAAGGACATATCTTGAAATCATACATTAAAATGACATAGGAAGTTAGGTTGTTTCATTACAAATTACTCCGCCCACCATATGCAATAATCTCAGGGTGAATTAACAGGAAACAGCCAGATAAAAGGCAAGTGAAAGTGTGAAAGAAAAGACGTAGGATCTACTGGCAGCACCCTCCACCTGCCCACAACAGAAGAAGACGATAAGCAGGAGAAGGAGGATGGTTAGGAGAGGGATTAGGAGAAGAAAAAGAAGGGAAGAAGGATGGAAAAAGGTTTATTTGCTTGTTTATTTGATTGGAATTTATCCCGTCCACCACATGTGGCGATCTCAGGGTGAATTAAGAAGAGTCAGCCTGAAAAAAAGGATAACTTGAAGAGTGAAAGAAAAGGATCAACTAGCAGCCCCTGTCAACCGCCCGGCATGGAAAGAGGAGAGTCAAGAAAATAAAGAAGAGAAGATTGCGTCACTGACACTTAATCTCATCCACAATATGTGTAGCAATCTCATAATGAATGAATGGGGAGACAAATATGAATGAATGAAAGAAAAGAAGTAGCATCTACCAGTAGTCATAACAAAAAACTAAGGAGGAGAGGAAGGAAAAGAAGAAAAACAAGGACAAATAGAATGAAAATGATAAGATGATAGACCATGAACACTTACTTTTGCCTTGAAATTCACATCCGCCCCCGTGATGAATTAGCAGGTTGGCTACATTGGTGTTACCGTAGTGGGCAGCGATATGCAGTGGTGTAAAGCCACTCTGAGAGAGAGAGAAATAAACAAATCAATTAGTTGCTCTCCTTTGCCCTCCAAGTATATATTGTTAGCTGTTATATTTACAATATACACAAAGAATAAGTCATCACTCAAAAAGGCATTTTGTAAACAGACAAGAAATGATCTGTGATAACAATAATTGAGAATACCCATGATGCGTATTCATTAAATTGACAGCGAACATTTTAAAAAAAGAGTGTAAATAAACACATATTTGACTTATAACACTTCAGATGCTCGATAATGAACTAATTAAAAAAAGAATGATATAAATGCAAAGAAAACAAAAACAATGCTAATAACTAAGGAAACCAACACACAAAATCAAAAAGGGACAAGTTAGAACAAGTTCAAAGCTACAATTACCTAGAAGTAATGATTAACTCAGAGGAAAACTTAGAGAAGAAAACAACCAGAGAATCCAAAGGGCTTATTTCTTTCTTTATCAGCTTCCATTCTACCTTCCGGTGTATGGGTTTAGATGTCCAAAATGATGTTTCTCCAGGCTGCTCTGTCCTGACATTTTCTGTTTCCTTCCGTGTAAGATAAAGTTCATTGGTTTAATGCCTCTTTTATATCTTCTTCCCACTTTCTCTGAAGTCTCCTTTTGGTCTTTTACCTTGGGCTTTAGAAATGTATACTGATTTAGCTATTCTATTGTCATTCATTCTGTTTACATGCCCAAACCACTCAATTGATTTATTTCTATCTTAGTTTTTATGCTATCTGCTTTGGTTTGATCTCTTATTGTTGTGTTTCTGATTTTGTCTCTTTTAGTTTTCCCTACTACTCTTCATAGATATTTCATTTCATCTGCTTGTACTTTACTGTATTCCCTACAATCTAAGGTCCAGGTTCCACTGCCATAGAATAGAGAAGAACAATAAACAGTATTGTATACTGCCATTTTGGTTTTTGTAAACAATTCTTGTTTACCTATAAATGCCTTTCCTAGATGGTTATATATTGTCATTGCGTTTTTGAATTATCTGGCTGATTTCTTCTCTTAGTTTTCCCTCTAAGTTAATCAGGTAATTGTAGCTTTGAACTTGTTCTAAATTCTCCTTGCCTAATTTAAGATTTTTGTGTGTTAGTTTCCCTTGTTACTAGCATTGTTCTGGTTTTCTTTGCATTTACTCTCATTCCTCTTTTATTTAATTCCTTATTCATCATATTGATATTCGACTAAAGACTTTGGTTACCCAAGACCAGTCTGCAAGGCAGCTGGTTATTTTCTGACAGGGTTAACTCCCTAAGCCTTTGGTCAACCAAGACCGGTCTACAAGGCAGCAGGTTATTCAGTCAGGGTTAACTCCTTCGCTTTTGGTAAGGCAAGACCAGCCTGCAAGTCAGCAGGAGACTCTTGGAGGGGGGAGGAGGGAGGGGGGGGCGCTAATCCCCGTAAAGGTGCTTACATGTCCAGTGCTCGGAATCCAAAAGGCAATGACATTATATAACCATCTAGGAAAGGCATTTATAGGTAAGCAAGAATTGTCAACAAAAAACAAAATGGCAGTATACAACACAATTTATTGTCCTACTCTCCTTTATGGCAATGAAACCTTGACCTTAGACAGTAGTGAATGCAGTAGAGTACGAGCAGCTGAAATGAAACGTCTAAGGAGAGTAGAAGGGAAAACTAAAAGAGACCCAAATCATAAACACAACAATAAGAGATCAAACCAAAGCGGATGGCATAAAAACTAAGATAGAAATAAAACAACTCAGATGGTTCGGGCTTGTAAACAAAATGAGAATAGCTAAATCAGTACATAATGCTGAAACCCAAGGTACAAGACAAAAAGGCAAACCTTAGAGAAAGTGGTAAGAAGATATAAAAAAAAGGCATTACGGCAAAGAAATTTAACTTTCACCAAAGGAATCAGAAAATATCAGGATATGGCAGCCTGGAGAGAGAGCATTTCGTGCATCGAAAGGTAGAATGGTCCTGATAAGGAAAGAAAGGAAAGGAAGGAACCTCTTGGTGTTCATGTGGGCCTTGTAGTCTGTGATTAAGCTACCTGACTTGAGATTAAATTCTGGTAATGCTAGGTCTGATGTTGTGTTCCTTTGGAAATATACTTAACACACAATACTCCCTCTACCCAGGTGCAAATGTATATCAGAATCAGTTAGAGGATAAAACCTGTGACTTGTTTTGGTTTAGACCCTGTCTAGGGTGCAATGTATTACCACCTGTTCTACTGGATGCTATAGAAAATGGAATACGCTCTGACCTGTGACTTGTTTTGGTTTAGACCCTGTCTAGGGTGCAATGTATTACCACCTGTTCTACTGGATGCTATAGAAAATGGAATACGCTCTGACTTTATGAGGCCAAAGACCCTTGAAGGAACTTTATTGGTGGATTTGAGTCATGAAATGAAATCAACCCTATCCAAGATATTCATAAATCTCAGCAAATAAGAGGAAAACAACAAGAGTTTTACAGCTGTAAAAGAATGACAGGAAAGAAGTAGGATCTACCAGCCAGCCAGACAACCTCTCCTCTCCTCTTGCACCTTATTGTATGGAGAGAGGTCAATACGTACAATACAGACAATAAAATGACCACTTAAAAATGATAATACAATTTAAGGTCCTTAGATTAGCTAAACTACCCGAAATACCCCATGTACCATTAGACTGGTTTGGTGGGTGTTGGCATGAATTGCCTGATAAAAGTTCAAACGACTATCAACGTTTCTATCAAAGCCATCAATATCAAAAGCAAAAACAACAAAAAACAATAAGTGCGGTTCTGTTTCACATAAAATAGGACTTTTAAAAGTACATTTAAAGTTCAACAGCCTTGGAGGATAGGAGTCCAAAAGCAGTGCAAAGCAACCCATGCCGATATTAAAATTAAATAGGATATTACAATTTCAAACAGCTCCAGGGGATGGTAAAGAACTTCTATTTTAACATCAAATTTTGCGATGGAAGTTTATCATTTTCATTAATCAACTAAATGACAAAGCACAACAGGTAAGGGTTGAATGAAAATAAAAAGGCAGAGTTTTTGTAGATGATACAATGTAGAATGTAATCAGTACATCTTTGAAAATGTACAAATCAATTTGACCTATTAAAAAAAAACCCACATAAATAAAATGAATCAAGATAAAGCAAAACCATCAAAAACACAGTCTTCATAGTGAAAGACAAAAATACTGAGGAGTTCAAATACACAGATTTCGTAAAAGGCTGCTACATAGCCGCAAATATTTCATGGTCACCTTAGTTCAGTCAATCTTTCAGTGGATCAGTAGTTCAGTCAATTTCTCAGTGGATCAGTGAGTGCCCTATGAACAAATGGTGTCCGAGTGCCCTATCTACAAATCCTGTCTACTGTCTGTGGATCAGTGAGTCCCCTATCTACAAATGGTGTCTGGGTGCCCCGTCTACACATGTTGTCTATGATAAATCTTCAGTGGATCAGTGAGTGCTCTATCTACAAATACTGTTGGAGTGCCCTATCTATAAATGCTGTCCGGGTGCCCTATCTACAAATGCTATCTGAGTGCCCTATCTACAAATGCTGTCTGCTGTCAGTGAATCAGTGAGCCCCCATCTACAAATGCTGTCTACTGTCAGTGGATCAGTGAGTGCCCTATCTACAAATGCTGTCAACTGTCAATGGATTAATGAGTCCCCTATCTACAAATGCAGTCTATGGTCAATTTTTCAGTGGATCAGTGAGTCCCCTATTTACAAATGCTGTCTCTGATAAATCTTTCAGTGGCTCAGTGTGTGCCTTATCTACAAATGCTGTGTATGGTAAATATTTTAGTGGATCAGTGAGTGTCCCATTCACAAATGCTGTTGAAGTGCCCTATTTCCAAATGCTATCCGAGTGCCCTAGTGCCCTATCTACAAATGCTGTTTGAGTGCCCTATCTACAAATGCTGTCTACTGTCCATAGATCAGTGAGTTCCCTATCTACACATGCAGTCTATGGTCAAGTTTTCAGTGGATCAGTGAGTGCCCTATCTAGTCTATGGTCAAGTTTTCAGTGGATCAGTGAGTGCCCTATCTACAAATGATGTCTACGGTCAATCTCTCAGTGGATCAGTGAGTGTCCTATCTAAAATTGGTATCTCTGGTCGATTATCTACAAATAGTGTCTAAAGTCAATGTCTCAGAGGATCAGTGTGTACCCTATCAACAACTGCTGCCTATTATCAATCTCTCTCAGATGATCAATGAGTGCCCCATCTTCAAATGGATCTATATTCCATCTCTTTTCCCTTGACCTTCTCATAAAGATCATTTCTAATTACTAGCTGACTTGAGCCACATGACACAAAAATCCAAACTTGCATTTTTAGTCTTAAAATTCAATTCCATCATCCATATATACTCTTCGGCTCTTCCAATTTATAAGGAGAATAACGGAAAATGAAAGCCATAGTGTCAGCATGCTGCAGGTAGACAGGGTCAATGCAAAGCAATATGCACTTTGTTTTTATCTAAAGATGTGAATGCCTATCATATGCAGGCTTCCTGTCAATACACGCACTCTTATTGATATCAATTACAACAGATGAGCACACTTTATGCAAGGTGTCATAGATTTTTTAACATTGACAGATGCACATTATGGCCAATGGGCTCCATACTCATCCGCGTCATATTTGGTCAAGACTAGGAGAAATTGTATAAAACCTGGTGTCTTATTGCACACATTTGGATTAAGATCTAAAGTTGGCAGCATGCACAAGATGACTACGTTTCGCTGTATAGATGTGACCAATCTTTATCAGTGAAATTATAAAGACATTTAGATCATTCTAAATCTCCTGGTGAAACTATATTAATCACTCATGATACCTAAATTGTGTAGCCATTTTGATCCAAATGAATATGAATTTCTTTCCACCTTTCTTTAAAATCCTTACAAAAGGTTTTCGAAAATATACACAGGAAAAAGACTTAAAATGGCAAAGGAACAAAAAGGATAGAAAAGCAAACACACATCATCCCAATGTAAACAAACCTTGGTTGTGTCATTGACGAGTCCTCCTATTTTAAGCATGAACATAGGCAAGAAAGTATGAAAAGACTTATGTTAGGGAGTACATCAAAACTGAGCATAATATTTATCAAATAAGCAAGGCCTACCTTGGTAACGTGATGAATGTTTCCTTATTTATGGAAATAGTTGTCAGAAACAAAGGGTAAATTAAGAACCAAGGGTAGCCACTGCTGGTTGTACTTCAGAACAGAGCTTAGGAGTGGTCGTAATCCCTTTCATTATACACACATAATTCAAATGCTCAAGACATCAGTCAAACGCAATTTAAATCTCTGTTCAGTGACAGTCACATTTACATCAAAGACCTTTTGAACATCTATACCCAACTAAGATAAATGATGATAAAACTCTCTTAGTAAAACCTAAAATGACTCGCAAAATCGGTGAACAATCTTTTGAATTTTCAGCTCCCCCTGTCTGGAACTCTCTTCCCCTATAGATTAGGTGTGCTAGTTCACTAACGGCTTTCAAATTAGACTCAAATTCCATCTTTTTACACCGTAAGGCATTTGATTATGACTATGTTTTATCCTATTATATACATATATTATATATCATTATTACTATGTTGTTCTGCTGCCATTGTAAAGCGCTTAGAGCCTGTTTTCTACGGGTGCTATATAAGTGCCATTTATGATTATTATTATTCCTGGCGATTGTTTCCATGAAATTAGAATTAATCATCACTTTACCAAGGTAAGCCTCGCTTGTTTAGTTAATTTTATCTCAACAACTGTCAGGCTTTCTGGAGTAATTTGAAATTTCAAATAACGACTCATTAAAGCACTCACCATGAAAATTTACTCAGGCAGCTTTGAGTGATTCATTAGCATATTTTGAACAATGAAACATGACTGACCAAAGATATGAAACTGTTAATATGAATTAAATCTTTCGATATTCACAATTTTACTACTTGAAAAATTCTTGATTGCATTCAAACTCCTTTGGACAGCTGACCCAAAGAGAATAAATTAATTGATTTTTATTCTATTAGGAGATTATGCAATAGTATACTATATTCAAACAAGAGGACTTTTCACAGGTTGCATTATATATAGTGATGATCAGCTTTTCACTCAGTACTGGCAGACTTATTGCTCTAGTATGGCATCGGTTAGGCTGTCAGACTTGGGATAATGAGGTCACAGGTTCAAATCCTAGCAAAGCTAGGTTTGAGACCCAGGGTACAAGCCTTAGCTTGGGAGTAAAAATCTGTGTCAGACTAGTGTCCTGTCCTTGGCGTGATTATTATCACCTGTTCTGCTTGACGCTATAGAAATCCGGATAAGCTCCGACTCTGTGGACCCTAATGGCCTTGAAGGATCTTTAATTACTGAACTTTATTGCACTAGCTGATGAACGGACTAAAATTACTAAGGTCTGGGGGGAAAAGTACCTAAATAATATCAAAAACTCTGTTTGTGTCTTTACATGACACCACAACGTCTGTAGGAAAGTTACCTTTGTCTGGACTTCTGCACTGTTCTGCTCATTCTGTAAAAGCAAAGCAGCTGACTTGACGTCATCCTTCTTGGCTGCAATATGGAGAGCAGGCAGGCGAACTTTACCCTTTGCATCATGCTCCAAAAGCACAGACACCACTTTCGTGCTCTTGCTGCAATGCCACGGCCAAAGGCGTAAACCCATCCTTCAAATATATAGATAACAGGAAGGAAAAGCCATCAAAGATCTACTAAATTGTAAAGAATTTTCTTCAAACACATACCCTCCATAATTGTGCACACATTAGCAATATTGAGGATACATATGATGAACAATAATGAAGGAGGTCCAGTTTTCCCGTAGTCTCATTATTTGCAAAAACCATAACCTCATTGTTAAATCAACTAAGGTGAAGGTTTAAGTAAATCTCTTATTAACTCGTGGTCTCATCAGTGATTTGAAGTTCCCGCCTTATTCCAGTCATCAAATTTGGAATATTGAAAGTGAACGAAACCAAATAATGAAGCAGAGCTTTAATTGGCGTACATTTTAGACAAATATTTCATGATGATGAAAATGATATTGAATACAAAATGGATTTACCTCTGTAGAGAGTCCCTGGTTAGCTCCACTGGCAAGCAGGTATTTTACAACTTCCACCTTCCCTTCTTGGGATGCCATGTACAAAGGAGTGAATCCAGCCTACAGTTAAAATATAAAAATAAGGGAGAGAAAATGAAGGTGGGGAATCATTCTGGCTTGATCTTAATTGATTTGATTCAATGAAGTGAAAATAATATACATTTTATCCAAAAATCAAGCTCAGGAGTAATTTCTTTCTTACATAATATGTAATGAATAGAAGTCTCTTTGCTAACACATCAAGCACCTGTGTCGTCCTGATTACAAATTCACAACACTACCAATTGCACCAATCACAACACATCTAAACAAAAAGCCATATTGTCAGTGAAACTGTCTAAACACGCAAGTCCGTATGATGTAATTTTTCAGGAGAAGTAAAAACCTTAATAAATGATCAAATAGGGCTGCTATCACTACTTTATGCTTTTTGGATAACAATTCAATAACTATTTTAGTCTTTAACCCTGACTGAAAACAACCTGCTGCCTTGCATGCCGGTCTTAACTGACCAAAGACTAAGGAGTTAACCCTGACATAAAATAGCAACCTGCTGCCCTGCAGGCTGGTCTTGAATGACCTAAGGCTAAGGAGTTGACCCTGACAGAAAATAACAAGGCCTGATAGGGGCCTCAAGGTGGCAGCCTCACCATCTACGTAGGCTACAGTGGACTAACCCCCTGCTTATCCAAAACCAAACTGATTCAGAGAAATAAATGTAACATACCCGGCTTGACCTTTCAACAACGAACATGGAAACAAACACAGACTGTGGCTTTTGGAACATGCAACGTTAGGGCAATAAATGGTAAAGAGTTCGAATTAGCTGAAGAAATGGAAAAATTCAAAGTAGACATTTTGGCCCTTACAGAAACAAAGAAAAAAGGACAAGGAATAGACAATGTAGGACCAAATCATACTTTAATCTTCTCAGGGGTAGATGTCAAAGATAGAGCTAGAGCAGGAGTAGGCTTTCTAGTGCATAAAAGGCATGAAAAGCTACTAGAAAGTTGGAAATTTATGAGCCCATGGCTATTGAAGGTAAATATTAAACCAAAAGGAAGAGAAATTAAATTATTAATAACTTATGGACCGAACGAAGACGCTACTAAAGAAGAAAAAGATATCCTCGAAAACGATTTACAAATAGCTGCAGAGAATCTTAAACACAAACAGGAACTAATGGTTCTAAGAGATTTAAAAGTTAGAGTAGGCAACATGTAGAAACATCAGAAGGAGTAATAGGTTAAGAAGGGAGAGATAACAACTTCTCCAAATGGAGAGAGACTAATAGATTTTTACCTAAAGAATAACATGAAAATAGCTAACACCTTTTTTTATCATAAAAATATCCACAAATATACAAGACTAAATGAAGACAAGTGTGGAAAATCAATGATAGACTACATAATCGTTAGCAGCTCCCTTTTTTTTTTTTACTGTACACTGGATGCAAGAGTAAACAGAGGAGCAGAAATATTTAGTGATCATCACCTAGTGATTGCCACAATGAAATTAATGACTGAATAAAACAAACAGAACAGAGTAAAGAAGAAAGTGACTAAATAAACCAGTAGTAAAAAAGATATACCAATCCAGGATAAAAAGATTTACAACTGTATCAGTGAAAGGCAGATGATCTGAAAGATAGCATAATAGAAGAAAAGTGGAAAATGTATAAAGAAATACTCATCAGTTGTACTGAAGAGGTTTGTGGTAGGAAACAAATTAAAGGAGATAGGAAAAGAACAGCATGGTGGAATGAGAATGTCAAGACTAAGGTCAAAGAAAAGAAAGATGCCTGGAAGAAATACTTGCAAACAAAGAGACCAGAGGATAGGATAGATTACTTGAATCAAAGAACTATCGCCAAAGAGGAAATGAGGAAAAGCAAAACACGAACAATGAGAAGAGTTTGGACAACAACTTCAAGAAAGCTATCAAAAGCTGTTCTGGGGGCAATGAAGAGTATGAGAATGACCAAAGCATGCCCAATACAACAAATTAAGAATGCCAAAGGAGAAATAATGAAAGAAGACAGCCAAATCATGGAAACGTGGAGAAAGTATTTTCAACAATTACATAATCCCTCCAGAACATATGAAACCAATTAGTAAGAGTAACAAGTTATCCAGAGGAGACAGCTGAAGACGTAGATATATCAATGGAAGAAATCCAAACAGCTATAAGAAAAGTGAAATTAGGAAAGGCCCCAGGAGCAGATCAAGTTTATCCAGAAATGAACAAGAAGTGTACAAGACCACATATTTACAATTAAACAAATAATAGACAAATTCCTTGAGAGACCTTGAGAGACTAGCACCTGTGTTTTATTGACTTAGAAAAGGCATTTGACACTGTGAGGAGGGGCGAACTATGGCATTCTTTTAAAACAACACAATGTAGACCAAAATTTAATAGAAGCCATTAAAAGCTTTTAAAATAAACCAACATGTGCAGTGAGAGTAGCTGGAAACATATCTGCAGAATTTGATGTAGATATAGGAGTAACAAAGGGTTGTATCCTAAGTCCTCTTTTATTTATCACATTTATGGATTCAGTCGCAAAGGCATCCTCAAAAATGAAGAAAACGAATGTAGGTATATGGAAGCTCAAATAAGTAAATGTAAGAATGCTTTCATTTGCCGATGATTTAGTTCTTTTTGGAAAATCAGAAAGTGACCTTCAGTCAAATATCAATATTATGAACAATGAACTAAATAAAAGAGGAATGAGAGTAAATGCAAAGAAAATTGAAACAATGCTAGTAATTAGGGAAGCTAAAACACAAAAACTTAAATTGGGCAGGAGAATTTAGAACAAGTTCACACCTTTAATTACCTAGGAGTAATGATTAATTCAGAGGGAAAACTAAAAGAAAAAATCAGCCAGAGAATCCAAAAGGCAAGTGCAATATATAACCATCTAGGAAAGACATTTGTAGGTAAACAAGACTTGTCAACAAAAACCAAAATGGCAGTATACAACACAGTTTATTGTCCTACTCTCCTCTATGGCAGTGAAACCTGGACCTTAAACAGTAGAGAATACAGTAGAGTACAGGCAGCTGAAGTGAAATATCTCAGAAGAGTAGTAGGAAAACTAAAAGAGACAAAATCAGAAACACAACAATAAGAGATCAAACCAAAGCAGATGGCATAAAAACTAAGATAGAAATGAATCAACTGAGATGGTTTGGGCATGTAAACAGAATGAATGACAATAGAATAGCTGAATCAGTATACAGTGCTAAAGCCCAATGTAAAAGACCAAAAAGCAGACCTTGGAGAAAGTGGGAAGAAAATATAAAAGAGGCATTAAAGCATAGAAATTTAATATTTTTTGGAAGGAAGAAAAACCCCAGGACAGGGCTTTCTGGAGAAAAATCATCTCAAGGCATCTGAAGCCATACACCGAAAGGTAGAATGGGAACTGATAAAGAAAGAAAGAAAGAGGGTTAAAACCATAAAGCCACTGATTTGTTTTATTGAAGTTTTTCGCATGCAACACTGCAGTGATCTCAAGGTGAATTAAGAGGAAACAGCAAAATGAAAGATAAATGAAAGAAGGAAAGGAAAAAAAGGACCAACCAGTAGCACCCCCAACCGCCTGCATGTTAAATGACAATAAGTGATAACTCCACTTAGGAAGATAAAACAAACACTGTATTCCTTACTGGAGTTGTCACTTATTGTGATTTATCACTTTTGACTTCACTCCACTGTGGCTGCTTTGTGTTTGAATGACAACAGCAATAAAAACAATAATAACAAATGCATGAAATGATACTATAACACATTATATGTATGACCTGTAATATGATGACTTCTAAATCTAGTTTTCAAATAAATAATTTCCGTTCTCATTGAATAACAAAAAAATGTCAATGATTTTCACCTGAGCTTGAAGGTTGACTTGGGCTCCATTCTCAACCAGCTGCGTCACTATAGCTTCATGTCCTGCCAATGATGCAATGTGAAGAGCAGTGTTTCCTTTCTGATAGGGCGGGAGAGGAAAACAAAATAAAATGTTATTCAATGTTTCAAGAACAGCCTACAAAATGGTATTCAATTGGGGTTTAGGGTGGGGTTTTTTAGTAAATAAAATGATCTAACACAAAAACAATCATTCCATTTTGAAGAAGAACAAAATAAAATAAGATGTAAGTAAAAAGAACATCATTTATTAGTGGTTGGTTTACCCACATCTATCTTGAAAAGTCAACAGTTAAGAAGGATAAGTCTATTACAGAAGATCAGACACATCCATTGCGCCAAGACTTTAGCTTATCAGAAAGAAGCAATAGATTTTTATCTAAAAGAACAAATAAAGTAAGATACAAAATTCATTTATTCCCAATGCACTAAGACTTGCAAACTGAGAACAGACGATGACAATGTTCCTCCTAGATCCATCTACATTAATATATCTTCAACTTTCGCTCTGTCAGGTTGAAATTGAGTTGCTATGCTCTCTCTTGGCTGCTATCGCTCAAGGCTCAAGCTGTCTTGGGTGCATGTGTTGATGGTTTAATCTATCCGCTCTGGTCAAGTACAACCAATCATATTTTTTCATTTGCGCTAGTTCTTTCAATTATTTTTCCCCTTTGTTTCTGATAGGATTCCTACCATGTGGTATAAAACTGCTGGTCAGGTCATTGCTCTCTAAATTATTATTTTTCATTAACAAAGATCTGTTCGTCTGAAAAACGATGATAATAAAAAACATAACATTGTCCACCAACAAAATGTCAATCCTTATACCCACCAAAGGCTGATAAAATACTTCCAATACTCTGTTTAGTTAGCAAAACACTGTAAACGTACAAATTTGAAATAAAAATCAAAGGAGATGTAGGAAGAGAATATAAAGATTAAAGAAGAAATAAGACATCAAGCATGCCTTTCATTACTTCATCTAAAAAATTCGAAAGAAGAATAAATTTATTCATACCTTAGTTGCAGCTTCCACATTAGCACCTCTGCCAATGAGTTCTGACACAATTTTAAAGTGACCCTCTTTGGAAGCAAGGTGGAGGGCATTAAGTCCATTCTGATATAAATAACCAAATAAACAAGACAATGAGGATCAGGTTTTAAAAATAACAGACATTTCATTTAATCAACGTCTGGCCCAATTAAGTTTTTTTCAAACAAAGGCTCGTAAGAAAGACAAACATAATGACAAAAAGCAATGTGTCGAACCAGATGAAATAAGAAAATTCTCAAAATTATGCAATGCAATATTTCATAAACTTAGTCCTTCTTTACTTTGCTTGGGGAGGAATTCCTCAAAAAGAAAGATTTAATTATTTTTCTCATTGAAACTACAGTGCATAGTACTCCATAACCGTCCATTTATTTCAGTATCAAAATGGATTTAATCATTACAGCAACAAATCAAAGCTTCCAGAAAACATACAGTAGCATGAATTGCGCTTCATAATCATGCTTTTGCCATCAGAGATAACCAAAAATAATAGTAATAATAATGAGCATATTGCTATAGCCCAGTCTCCCAGGAATAGACTCTAGGCGCTTCACATAGATATAAGAGTTATACACACACTTAAATTATATGACACAATTTTATTCATAAATTGAAAAAAAAACGCCTTGACCTGGCGTTAAAAATTATGTAATGAATGCGTTTCCCATAGTGGTCAGCTTAAGAACGAATTCTGGAATGGCCAAATGGAAGGGGTCAGTTGCAGAATGCAATTTGCTGGGAACTGAGTATCTCTTTAGTGGTTCCGAAAGGTAGGGAGGGGCCAACTGGTTGCCCATGTAATTTGGAGAGCAAATTTGACTGAGTCAAATTTACATGTTATAAAAAAAATCTCGCTGCACAGTTTTTAACCAATTGTAAGCGTTTTAGATTACAAAGTGGCAAACAAAACAACAGAGCGATACAATAATCCAGCTTAGAAAACATAAGTGAGACAATTGTAACATCATCTGAGATGTATGGTCATCTAAAACAGATCTTTCTTTATTCATTATGTAGGGTTCAAACCAAGTGACTGATTTGAATACTAATTGAAAGATCAGAATCTCAATTTGTGCCCAAATTTGTTACCTTTGTAACTGAATCTTTTTGTTGTCAGCTTTATTAATTGTGGAAATGTCATTTTTGGTTAATAAAAATTCAAATAAACACAACTTCTGTTTTGTCATCATTTAGTTTTAATCTGTTTTTTCCTACCCACTCTTTTGACTTTTTAAAATGCATTGTTCAGTAACTTTGGACAGATTTGTAAAGTCTTTTGATTTCTGTGTACTTTATGACTGAGTGTCATCATTATATTGATGGTAAGTATTGAGAGAAAAATTCCAAAAGAGGAGTAACATAAAAACAGAAACAGAACTGGGCCAAACACTGATCCCTGAGGCACCCCATATGACATATCAAAATGTTTTGATTCATGCTTGTCTTTTATAACATTTGTGTTCTAAAAAAAGATAGGTAAAATTTAAACCATCAAGTGCTGTGTCAGACATCTCAAATTAGATTTCTGGACGTTTTATGAGAATGTCATGGTTGATCACTAAGAGGAGGTCATTTACAACTCGAACTAAGGCGATCTCAGTTGAGTGATATCTCTTTGGCAGACTGGAAAGGCTCCTCTAGGGAGAAAACACAAGGTTCACTCTTTTCACCTGTGATATTGAATCCATAACAACATCCTTTCACCTCGTTTCACATTAAACAAGAATTTCTTCGTTCAAAATGAAAACAATTCCTGATAAATTTCTGGATATATTTCTTATAATTTGTGTGTTTGATCTCATGTTTCAGAAGATTGTTAACCTAATAAAGTACTTTGAACTTTAATACCTTCTTATTTTTGCTTTATTTTTTTTGCGTTCAATACCATTATTTCCTGTTCAAAATTGTTCCTTTTATGATGACATTTGTAACTGAATACAGTTTTATTATTTGTAAATGACTTGTGGTTAACTTTTGATAAAGAGATTAAAAGTCTAGACTAAAACTGGAATGTTTTTCCTTCTTAGTGTTTGTAATTTCACATGAATTTGTGTCCGTTTTTGTGAACATAGTCTATACATATCGTTTGTATGTATGTCTTCCTTTAAACAAATTGTCAAAAACCCATAAAAACAAAAACAAATCTACAGACATATCTGAACAAACCAAGGGGGAAATGTGACATCCTTGTTGAATTTTTTTTTTTTAAATGTAAGGCCTTAACGAATTTTACAAGAGGACAAAATACTGGAATCGGTGAGTAACAACAAACAATTGAAAGAAACATAATATACCGGTAAATATTCAAACCCTTAATTTGGCCAACATTAAAAATTAACTCGTTACAGCAAATATATCACATTTGGTCATAAAATGTTCACAAAATTGTATTTCTCACCTATTTCTACCCAGAAGAATTTTGTTGCGAATTTTTTAAAGAAAGATAAAAAGACATCACCCTTATACCCTTTACTTCATAAAAGAATGACAGGAAAGGCTCTCCAACATACCCATCAAAAAATAACTTTTTTGCTTGTTTCATTGAAATTTACCCACTCCACTATATGCGGTGATCTCAAGGTAAAGTAAGATGAAACAGCGAGATGAAAGAGGGAAAGGAAAGAAGTAGGTCCAACCAGCGGTGTGTATCATCATCCACCTAAGAAAAAAAGAAATGACCACTTACCGGGTTGCTGGTATTTATGTCTGTGCTTCCTTCAAATATTCCAGAACCTCACAAGATTGCCATCACGAGCTGCTCGGAGGAAGCCAGCGTTCCCCCACTCTGTGAACGATTACAATTGACACCATGTTAATGCATTGAAATTTGAAATTTATCCTGTCCACCATATGCAGTGGTCTCAGGATGAATTTAAAATAATCAGCAAGATGAAAGATAGGTGAAAGAATGGAAGGAAAGAACAACATACCAGCAGCACCCACCAACCACCCATGCATGAATACAAGAAAGTCAACCCAAGGATGACGACTTCTCTCTGCTCTTTTTCATGTTTATTGTCCATCTTCCTTTCTTTCTATCCATGTCAAGTGTTTATCTTTTACTTTCACCTTTCATCAGTGTTTGTTTACGTAAACAAACCCCTGTATTCAAAATTTTCCTTCCTGTCTATATACGGATGAAATTCTTCACACCACATCATTGGAAAAGACAATTTAGAAAATTGATGGTGTGGCAAGATCGAGGGCTTACAATGAAGAACATTCATCTATAGCCTTGGAGAGTAGAAAAAGACAATCAGGAAAATATGGAATAAAGAAAGAGGAGGGAGGAAGAGAGGAAGAGAGGGAGAGAGGGAGAGAGGGAGAGAGAGAGAGAGAGAGAGAGAGAGAGAGAGAGAGAGAGAGAGAGAGAGAGAGAGAGAGAGAGAGAGAGAGAGAGAGAGAGAGAGAGAGAGAGAGAGAGAGAGAGAGAGAGAGAGAGAGAGAGAGAGAGAGAGAGAGAGAGAGAGAGAGAGAGAGAGAGAGAGAGAGAGACACAGAGAGAGAGACAAAGACAGAGAGAGAGAGAGAGAGAGAGAGAGAGAGAGAGACAGACAGACAGACAGACAAAGACAGACAAAGACAGACAGACAGACAGAGAGAGAGTGGGGGGAGGCGAAAGCTATTTACAGACCACCGCCTGTAAGTGTGTGCGGACACCACACCCCTTTAAGTTTTCCATCTAGGCTTCTTTTTGTCATTGCCCTGGGTCTACCATTAAATTGGCTTGTTTCTGGTGACCATATAAATACCTTGCCATTACGATTTAATAATAATAAAAAAACGAATTTAAGAAACACAATTTTATTTTTTTTAAAGGAATAATAAGAACTAGAACGGTGGAGTGAAGAAAATAATTGAAGAACTCTTTAAAAGCCTAGTTTTTAGGCTGCCAGGTTTGGATCAGGAAGTCATGTGTCCTGTCAATGCTAGTTCTGGTGTTAGTCGATTAAGGCACGAATGGATACCGGCATTAGCTAGGCAGTAAAACTTTCCCAGCCGCTCACACTATATACACCAGGTCTAAAAGGCTATATGAGCCATAACAGCCGTCACTAAATTATAGTCCACTGCAATAAGTTTCCATGTATCAAGGTTCATGGAAATTGGATCTTCCCATCATAATGGAATGGCCATAAAAAAAGAAAAACAGTACTGCCTAACATGTGGCGAATTTTAATCAAACTGGAGACGGCAAACCTTTAAGACGTGGGCAAAAAGTCGAGACACAACATGGATACAGAGGGCGCATATTATATAATATTTTGGGCAGTATTTAAGATGGAAGCAGCGACATGAAGATTATTTCCACAACCCTCGTGATCACAAGTTAAGGCAGGCTTTTGGATAAACATAGACAAATAAATAAACAGATAAATAAACAGACAGATGGATAGATAGATGGATAAATAGATAGATACTTGGATGAATGTATGCATGGATGGATGGATAGATACAAATGTAGATGGATGGATCTAGATATATTTTTTATGTTTTTATTTTACCCAAATCTACAACTAAGGTGACCTTGGGGGTTTCGGTAGGATTTATTTTATTTTACCCAGACTGCCCTGTAAACAGCCAAGGGATCTTTAACGTTCAGAGTGTTGTGGTCTGCACACGGGACCTCATTTTCATTGTCCGTCTCCCCTTGGGACTAGATGTCGATCTACCCACCGGAACCATTGGCGGGGCTCGAACCCACTCGACATTTTGGTTGAGAGGCCGACAGCTTGCCTTTGGACTACTGAGTCTCCAGATAGATGGATAGATACATAGATAAATAGATAGATGGAATGTAAATATAGATCAACAGATTTATAGATAGACAGATATGATAATATAGATAATTCGATGGATGACTTGCTGGCTGGATGGATGGATAGAGGGGGTGAATGAATAAAGCAAAAGCAAGATACACACTATAATTGTTATTCTGACGAGCTTTCACATAATAAAAATGTGTACACGGCCAAAACAGCTTTTCATGAACCATCCATCTCCCCTGTTAGCAAACCAGCCCAGAGCATGACCAAACTGGGATGAGTCAGACAGTCTTCGATTTTAACCGCTGGCACTGGCACACAATATCGATTGGACTCCCATGGGCCGATCGATAAACAGTGGAATACGGCATTGGAGTAGTGAGGTGGGACTGGATATTTGAGGGGAGGTGCGAGTGGAAATCGTGCTCTCTCTCTGTCTCTCTCTCTGTCTCTCTCTGTCTGTCTGTCTCTCCCTCCCTCTCTCTCCCTCTCTCTCTCTCTCTCTCTCTCTCTCTCTCTCTCTCTCTCTCTCTCTCTTTCTCTCTCTCCTTCCCCCTCCCTCCCTCTCTCTGGCAGAGAGATCGAAGAAGAAAATGAAGAATTCCGTCTCGTGTCCCTTTGAAGAGTTTCATAAACAACCACATCGCCAAATAAACAACTGCTTCAAAGTTCTTCAGATGAATTCACTAAGTACCTTTTTAAAAAAGATTATATTTTAGATGATTATGTGAGCAGGTGGTTGGCGTAAATGTTAGAACTACGTGTTCCCTTTAACTCATTCGCTTATGTTTTCATATTGATGTTTCCGTACATGGCGGATGGAGTAACTCAACTTGAGTTATCTTAAAAACTGTGTACACATAAGTCTAAAATGAAAGGACAGCCGCTACACAGGATAAGAGAGAGTTACCATGGTTTTCATAACACAAGGGGGGGGGGCACAGTGGAGTGGAGTCAAATGTAATAATCAACAATAAGTGACACTCTACAAAGAACAGAACAAACACGTGACGTTTCGGGTGTAACCCTTCATCGGACAATAAACTAGGAATAGCTACACACCTATTACAAAGATATCACTCAATTTGATATCAGAGTGAGTACACGGCCGGGTTCAACGGTGGATGTCAGCAAGCACCGTTTCATAACACCACGGATGCAGCAGCAAAATGTACTTTCGTAATAGAGAGCGTAAGTGTTAAGAAAGCTGCACACAAGGCGCAAACTGCAGATTATAGCTGAGTGACGATCGTTATGGCAACATTCCAAATCTAGTCATCCAAACTGAGGGCTAGAACAATAGATCTTGCTAACGGTAATGGCGGTCAATGTGAAATAAACCCGATTGTTGGTAACTGTCTCCGTCACCCAGTAATAACGTCGTATGCGGGTTGCTAATACCCGTACTGTTTTCGGTCGACCATCAGCCGATTGATTCAGGTCAGCAGTTTATAATTATGAAATAAGATGGCCGAAT
>JAXRKP010000020.1:127500-135000 GCA_037039925.1 Doris montereyensis | reverse complement strand
GTCGCTTCCAAAATTCTCACTGTCCCTGGGCAGGGCAAATATGTCAGTACAGACATGAATTATGTACGCTTTGCTAACGACTGGAGACTGCGGCTACAACGGATGGAAGGAACGATGGCACAGATCCAAGAACGCATGTTTATCATAATTGCTGGTAAATCATCATATCAAAACTCTGTGCACGATGGCTCATTGCAGTCTTTACCCCCAGTCCCGGGCGAGGCCAGCAAACCCAAAAGAGCACATCAACTTCGGCTATTATTTTTGCACAGGTCTTTTGTTTGTTTGCGTCATTGAAATTTACCACCTCCACCATGTGCGGCAATCTCATGGTGAATTCAACGAAAACAGCAAGACGAAAGAAGTAGGACCTACCAGCAGAACACACAGACCACCCACCTTCCAAAGGCTGTCGAAGTGGACGAGGCGAAGACTGCAACAATCAAATCCTATTTTATTTGTTGCATTAAATCAATAGCTTTTGGTTGCTTTTTCACATTTTGCATGCGGAGTCATCGTCTCGTGCGATCAATCTAAATTGTTAATCATCAATTCAAAGTCCGACCAGCGCAAGAATGAAAGGGATGGATGTATGAAGAACATTTGCCTTGTTTTCCTTCTTTTCATTGCAACAATCAGTATGATCATCTAACTGAGATATGATCATGACGCACTGAGCAAAATGTACTCATCGTTGGTATAGAGCAAAATTGTTGTTCTACAGATTGGATGACGATTGAATAATCAGTGTAATGATGAAAGCAAAATCACATTTTATAATCAAATTGTTGCATGTCCCACAAATCGAAAAACGATTACTAGTTTTGGTAGTTCAATCATGTTGTAATTCCATAAATCTTGAGAGCCTGAGAAAATTTGAAGACTCCAAATTTGGAGATAGACCATTATTGTTCTATACCAGCGGTATGTTCTGTGCGAGAATATTAAGTGTAGGTGAGGCCCCACATACACGCGCGCGCGCACACACACACACACACACACACACACATACACACACACGCACCAACATGGGTGACATACTACGGAGAAATCAGATATCAGATATGCACAACGCGTACATGTCTACAGATTGACAGGTAGAAAAAAATAGTTGTTTACTTCCTCTAATACAATATTCGTCTTTTGTTGAAATTTCTCGTTCATGTTGTTGATTTCATTGACTGACCTGACACTTTTTTTAGCTGGGTCAGGGAGTTTGAGGAACCACTATGTATCGATTCAAAATCCAGTGCAACGGAAATTTTCATTCGTTTTTTTCCCATCAGTGCACGGCGGTTCGCCTCAACGATCTATTGAATGCATACATGAGTTAACTTGCATCGTAAGGATAAACTAGACAGACCAAAGCAAATAAAACCAATATATATATATATATATATATATTGCTAACTTCTTTCAAAGCTCACACGATTATACACACGGAACTTCTATGTATACAGACATGCGTGTTACTTTATATAGAAGAAATAACTAGCTGTGGTCTCCACATTTCCTATTAAAGAAGCAGATTCCCCTAACATAATCTAACAAAATGAACTACGAAAAACTGATTAATCCAACCAAAACAAAGTTACGGAGGGATACGATTGCCCATTGATTCAATGAACAGAATAAAAGAAAACGACTTCGACCGTCCAATGGATCCATAATGCAATAACCACCTGTTGCAAGGTGCAGGTGGCCATGCTTAGATGAAACGAGGTCACGAAAGGCTATCACAGTACGATACGTAAAGTGGGGAAATGGTACACAGGCGCTCACATACGTCCTCCAACATTGTGGAGTTTTCTTGATGTGACTATACTATACTGCATGTACTATCATACTCTTTTGTGTCTTCCTTGCGTTTGTTTGCTTGATTTTAAAATGTGCATGCTTTCATAAATCTGCCCGTACTTCACAATGCATGCTACAAGGAATTCTTTGTGAGCATATTAGATTTTGATGTATGTAAGAATGCCTCAAAACTCCTATTTCGTGTTTGCTTTTACAACTTTTGATTTCTGAGCTTTACCTTATCATTTTTTTTATTTCCCTCTGCGGCTTTAGCATTGTGTTTACTGGGAAAAAATATTATGAATACTCTTCTATAACAAAGTTTGTCTCGTTGACATTTATCCTTTACCCCGTCAACCAAATATAGTGATCTCAGGTTGAATTAAGAGGAAACAGAAGATGAAAGATAAATGAAAGAGAGAAAGCAAGGAAGTAGGACCTACCAGTGAACCCTGTAACAAGGTAAATGCACATTGAAAAAAAGAAGAAGCGAAAATGGGTTAGAAAAAAACTCTGTAACAAGGTAAATGCACCTTGAAAAAAAAAAAAGTGAAAATGGGTTAGAAAAACAGTTCAATAGCGCTGAAATTGGTCCAAGTAAAGCAGGGCCACAGGCTGATGAATTCTGACGATATAATGCTAATGGTAGGAGGAAGATAACAACTTACAGGCGTTACATCTAAATGGAATACACAGCAAGGTCGTCAGATACGATGGGGAATACCAACGCATCCTGCACAGAGTGAATACAAAAGGTTAGCCACCTAAAAGGTCAGTTAGCCATAATTTGCCCTGGTATATGTACAATACAAAACGTGAAAGCCGTAATATAACAATTACAACCGAGTACGTACATGGGGCGGCGGGGGTGGGGGGGGGGCACAAAACATCCACACGTGGCATTGACCTACTGATAACTCACTATGACATGACAATCGATTGTAAATGCTAACTCACCATACACCCTGTTAGGTCATTCAAGGACTATACAAGACAAGCCTGTTAATAGGAAAAATTAAGAAATCGTAAACAGTACCTCTCCCCCCCAACTGAATTTAAACCGTCTACCATACGCGATGTGTGGTGTCGGTGGCCGAGCAGTTAGGCTACCGGACTGAGGATCACAATAGAAAAGACAGAAAAATAAATTTCTTAAAAGAAATAATATCAGACAAGTGAGTAACGGTTATCGCGGACTTTAAAACAAAAACTGCTTTATTTTACTATTACAAAATGAAAGGAGACAGCAAGCACTGGGAATAACGGCAGTGGCGACAGAAAAGTAGCTGCAGCTAACCACATCAGGTGGTTAGACCAATCCCTCACCGCCATCCAAATGCCACCGGTAACATCTACGTAATGTAATGTGTAATTGTAAAACATGTTACTGCATGGGGACAAATACAAAGGCCAGTTATAAAATTCTGACCACCTTGCTCATATGTGTAACTGTGTGCGTATGTATGTGTGTGTGTGTGTGTGTGTGTTCGCTCGCGCGAGCGTGTGTAAGCACTCCTGGATTTGATGTATATTATAGGTGTGTACGCGTGCGTGAGTATGTGTTAGGCAGACGAAAGGCCAATGTTCGCTTTCGCTGAATAAACTAACCATCAAAATTATGGTCATAATTATAGAAGACACATGATACTTCTTTGTATATTATTGCTCTCACCCATATCACCCAGGAACGGCGGCCCATCTTTATGGTGTGCACAACACTAGCTCAGCCCTCACATAATGAAACAGTAATCCATGAAAGGTAGCAAAACTAAAGTTTACAATTTTTTTATATGACATCTCCAATGCAAGAAGCATTGATTATCATGATATCAAGTATAAGTAAAGAAGTGTCAATCGGTTATGAAACGTGTCCTTCGATAATGGAAAACAAGGTGATTTTTAAAAAAAATATGGATATCAAAAATTTCCTAGCACTTTTCAAATGCTGGCACAAACAATAATTTAGGTCCAAAGAAAGAGCAAACAATGTCCAGCTCTGCAAGCTGAAATACTTGTTCTCTAGACGGCGAATAATACGGAATGCCGACGTAGGTGTTGCTTCTGATTGGGAATGAGGCTGGGATGATGAGATCCATCTGGATCAAGTGGAGCGACAGAGATTATAAAGACTGTCGAATGCCGTGAATCCAAATTCTCCAAGCGAATCGCAAATACTCAAGTAGCACTATCCAAGGTATACAAATAAGAATCAGAATCGTTTATTGTCTCGACAGAGGTTTTAGTATGGATAGTATGATGTGTGTGTGTGTGTGTGTGTGTGTGTGTGTGTGTGTGTGTGTGTGTGTGTGATGAGATAGAGAGAGAGAGAGGGAGGGAGAGGGCAGAGAGAGAGAGAAAATGAGAGAGAGAGAGAGAGAGAGAGAGAGGAGAGAGAGAGAGAGAGAGAGAGAGAGAGAGAGAGAGAGAGAGAGAGGAGAGAGAGAGAGGGAGAGAGAGAGAGAGAGAGAGAGAGAGAGAGAGAGAGAGAGAGAGAGGAGAGAGAGAGAGAGAGAGAGAGAGGAGAGAGAGAGAGAGACAGACAGACAGACAGACAAACAGCCAGACAGACAGAGAAAATGAGCAGACAGACAAAGAGAGACAAGAGCCAGACAGACAGAGAAAATGAGCAGAGAGAGAGAGAAGAGAGAGAGAGAGAGAGAGAGAGAGAGAGAGAGAGAGAGAGAGAGAATGAACAAAGAGAGTGAGTGAGAGAGAGAGAGAGAGAGAGAGAGAGAGAGAGAGAGAGAGAGAGAGAGAGAGAGAGAGAGAGAGAGAGAGAGAGAGAGAGAGAGAGAGAGAGAGACAGACAGACAGACAGACAGACAGACAGACAGACAGCTTTCTTTGATCATAGGGATGTCTTTCTTTTTTGAAGGCGTCGTGTTTTTCTTTAAGGATCGATTGTAGATTGCCTCTCATTCATGGTTTGTCATTTGAATAGTGAGTAATTGATTTTGCTACTGAGACGTTTTCAGAACAGAAAAGAATGTAATTACTGACGATATCAGTGAGTTCGTGAATGTCGCAACATGCTTCCTCGAATGTTCTCCAGTCAATGTTATTGAAACAGTCTTGGAAGTTTTTTGAAACTGTTCATTGAAGGTTACTTTCATTCTTTTCAGCGTTGGCTTATACTTGGTCATGAGATGGCTCATGTCATGATGTGAGCCACTTAATGGTGGTAATTGAATGCTTTTGTAGCTATTTTTGATGTTTGAGTAGTATACATCGATAGTTTTTTCACCCCGTGTCCGATGGCTGACATGTTGGTGAAATGATGGCAAAATGGAATCGAGCGTGCAGGAATTAAAATCGCCGGTAATGATAGATAAACAATCTAGTTGTTGTTTACTTATTTCATCGGCTATGAATTCAGCAGCAATGTTCGTATTTGCCTGTGGTGGAATGTAAACAACATTTACGTATACTATACTTAGCTCACTTGGCAAATATTTCGGTCGTAATTTGAGGCTAAGTAATTCGATGTTAGGTGTACACACTGTGCTGGTCACTGTGATGTTATTGTTGTGACAAAAATCATCGCTGACACAAGCACACACACACACACACACCTTCCCCTTTATGTTTCAGTGAATCTTTATTTCTGTCGCCACGGAAAATGTTGAATCCGCTTATTGACACAGCACTGTCTGGTGTGTTTGGGTCAAACCAGGTTTCTGAAAAACGCGTGACACAACACTCTTTGTATTCGAAGCGATGTCTTGCCAATAATTCAAGTTCGTCAATTCTAATATTTAAGGATATTGCAATCGCCCGTGACTATTGTTGGCAAATATGGACGAAATGATCGTCTCCGAGTCCAAACTTTGATGCCATCTCTCCTTCCCCTCTTCCTCGGTTGTGAGTTATTACATGTGTCCGTGAAACACACCGCGCTGGTGAACGGTTTTGTTGGGTCGGGTCGAAGGGCATGGAGAATGGCCGAAGAGTAATGAATGATACCATGATAACGGGCATTATTTTCATACTTTACAGCTAAAACAAACGAATAAAATAGAATGTGAAATGATGAAATCGTTCTCAACGCTTTCATCTTCAAGCACAAATAACTTGAATCACAACAATATATTAATATCCACGTACAGATGAGAAAAGTAAGAGATCGATGCAAACGTGCATAAAATAGTACGAAAAACAGACAAGCATCTCGTACAAAATATTAATGGGTCAAGGTACCGACCTTCACCGATCTCGACGATGCTGCTGACGTTGACAAAGTGGCAATCACCGCTAGCATTACTATTATCAAATGAGGAGGAATAGGAATGAATAATGAAAGGTCTGAAAGATAGAAAACGGGATAGAGCAGAGACATTTTCAGATGGCTCACCATTCATCAACAACAAAGAGAGACAGTGGTCTATTAGACCTTTCATTACTATTTCATATTCATCTTCATTAGTTATCGGCCTACTGCAGTTTTATTCCTTGTTATCACGTATTACTATTAACACATGGATTCAACGCCTGTCCTCGTGTTCACAAGAACGAAAGCAACAACAACAACAACAACAACAAATAACACAAACAAACAAACAAACAAAAGAAGAAACCAAAAGAGACACCCAAAAAAAAAAAAACCCAAGAAGTGTAAAAAGAAACGAAAACCACGGGGATACAGGTGTATCAGAATGCAAAGAAAACGACAAAATATGTTTTACTAAGGGCTCTCAGTGCACAGGGGATAATGTTCTGGGCGTATGTAAATCAAAGGGTTTGGCATGTGAGTAATGACGTATCTGAAAACTGGGTGCTCGAATACACCTCTCTCAAAACATTACCTGTCAAGACATACAAGGCCATGAGTATGTGTACGGAAACGGCAGCGCAGTATGAAAAATGATGGAAATGATTGAGTCGCAATAGTTTATTGAATGGTGCTAAATAACAACTCAAAGTCTAGAAGAGACGCTGGAGGATACAAGAGGAGTATTTTGACCTGATCAATTAGAGAAAACACAAGAAAAGACAGCACCACATAACAAATTTTCGAAACTTTTGGTTGCGCGCTAAGTATGTGAATATTATGTATGTGTGTGTATGTAGGGGTACGATCTTAGTTCATCCATCTTGATGTTTATAAATAACATAAGATATTAGTTAATCTATCTTGACGTTTATAAGATGAGATAAGATGAGATGTCTTTATTTGTCCAAAATGAAATTTGCTCTGGTCACGTTTCAAATCAAAATGAATAAATTAGAAATCAAAATGAATAAATTACAATCCAATTCATCTTTCACTTTCATTTTCTCTTTCACGAATACAATCAATACATTACAAAACCGGTGCTTTATGGTTATGGACAGTATAAAATCATAATGATTATGTTGTATAAATATAAATATAAATGTTTTAAAATCTTTGTAAATTGTTATCACAGATACAAAAATCGTTTATATTCACATCAAGACATTTAGTTTTCCCTCTAATGATTGTGCTCTCTTTTTTCTTCTTTTTTTTAGCCAACTTCTCTTCTTAGATATTTAATTTCTAATTATACTCCCTGGAGGTCCATATTCCAAAAATGTTAAGGAGAGTGAAGAATGAAAATCAATTCTCTCGGTTTACTTTTAGTTATTAGTTCCCATTTCAGTATGGCAGTAGGTGTCTGGTACCTGCAACTTGTAGATTTTTTATTATCTCTACGGATATCTTTCTGACGAAACTATAAAATATTT
>JAXRKP010000020.1:100000-117500 GCA_037039925.1 Doris montereyensis | reverse complement strand
TTATCCTCCCGTACCACCCGCGTCATTAATATTGTCAGCAAGAACCTGTTAATTTACACGCTAGTGACGAGACTAGACGTGTTTTCCCTTCCTTTCCGTTGATTGCCTTCAAGATATCCTTGTGCACAGTGGCCTCTCCACTGACTCCTCGCCCTCAGGTACTATCCAATATGAATACCCTAACTGCAAGGCATGCCCCTTTGAGGACGGCTCCACAACCATTCAGTACCCTAGACAGACGTAGACAGTGAGTGGTGAACTCCCTCTCGCAATGCCATTTATGCTCTTTGCTGCAGTCACTGTGGAATGGCCTACATCGGAGAAACTAGCTTGCAACTCTCCAACAGATTTGGCCATCACAGGAGAGATATGGAAAACTGCCTGAGCAAACCGATGCCTTTGCATTTTAATGGACTAGGACATCGAGGAACCTATGTCCTGAAAGTGTGCATTCTCAGGTCATGCACCGGCAGTGCTGAGTCTAGGAAGTCAATAGAGAACCAGCTTATAATAATATTGGTTGCAATCAACCCTGATGGTATGAACGTCTTACCAATTCCTATAATTTTCTCTGGAGGTACTTCCACAGTCGGGCATATACTATCACTATCCCTGACCCTTCATTATCCTCCACTCTACCCCATCCGCCCCACCACCACCCCCATGAAAATATCCAACGCTCACCCAGTCCCCCTCCCCCCTTCCCATCCTAGGCAAAGCTGGATCCCTCCGGCAGTTCGTGCCCGTGTGCTTTTCTATGGTAGGCATTTTTATTCTCTTTTGCACGTTTCTCCGTGTTCACCACCACCGGATACGACTTGGGGCACAGCTGCAAACCGTTACGGAATAGGATGCAGTCTTTCTAACTGTGTGATATCTTAATTATTGTTTGGATCCAGATCTAGATTTTTCTTGTTTGTTGTCTGGCGAAGGGTTATACTCGAAACGCCACGTGTTTGTTCTGTCTTTATTGGTGGAGTTGTCATTTATTGTCGTTTTTCACCTATGTTCATTCTAGTCAGTATAATGGGGCATTCTTTTCATGACAATTTGCGTGGAGTTATATCACGCAAAGTGGTGTCGGTGTCCTAGTGGTTAGGCTGCTGGACTGGGGATCATGAGGTCCCGGGATCAAATCCTAGCAAAGTTAGGTCCGGACGTTGTATTCCTTGGGAAAGACACTTAACACGCATTTTCCCAACTCAACCCAGGTGCAAATGGGTACAAGCACTAGCTGGGAGTAAAAACCTTCGTCACACTAGCGACCTGTCTAGGAGGTGATTATTATCACCTGTTGCGCTTCACGCTATTGAAACCGGAATAAAATCCGGTTCCATGGGCCGTAACAACCGTGGGTGAATTTTACTTATTTCAAGCTAAGCTCAAACAGGAAACGAAAATCCTGCTGTTACACACCTTGATCCCAAGCTCTCAGAACAAGAAGAAAAATAAAAGAAAGCATAATCGAGTGGGAAAAGGTAACAAAAATCGATACAGGGCTTTCATTTACCTGGAAAGCCTTCTGAGCTTTTTGTTCACTTGAGACGGTATGGCTTGGAGCTATACCCTACTAACGCAGGAGCAAAGAATGGTTCTGGTAAAAGGTTATACCCTGGCAGTGGACAGGTAAGCACCTGTACAGGGATTAGGCGGTCCATCCCCCACGAGTCTCCTGCTGCCTTGCAGGCTGGTCTTGGCTGACCAAAGACTAACAGAGTTAACCCTGATAGAAAACAACCCGATGCCTTGCAAAACCGGTCTTGGTTGGCCAAAGGCTAGGGGAGTTAACCCTGACAGAAAATAACAACCTGCTGTCTTGCAGGCTACTAATAACAAGGCCTGGTAGGAGGCATCAAGGTGGCAACCCCACCATCTACCTAGGGTCCAGTGGGCTAATCCCGTGCTTATCCAAAACCTAACTGATTCAGAGAAATAAATGTAATATACCCGGCTTGACCTTTCAACCGACGAACATGGAAACGAACACGGACTGTAATTTTTGGAACATGGAATATTAGGGAAATAAAAAGAAAAGAAAAGTTAGAATTAGTTGAAGTAATTGAAAAATTCAAAATAGACATTTTGACCATTACAGAAGCAAAGAAAAAGGACAAGGAATAGAAAAAGTACGACAAAATCATATTTAATCTTCTCAGGAGTAGATGTCAAAGACAGGGCTAGAGCAGGAGTAGACCTCCTAGTGCATAAAAGGCATGAAAAGCTACTAGAAAGTTGGAAATTAATAAGTCAATGGCTATTAGAGGTAAATATTAAACCAAAAGGAAGAGATATTAAATTATTAATAGCGTATGGACCCAACGAAGACGCCACTAAAGAAGGGAAAGATGTCTTCGAAAACAATTTACAAATAGTTGCAGAGAATCTTAAACACAAACAGGAACTAATGACTTTAAGAGATTTAAACGCTTCAGTAGGCAACACTGTAGAAACGTTAGGAGGAATAATAGGTAAAGAGAGGAGAGACAGCAACTTCTTCAAATGCAGAGAGACTAACATATCTTTGCCTAAAGAATATCATGAAAATAGCTATCATATTTTTTCCTCATAAAGATATACACAAATACACAAGAGTAAGTGAATATGTGAAACGTCAATCATAGACTACGTAATAGTTAGCAGCTTCCTTTTTTACAGTACATTGGATGCAAAGAACGACAGAGGAACAGAAATATTTAGTGATCATCATCTCGTGATTGCCAAAATGAGATTACTGACTGAAGAAAGCTAATAGAAAATGAAAGACAAGAAAGCTACTAAACTCAAAATAGAGTTACTAAATAAACCAATAGTAAAACATTTAATCTAAGATAAAAAGATTTATCAGTGAAAGGCAAATGGATCTGAATGATAGCACAATAGAAGAAAAGTGGTAAATGTAGAAAAAAAAACACCCCTCAGTTGTACTGAAGAGGTCTGTGGCGGGAAACAAATTAAAGGAGATAGGAAAAGAACGGCATGGTGGAATGAGAATGTCAAGACTAAGATCAAAGAAAAGAAGGATGCCTGGAAGAAATACTTGCAAACAAAGAGACCAGAGGATAGATAGATTACGTGAATAAAAGAACTATCGCAGAAGAGGAAGTGAGGACAGAAAAACAGGAACAATGTGAAGAGTTTGAACAAAGACTTCAAGAAAGCTATCATATCAAGGAAATCAAAAGCTGTTCGGAGGGGGGGGGCGGCAATGAAAAGCATGAGGAGAAAGACCAAAGCATGCCTAATACAACAAATTAAGAATGTCAAATGGGAAATAATACAAGAAGACAGCCAAATCATGGGAAAAAGCAGAAAGTATTTTCAACAATTACATAATCCCTCCAGAACATATGAAACAAGGAGTAAAGATCAATTAGAAAGAGTTACAAATAATCCAGAGGAGACAGCTGAAGATGTAAATATACCAAAAGAAGAAATGCAAACAGCTATAAGAAAAGTGAAATTAGGAAAGGCCCCAGGAGCAGATCAAGTTTATCCAGAGATGATTAAAAACCAAGGGAGAGAGAGCAGACAAACTACTACATGCAATATGCCAACAATAATGGAATTCAAAACAGGTGTCAAACTACTGGAGAAAAGAGAACGGTAGTACCAATACATCAGAAAGGATCGACTATGGAATGTTCAAACTATAGAGGGATATCACTACTTAACGTACCAGGAAAAGTGTATGACAGGATTCTGGAAATGAGACTAGGAGTAGGAAAAGAATAGAGGATCAGAATGAAAACATCAGATTGGATCTAGACCAGGAAGAAGTCTACAAGTAAGACGACATAATTACAATTAGACAAATAATAGAAAAATTCCTTGAGAGAAACATTGACTATCACCTGTGTTTTATTGACTTAGAAAAGGCATTTGACACTGTGAGGAAGGACGAACTATGGCATTCCTTAAAAGAACACAACATAGAGCAAAATTTAATAGAAACCATTAAAATGTTTTACAATAAACCAACATGTGCAGTGCGAGTAGCTGGAAATGTATCTGAAGAATTTGATGTAGATATAGGAATAAGACAGTGTTGTATCCTGAGTCCTTTTGTTTATCACATTTATGGATTCAGTCGCAAAGGCATCCTCAAAAATAAAGAAAATGAATATAGGTATGTGGAAGCTCAAATCAGTAAATGTATCAATCTTTTCATTTGCTAATGATTTAGTTCTGTTTGGAAAATCAGAAAGGGACCTCCAGTCAAATATCAACATAATGAATAATGAATTAAATTAAATAAACAAAGAATGAGACTAAATGCAAAGAAAACTGACACAATGCTAGTAACTAGAAAAGCTAAATCATAAAATCTTAAATTAGGCAGGGAGAATTTAGAACAAGTTCAAAGCTACAATTACTTAGGAGTAATGATTAACTCAGAGGAGAACTAAGAGAAGAAATCAGCCAGAGAATCCAAAAGGCAAGTGCAATATATAACCAGCTAGGAAAGGCATTTGTAGGAAAACAACAATTGTCAACAAAAACCAAAATGGCAGTATACAACACAGTTTATTGTCCTACTCTCCTCTATGGCAGGGAAACCTGGACCTTTAACAGTAGGGAATACAGTATAGTACATGCAGCCGAAAATGAAATATCTAAGAAGAGTAGTAGGGAAGACTAAAAGAGACAAAATCAGAAACACAACAATAAGAGATCAAACCAGAGCAGATAGCATAAAAACTAAGATAGAAATTAATCAACTGAGATGGTTTGGGCATGTTAACAAAATGAATGACAATAGAATAGCTAAATCAGTATATAAAGTGCTCAAACTCAAGGTAAAAGACGAAAAGGCAGACCTCGGAGAAAGTGGGAAGAAGATATAAGAGAGGCATGAAAGCAAAGAAATGTAACTTTCACGGAAGGAAACAGAAAATGTCAGGACATGACAGCCTGGAGAAAGATCATGCCAGGCATCTAAACCCATACACCGAAAGATAGAATAGTAACTGATAAAGAAAGAAAGAAAAATGTTATTCATGTATTTTGAAAATTAATGTGGGGGGGGGGGGCACAAAGGCCAGTAAATAACGAAGTGTTGACACTGCACAGCTACACTTCCATCCATGTAAATGTCAGTACATGACTTTAGCATGAAATTCGACAATCACCGGCCCGACGTGTCGTCGTGCTGTGGAATGATGACTACACCCAACTAATACGTTGTAGTATGAAGAAGGAAATAGAAAAAGAAGAAACACTCAACAAAGACAAACCAGAGACAGAAAAAACCTCCCAAAATAAAGCAACAAACAAAAACAAAAATTTTAAAAATGTCCAGGACAAAGTCGACAGATAAATTCTAAAAATCATGACTTGAAAGCAAAAGAAAAAAGGGACAGAGAGACATGTTGCTTTCCATGGTGTCTATTTGTTGTTATAGAGATCCATCTTAATAAAGCAAATAAACAGCAAACAGATGGGCCTTTATGGTAAACTCTACACCCCCCCTTTTTTTTTTTTTTTACAAATGTGGACGGACGGAAGGTGACAGTACCGCTTAAAATTTGGCTATGCGAATTATTGTGTAGGCTGATTGATATTTACCGCGTCCACCATATGCAGCGATCTCATGGAGAATTTAGAGGTAACAGCAAGGTCAAAGATAGTTCAAAGAGAAAAGAAAGAAGTAGAATCTAGCATTAGCTCCCGCCAACCGCCCACGAATGATCATATAGAGCGTAGGGTAGACGCACGTTCGTACGTTGGAAATATGTGGCCTTAAATTGTGCAGTATTGAATATGGAACTTGGCGAGTTCTGAAGAAAATCGGATCGAAATCAGCTTTCAAGAAAATCGTTTTTCTTTTTTGATGTCCTTAGATCTTCCATACAATGACAATGAGCCCTATAGAGCTATCTGAATAACCATCATCCCAAGACTCTTCGTGTTTCCCCATATATTTGTCTTTCTAATTACACGTATAATATGTACTTTGGTATAAACATACTGTCTTGGCGTATTGTTTTTTTTATTGTTTTTCAATCTACAGAATTAAGCAAATACACACCCAGTATAATACCCATTATAAGGAGGACACAGCAAAACAGACGTAGATCTCACTTTGCTTTTTTCAGTTTGAAAAAAAGACAGCGAGTGGGCAAGTTTGGAAGTTAATTCTCCATGTAAAACAAGGGACTGGTTGAAAGGGCTCAAAGCGAAATTCGTAATTCAAAGAAGCAAAAAGAAAGGGAAAATTACCCCCCCCTCTAAAAACAAATCCAGTAATAACAACAACAACAACAGCAACAACGTGCAAACGTAAATACGCACTCCGTGCAAAACAGTGCCCAGTTAAAGGTAACAGGAAGGAAGGTTTTTTTCTTCTGACATAGGCATTCTTCTGTCCACTTGTAAGTTGTATCCATGACACAACACCCCTCACCCTCCCTCCCTCCTCTCTCTCTCTCTCTCTCTCTCTCTCTCTCTCTCTCTCTCTCTCTCTCTCTCTCTCTCTCTCTCTCTCTCTCTCTCTCTCTCTCTCTCTCTCTCTCTCTCTCTCTCTCTCTCTCTCTCTCTCTCTCTCTCTCTCTCTCTCTCTCTCTCTCTCTCTCTCTCTCTCTCTCTCTCTCTCTCCTCCTCCTCCATCCTTTTTCTTTTCTTTTTTTTTGGAGAGGGTGGTTGGAATAGTGGCAGTTTTTACCTTATTATGTTGATGAGAATGATGATGGTGATGTTGCTGTTCCTGAAAAGATCCTTTACTTTTCTGTTGATCCTGAGAGTGCCGTTTCTGCTGCAACTGCTGGTGTGCAAGCTCCCCGTACTCCTGATGGGAAGGGCGCCGCTGGTCGGCATGCGATGGTCGCCTCTCCGAGTGGGAGGGGCGTCTGCCTTGATGGTCAAGGACAAACTGAGACGATGTAGACGTAAATATTGTAGACATCGCCGCACCTAATTATCGGCCTCGTGTAAAAGCAAGCGATGGTAGTGTTGCAGTCGCAGGTTCCACACATGAAAGCCTTTTTCAATCACCTTCCTTTGAATTTAGAAAGAACGCGAGAGCTTCGAAATGTCCATTAACGCGTTTGTTGAATTGCGCTGTCTTTTCCTCTCTATTAATATTGTGTATACAAGCTTTTCAATAGTGCCAAATGCCTTCAGCACGCTTAATCAGCTATAACATTTTATTTCTCTTCTTTTTTTCCCTCTGTTCAAAGCATTTTTTAAAAATACGCTTTCAAACTAACACTTTCACGTAATGCAGGTTTAATAAAATAATAAATTTAAAAAACGATGTACACAAACAAAGATATGAGACATCTTTTTAAGCTGAAAAACATTCACGAGAAGAGGACGTATATTCAGAAACACCTACAGGCGCACAAACATACTAACAGATGGATAGATATATGGATGGATAGATAGATAGATGGATGGATGGATAGATAGATAGATAGATAGATAGATAGATAGATAGATAGATAGATAGATAGGTAGATAGGTAGATAGATAGATAGATAGATATACAGATAGATAGATAGATAGACAGATAGAGACAGATAGATAGATAAATAAATAAGATAGATAGACAATTAGATAATTAGATAGATAATAAATAAATAGATAATAGATAGATAGATAGATAGTCTGATGAGACAGATAAATAGATGGATAGATAGACAAATTGATAAACAGAATAGTAACGTAAAGTTCCTTCAAGGCCGTTACGACCCATGGAGCCGAAGCGTATCCCTGTTTCTATAGCGTGAAGCGGAACAAGTGATAATAATCGCCTCCAGGACAGGACGCAAGTCTTACGCAGGTTTTTACTACCAAGCTAGTGCTTGTACCCATTTTGCACCTGGTCGAGTGGGAAAAATGCGTGTTAAGTGCCTTTCCCAAGGAGCACAACGTCCGGCCTGGCAAATTTGCCAGGAATCGAACCCGGCAGCCTGACAACTCGGTCACCGATTCCACAAACAGAAAGATATAAGACAAGATACATCATACGTTCATAGATAGATAGAGAGTCAGACAGACAGGCAGACAGATGGGTAAATAGCCAGACAGACAGATGAAACAGATAGATAAATAGGCAGAGAGATAGCTAGGCGGAAGGCTGCATGATCAAACAAGTGCGTTGTTCCATCGAGGTGGTCTCTGATGAGACACTGGGGAGTGAGTTTTCGAGCCTGGAGGCTCTCGACCTAGTTACTACAGCGTTAAAGCATGCGTGTGCGTGATGCTTTTTTCTGGGTGTTTTGTGAACGTCTGAGTCTAAGAGGGCACGCGAGTAAGGTAGTGTCGCAACATCCAACAACACGATAAGACACAACCTATTTTAAATCATCCTTCACGTAATGTGTCGCAACATCCAACAACACGATAATACAACCTATTTTAAATCATCCTTCACGTAATGTGTCGCAACATCCAACAACACGATAAGACACAACCTATTTTAAATCATCCTTCACGTAATGTGTCGCAACATCCAACAACACGATAAGACACAACCTATTTTAAATCATCCTTCACGTAATGTGTCGCATCATCCACTTACACGATAAGATACAACCTATTTTAATTCATCCTTCACGTAATGTGTCGATCCTTCACGATAGCATCATCCACTTACACGATAAGACACAACCTATTTTAATTCATCCTTCACGTAATGTGTCGCAACATCCACTTACGATAAGACACAACCTATTTTAAGTCATCCTTCACGTAATGTGTCGCATGATCCACTTACACGATAAGATACAACCTATTTTAATTCATCCTTCACATCATTTTACTATATCATGCTTATCCATACAGAGATATAATAGCACTGTATAGTTAATGAAGCAAGATAAAACTGCGCTGTTTGGGTATAAAGGTTACGTTTATGTAGTCGACATAACACGTTACTGATACACAACATCAGTTTGTTAATTTACCCCATCCACTTAACGTAACATCGGGAAGTCAGTGATAAAATACATCGAGTCACAATTCGTCTCGTCTCAAGAAAGAACACGAATGACAATGGGTATAAACTAACAAATTCAATTCATTCTATCTATCTCTATGCCCATTGACATGTCCCAAAAAATGGAGAATCTTATTCGCATGCCCCTTTTGTTATTATACATGTAGTAAATACAATAGTAGCATCAAACATTGTAAGCTTTCAGTCTGTGTGCGTACAATTAAAAGGGATTGATTATATTTTGTATTTCTGACAGCAAAAACCCACAACATGGCAATAAAAACGTTGTGAACAGTGAAGGGTGTGACATAAACAAGCATCTACAGTAACGCCACAGAGAAACCGGGAGCTCAGTCGGTAGAGCGTCGGATTACTACCCAAGAGGCCCGAATTCGATTTCCTGTCCGAGCAAATTTTCCTGGCCAACCTGTCGACATAGTGGCGAAATAGGCAGCTAGATATAATACGACTCAGGGAAAGTAAAGTCGGTGTAGAAAGCAATTAGATTATGCCGTATGCCTAGAAAAATCAGGACTCTACTCCTGATTATTGTTAAGAGAGAAAAATAGAAAACAATCCTATTCGAAATTCTGAAAAAATTGCAAATACAGACAAGGCTACTTTTTCCAGTGAAATGATATGTATCTCGCAGAGATGTGCAACCCTATCATCTCAGAAGAACTTCAACATCTCCTCATCTCAGGCAAAGATTCTGAACTTCAAATTTCACGCATCTCCTCAGTATAGAGATTTTTGTTTGCAGCAAATCCTATTCGGATTTTTCACATTGGAGTGAGGGAGAATTTTTTTTTATTACGTTAATTTGATCTTGTTCTAACTGTTGAGCACGTTCCGACGTCAGGTATGACTTTGTGAAATAAATGTTAAAATTTCATAAACAGCATTAGTTTCTTTTCCTCCCTCTCGTACCACTGACAATCCATTCAGAACCTTTCTCGAAACATCATAATGAGAAGCCAATGCATATGGCGGACGCGATTATCTATTAACATGTAAATTTCACATTTTAGCGTTCGTTAATATCTATCTATCTACCCTACATGCATTACAATTTGGCGAGGGAAGTTTAAAAGAGAAACGCAAAGTTCTGATGAGAAAGAGAAAGAGAGACAAAGAAGAGACAAAGGAAGAAGAGAGAGAGAGAGAGAGAGAGAGAGAGAGAGAGAGAGAGAGAGAGAGAGAGAGAGAGAGAGAGAGAGAGAGAGAGAGAGAAAGAGAGAGAGAGAGAGAGAGGGGGGGAGGAGAGAAAGAGTTTGGGAGGGGAAGTGGAGAGAGTGAGGGGGGAAGGAAAGAGAAGGTAGAGAGTGAGAAAGAGAGACAATGGGTGCCATACTAAGATTCCTTTAAAAGTCGTGCTTTGGAGAATTAGTGGATCAATAGGTTTTGACAGGAAAAATGTTTCAATGCAATGGGAAAATAATAAATTTATTGACAGTAACACCATTCTTCAATCATTTTCTACGACCATTGTATTTTTTAGGGACAATACCATCGGTTGGCCTTTTCAATCAAACGAATTTCAGTGAGAAAAAAGATAAATAACACACCAAATAAATCAAAAGAGTCATTTAATCATATAGACGTCAGCTTTAAAAAAAAATGAAGTAAAAACGCTTTGATTTATACAATAAATGCTTCAATCAAATTCTTTCAGTGAGGAAATGGGCTCTTCTCCACCCGAAATCGTAGGCACACTTCTTATGTAATATCCATGGAGACAATCCGAAGCATTCATTCATTACCAAAGTGTATGACCAGAATTAAACGCTCGCCCCGCCCCAAAAACAGCAGCGATCGAACATAATCAACCCACCGCCAGACACAATTCAAACCATCAACTTCACCCGGAGACAACAGAACACAGGCAAAGATTTGAAAGGGTCTGAGTCACACGATTCAACTTTTTTTTTGGGGGAGCAGGGGGGAGATCAGATTGCCGTGTCGCTTTTTAACCCCGTTAAGTTGCGCGTAATTTCTTCAGTGGCGAATCAGTGCTAAAATAGGGATCAGTCTCATTAATCTAAACGTTTGATGGGTAAATGGGATGCAATTTTAATAGACGTGGAATTGCTTGGCACAGGTAGAAAGCCACCGTAGAAAGCCACCGTGAGAATAAAGCGTGAGAATTTGCAATGTACATAATAAATATGTGTGTGTGTATGTATGGACATGTGCATTATACGCTACAGGCCGATACCCTGAAAAGGTGAGGGAGACAACAAAGATAGATAGATAGATAGATAGATAGATAGATAGATAGATAGATAGATAGATAGATAGATAGATAGATAGATAGATAGATAATTGCTTGATAGATAATATAGATAGATGATTGATAAGTTCTGATAGAATAATGAGAAATAGCAGGTACGAGACCCTCAGTGCTTTGGATGGAAAGCAACAACACAGCCCCAGCATTGTGAGGGAAATGCGAAACAATACGAGCCGCCAAGATTATTTTTGGTCTCATGCTATGGCAGTTTTCTTTAAAAGAATATAAAAATCACAAGTCACCTAAATCGTGCTGAGATGGCGCTTGAATTAACAATATACGGAATTCTTAGGCTTGTTTCACTTCGAAATCTTTGGTCCCAATTACTATCAATATTCTTTTATTACAAAAACAACGGCATACACATATGAATCCACCATAAGCGGTGATCGGAGAGTGAATTAAGAAAAAGGAAACCGCAAAAGAAAGAAGTGATACACACAGGAACAAAATTACAAACAGAAACTTGAATTGGTGCCAACTCAGAGGATATTATGGTCGGTAAGGCAAGGGAAGTGGGTGGAGATAGGACGGGGGTGGGGAGGAATAAGAACAACGAATAAAAGCAGCGAATCACAACAGGGGTAGTGTTGACATAACTCTGCTATTGATTTGCAATTCGTGCGGTCTATGCCAACATGCACATGAGCTGACTGATAATTGTTTGCCTTACCCCATCCTTCTCCCCCTTTCCCAATTTTCGCTATTGGTCAAAACAAGAGGGGAACGCTGGAGAAGGTCGAACACATCAAAACACCATCAGCTTTGTTTAAATCAAATTCCTCTACGGTAAACATGTGACCACGACTTTCGCGTGTATAGAACATAAATAATCTAGAATAAAGCACGGAAACAACTAGATCTAGGTGGAAAACGGCAAATCTAAAATGACACGCACCGATTCCATATGGACCTAATATTCATAAAAGAGTCCAACTTTGTCGAGACACGTCTGGCATCGTAATGCCCTTTTGGCACTAGCGCATTTGCCAAGCACATTAGAGCCCTTTGTGCTCTCTCCTCTTTTCCACAATGCTATTACATGCACTGCCACACGAAAGGCTATGATATTTCAATCAGAAAGCATCGCTCATTATCGACAGCAACTGCCTTGCATTATCTGGTGACAACAAACCAACATCACCGTTTTGTTTCATGATGTAATAACGAAGCAAATAGCGCATTGACAGCATTGACTTCCTTTTTAATTGTTTCGTTCCATCACCAACTGCTTTCCTCCTTCAAATCACAAGTGGACTACCCCCCCCCCCAAAGCGCAGCATACGCCAGAGATTTATAAAATGAGACTTTATGTGCATGCCACGTGAGTACTTTCGTCAGAAGGACAAAGTGATTGCAGGAATTTATTGGTGTTGTTGTCAGTTAGAGAGCACGAATGTTCTCTCAAAGCGACTGATAATTAACAAGGAACAGATACCAACATGCCCTGACAAGTTGAAAATTATTCTCCCCTTCTTTGAGTAAAATTCACCCCCCAACCACTCCGTTCCAGGAAGGTAGACCGACACCTGATACTGATCCCACAAAAAAAATACGAGAAAAATGAGGTCCCGTGTACAAATCATCACAATCTGTGCACGTTACAGATCTTTTGGGTGTTTATAGGGTAGTCCGGCAAAACTAAAATTATACCCAAAACCATAATGATCACCTTAGTTGTGGATGTGAGTAAAATCAAATCAATTAATATTGTTTAAAACCTTCGAATGTCAGGTCGTTGAACACGTTTACAAAGGGTGTTTACTTACTGTAGCAAGCGCGAGGGCACATAAAAAAAATACTGTATGAATCAAAATTGTATAAATCTTAAATACTAAACTACCCCTCAAATTAAAACACGAGACCACTTGAATCAATAAAATCACACCCCGTGGCCATATTTCGAAATCCTTCCTCAGGAAGTAGATCGAACTCCTGTGTCAAACAATTTGAGTTTCATTAACCTTCGAGAATGCATGCATATTGTTATCATTAACATATTAAAAACGCTTCATATTATACAATATTAAACATTCATCGACCTCAGAGAGAAATCTTTTCTCCTAGTTAAAGTTACAGTTCCCCAAGCGGCACACGCCCTGAACACAGCCATTCCTCCTGATCTACACAATCAAACACTCAGTATTTGCACTGCAGTACCTTATCACCCAAGACTTCGGTAACAATGCCTTCAAGCGTATTGATCTCAGGGTGAGTTGAGAAGAAGAAAAACCACAGCAATGCTAAGTTGTTGGGTTTTTTTAATACAATGAAAATGAAAGAATAGAAGTATGACAAACCAATAAGACAGAGAGACGGGGGAGGGGGATCAGTTGTTTGTTTATTGAAATGTATATGCCGTGATCTCAGAAGGAATTAAGACGGAAAAGCCAGATGAAAGATGAGTATAATAGCAAAAGGACGACCAGCAGCACCCGCCAACCGCCCTCCAGGGGTGGGGCGTAGTGGTGCCTCGGGAGTAAGAATGGGAAGGGGTGGCGGTGGAGATGAGGAAGGAGACAAAAGCAGACAGGTAATCTGTCTGACTCTCTCTCTTTCTGTGTGTCTGTCTGTCTGTCTGTCTGTCTGTCTGTCTGTCTGTCTCTCTCTCTCTCTCTCTCTCTCTCTCTCTCTATATATATATATCTCTCTATATATATATATATATATATATATATATAATCTCCCATTCTCTAGTCTCCTCTTTTTCACTCTTTGTCCCCTTTGGATTTTCCTATCCACAACCCCCCCCCTCCTTAGTTCCCATTAACCTATCCACAAATTGAGGATGTCTTCCTTCCCTCTCTTGAATCTTCTCTTCTCTACTCATCCCTTCTTTCTTCACTCTTTTCTAGATTAGTTCCTTCTTGACATCTCAATAATATCCAGCCAGTTCTGCGCAATGCTGAACTAAGTTTGTGAATATTCCTCGTTTGTTGTCTGACGAAGGATAATATCCGAAAAATCACGGTGTTTGTTGGTCTTTCTTGGTGGAGTTGCCGTTTATTGTAGGTTCTCAATTGTTATCCTATGCAGCTTCGAAACAATAACCGATTGTTGACACTATATAACGAAATAAATGTATGCGGCGAAAACCCATCAGACGACTTAATCACCATTGAAGTAGTATCATTATCGGTATAATGGTTTTTATCAGCTTCATTTTCCTATCATCATCATTATTAGTGTTATTATTAATAATTTTTATAATTGCGTATTACCCGTGTAGTACTCTTATTTTCAGTATTATTGCTTTTGTTGTTATTAATATTACTGTATCATTATCATTTTTATCGTTTTTACCTGTTTTCTTACCATTTTAATCATTGCATTATTAACATCGAACTTAATAAGACTGCTAGTTTTCACGTATCTGGAAGGCGATATTTCAGCAAGGATTGATTGAAATGACATACGCGGACAAAGCGTGGGAACTGAAGAGGTTGGTGTATCTTTTCAAATCCGTAATGTTGTATAACGAATCAAAACGAATGGTACAAGTCTCAGTATTATTGCTTTTGTTGTTATTAATATTAATCATTATCATTTTTATCGTTTTTACCTGTTTTCTTATTTTATCAGCATTATTAACATCGAACTTAATACTGCTAGTTTTTCACGTATCTGGAAGGCGATATTTCAGCAAGGATTGATTGAAATGACATACGCGGACAAAGCGTGGGAACTGAAGAGGTTGGTGTATCTTTTCAATGTTTGAACGATTATTTCAGTTGAAAAAACAGGGCCCCGTTTATACAATATTATGCAGTGTGGTTGTTTCATTGGAGTTTATTACTACGTCCACCATAAACGTTTGTTCAATTGAAATGTACCCATCTCATAGTGAATTTAGGGGAAACACCAGGACGAAATACACGTAAAAGAGCGAAAAGAAAGAAATGGTACCTATCAGTAGCACTCGCTAACTTATCTATAACATAAGTCTAATTATATTCAGGGAATTCATTTTCCAATCCTATTCAGGAAATTCATTTTCCAATCCTGTGCAAGGAACTCACTTTCCAATCGTATTCAGGAAATTCATTTTCCAATCATACTCGGGCAATTCATTTTCCAATCCTATTCAGGGAATTCACTTTTCAATGCTATTTAGGGAATTCATTTTCCGATCCTATTCATGGATTTTATTTTCCAATTCTACTGAAGGAATTTATTTTGCAGTCCTACGCAAGGAATTCATTTTGCAATCCTATTCAGGGGAATTAATTTTGCAATCCTATTCAGGGGAATTAATTTTGCAATCCTATTCACTGAACGTATTTGTCTGTCATATTTATGGAATTCATTTCGCTATCGTATTTATGGAAAGTAGTTTGCAATCATAGCCAATGAATCTATTCGTTTATCGTAGTCATGGAATATATTTTGCAATCATACTCAAATTATTCCTTTATTTTCCTACCGGATTCCCGGAATATATTTTACAGTCACATTCAATGATTTCATCTTAAAATCAGAATCACAAAATTCGTTTTACAACCGCATTCACAAGATATAGTGTTATTTAATTGAACAGCTAATGAGGAAGATTGAAAATTCTTTGACACGGTGAATGTGATGTGCCCCTCCATTTCAACGACCCTTGAGAAAAAAGATCGATACGTGTCCTGACCCAAATTATTCTTTCGGCAATTTCCCGATAACGTCTTAAAATTGACATTAAATAAAGATCTCTACAGTGTTGCGGATTTAATATAAAAAATGAAGAAGAATAAAAGCAGAATAAAGAGTGAAGGAGAGAGAAAATAACTAAGAGTCTTAATGTGCATCCAGTCTGTTAAACTTTAGCAGCACCCGGAGAACAGTAAAACTAGGCTGTGTACACAGAAAACAATCTTATCTAGATCTAAAGCGTTTGCGAAATGTCTAGGAAGGATTCAGAACCAACCTTGGAATCGCGCTTTCAATGTCCTATTGTTTGTTCACTTAACCTCATCCACCATATGCAGCGATCCCAAGGTGAATGAAGAGGAGACAGCAAGATGAAAGAAAAAGAGTGAGAGAAATGAGGTAGGACCTACAAGAGCCCCCAAACCACACACACACACAACTACCCACACTTTAAATGTGCAGTATGGACGAAACTAAGAACTACACTTATAAGTCATTACCGAAAGAGTGCAGTATTGATATTTCGTGAACGACAGTGGCTTAGCAGGAAGATAGGAAAATGTGAAATAACTCCAATCCAGTCAATTCCACGTGTAGAATGCGAAGGTAGTGGACTAATAAAAGATAATAATACGCTTTCCAGTGTGCCATTATTGTCATCAGTCACAGGACAGAAATGAGTGTCCCAATGGTTTTATACTACCTGCTTCATTGTCCATACAAATTGGTTCTCGCTGGATCGATCAATCGCCCGCGACAAAAATTAACTAGTCTAATCCACCTGACTTTACGAAATCATTTAAGCCGCTATAAAAGAAAAGAAAGCAACAACAACAAAAAAGCGATGCTAGGGTTCTTTTTGATGTAGTTGTAACAATTGGAAATCATTTCACCTTAGCATGAAAACGATTTTATACACGTTAAAATTCTCAAGCACAAAATGTTACCTGCAAGTGCAAGTAACAACTTCGTCACATTAACCCTATGGACAAAACCATTTGGACCAGCCTACGCCAACATTTCCAAATCAGAAAGACCTCTCAGAAAAACAATCAGCACAAGATATTTCAAAGACATAAGCATTTTGAAATTGAAAGCGATGACACACATGTCACTGCAGTCTCCACTGATACGTATTCAACCGACAACGATAATTACGTATTCCATCTTACAGAGCTCGCTATACAAATAGCTCTTCTTGCAAAGCTAAATGGTTTACTCTAGACATAAAACCAGGGAAACAGGAAAGACGCCAGGCTGAGAAACGACGACGAAAGACATGCTTAGACATTCAGAAAGATATATTTAGGAAAGTCGGCAAAAAAAAAATTGTGGGAAAAGCCGAACGAAATATCATCCCTTTAAAATTCCACAACGTTCCGACATAGAGAACACTTTTTGATAGATAAAACGCAAGTCTATGCAAATAAAAAGCAACAACACCACAACAAGAAAACGATGAAGAATTTTTTTAAAGTTCTGTTGGGCTTGTTAAGTCTTTTACTTTTACCCATGCAGGTCCAGTAGTGTGGAATTCTCTCCTTTATGACTTAAGTTTGATAATATCTGAACCAGACTTTAAAACAGTTCTAAAACATATCATATCTTTTTACAAATAATGGAAGGGATTAGTCTCA